>CAWUFW010012801.1:0-12500 GCA_963921515.1 Calotriton arnoldi | reverse complement strand
TTAAGACAGAATTGATGACCCTGGGGAGGCCGCTCTCTTTTTTAATCTCTCTGCCATGACTATATATGACACGGTCTGGGTTAAAAAAAGTTTAAGGCCTAGAGGCACTGCCAAAGGGAGGAAACCGAAATCTCAAAAATTACCATAAGGGAGTATGTCATGCTTCAAACTACATCAGTCTTGGAGCCGTATCTAGAGTGGGTCAATAGTACCTTGGATAGACTGCTTTTAAACTGATTTAGGCAGGCTTTGTTAAATGGCACCTGGGTTTCCCTCTTGGCCAAATTGATCCAACAAAAAATGTAATATGCCCTTGCGATGAATCCTCCTCCACAGATCCTGCTTCATTTTTTTTTTTTTGTCAATTTCATTCCGTTGTCACTAAAAGGTTTTTAATTCAAATTATTAGAGAATGGGAAATTAGAAGGTGTGGTGCTGCCCTGGTCAATCTGCAACAACTTTACTCCCCATCTAATTGTGTCAACATTTGTTCTTTTGTAAAATGCGGTTTTAGAAGAAGAAAATCCATGTTGTTCTAATTAATGGGGACCTTCTTGTGGGTGGGAGCATGTAAGTACTTTTTGTGATACTCCAGGGCTGCTTCTTATCTATGAAAATATTTTGTATAGGTTTTATGGATTTTTATGTTTCTGCTTCAGGTATACCCACAATTGCTCTCTGGGTTTTGTGTAATTATTTGTTACTCTTTACATGCACTTTAACTGTTTTTATATTAGTTGGTAACAGGATTAAGGAAGATCTCCACAAGGCCTGGCTCGGGCTCAGCCAGATATGATGTTTGACATATGAGGACTTCTATAATTACTTTGCTACTGAGTCCATGTTTTTTATTTCTTTTCTGGTGTTTTTATATGCTGTATTTTGCACAATGCAATGTTCCGAGTATTTTACTGATTTGATTTTGATGTACTTTTATGGTTACCTGCGTAACCGAAATAAAGTTTTTTGACTGACTGAATGATTGATTGACATGCTTTGCTCAGTGTGTTGAAATATTGCCTCTGAAGCATGCCACCTTTGAAAGTCATGGGTACCCATTTTGACAAGGCTCAATAAGTTATTTTGATGTAAACTGTAAATTACTTTTCTTATGAAGGATGGGAGGCCAGTGGTGGCTGGTGACATTTGAAAGTGGTGATGCGTAAACGTGGGGCCTGACTTTTATATAGCTAGCGATGTGACAACCTGGGGTCGAGGGTAAGTCACTCTCCCATGAAAAAAATAAAAAAAGATTGGCAAATGGTGCATTTTAAAGCAAATTAATGTAGCGATAAAGCAAGGCTTATAAAGCAGTGGAAACGTATAGTCTTGAAATATTAAACACATTAAAAACTGCCCCATATCTTCCTGCATTAATATGTTCAACAGTTACTGTAATGTGTAAATTGTACAACATGACAACTTTAGCCCTTCAAAATGTATGCTTGCCCAGTGTCTTGCACTGCATGCAGCATTAACTTTGGAAAAATATGCTCTAACCAGACTTCGAGAAGCACCCACAGCTGCTGGCAGCAACCAGTCACATAGAAATATGAGCAGACAGGTCTTTAAGTGGGACGTTTTGGTTTCTCTCTGAGAAGTAATTGTATCCAGATAAATTACAAAACAACTGACATACACCTAAAGCCTGTCAGTACGATTGGCTTTGTCAATGAGTGTAAGCTGTTTAAGATAAATGAGTAACAACAATTTGTTAAAAATAATTAACATTGGAAATGTTTCAATTCTGAAACTGTGAGTCTGTGAATTAAATAGAATTGAGGACTGTGGAAGGAGTCTTGGCCTTCAGTTATGTATGCTTTATGTTAGATATGTATCCTCTTTTTTACTGCATATGTTGTCCATCTGCACATCTTCAACCACCTCTCTTTCCTCTTCCGCATCCTCTATTCACTCTTCCCTGAATGCACTTCCTCGCATCTCTGTCTCTTCACCTCCTCCAAACATGCACTGCACTCCCTCAAATTTAAGGACTGTAATTTCTCTTACTTTTGCCTTGCAAATATTTTGACATCTGTGTACCCCCTTCACACACATATCCGCAGCACTTCAGTTGCAAATTGAATACATAAACATTGTTCTGTGTGCTATGCAGAGAGGCCAACCCACTGACACACACTTTTTAAAGCTTCAGCCTTGGGGCCTGCACGCTCAATCAAAGCCCCTTATAAACACCTGGCATGGCTCAAGCCTCAAATATGCACAGAAAAAAATACAGATAAACAACAAAATTATAAAATATCTAACTCTTGGAGAACGCAAGATGAAGTAAAGCATGAGAAATAAGTGAGGAACTAAATCGCTGAAATGCATTCCCGTTACGTTTTTAACATTCATTGTTTGCAAGTCAATCCATATTTTTGGCATCATTGTTAACTTAGGGGCATGAAGACATGGCCAGTTGTAATGTCAATGTCATACATCATAGAACTGTCCACTGTAAGCACATATTTCTCACCTTGCTTGACTCCGATATTTGGATCAACTTTACAAGGGAACAAGAACCCTGCTCGATATTTGGATCCATTTCGCGGGTGAACAAATACAGCAGCTCCACTTCTAACTGAGCCAGCAATCTGCAGCAAGGGCCTGGGGTGTCAGAGTGGGGGAGGTTAGCGTGATGAGGGGTCTCTGCACAATATACATAACACAACATTAACTTGCAAACACTTACCATTACCGAGAACAAGGCACCAGATCAGGCGTGCTTGCATCCACTCTCATGTATGACCAAAGGGTGGGATCTATGCCTTTTGAATGACGGATGTCTGAAATAACGCAGGGATGACGTCTCCGACGCCCGAAACTGTAACGTTGATTGCGTCACTAGCCTACAGAGTGCATACAACCATAGACCACAATGACAATGAAGGGCTGGAAAACAGAAAGCCCTGTGTCGTGCATCACAGTTCCAAAAGTTGATTTACTGCCTGCCTTCCGTCTCCTGCTTCAGAGCGAGGCGGGGCAGGCAGCCTGAAACAGACAGCCCAGCCCAGACTTAAATACATCGATCGTATCTCTGAATAAATCGATCTATTTATTATGTTTTTATGTAAATGTGTAGGAATTACAGAGGGGCGCAGCCCCTGAGCCCTAATGGAGAAATCGCCCTGTGGAAGGCCTTTCAGGGGTGCCGACTATCCTGTTTTAAGGTACGTTTTCAACATGGTAGGCAAGTTTATTTAAAGCATTTATCCACCAAAACCTTTTTGTAGTTGTTCCTCATTCTTACAAACCACAGCACATTCGCTTCTAATGCATGAGCACTCCGAGAACATGTTTCTTGCCCGCGTGCATTCTCCATTAACAAAGTAGTCAAGTAGGCTAGTTTTGCTCCCGCTAAACTAATTGCACTAAAACACCCGTAGGTGTATAGGTGAAAAGTTTGTGAATAGCAACAGTGTCCGAAATGACCTGGAGTGTGGTGGTCACCCTACCTGACACCAAGCTCCACCCCTATTGACTTGTCAACTTCAAACTACATAAAACCAAAGTCAAAGATTGGGGGGGGGTGCGTTAATTTGGTTTGTTCAATTATGGATTTCGTAAGAAATCACCAGATGCAGTGGAAAGCACTGTACAAAAAAATGCCTTCTCCTATGCCATGCCTGTTTATAGATGAATAATGTAGAATTTCGGCATTAAGGCGCAGGGCTCTGAATCCTCGCCTATTAATGGTGGTGCAGCTAGTTACGCCTCAACCTAAATGGAATCTCTGTCACTCTAAAGACCCATGACATTACTCGAGGGCTATGCATGAATAATCAAGCGATAAGGCCTGTGTTACTCAAATAATGCAATCAAAACGGAGCTTTTCTGCACCACACATCAAACGTTGTTTCATTTGTATTTTTATTTACGTGAAAGAAAACAATTGTCACCGTGTGCATGGAAAATATGAAGTCTTACAGCTTTATCAAGTTGTTTTTTAAATCATTTTTCTTTACCAATTATTTTGACAGGGCTAACTTGGAAAGGCAATTTTTGATTCAAAATAACTCTCCCCTTTCATGCTTTAGTTCCTAAGATGAATTCAACTCTCTGTCATGAAAGCATTTATCTACAACTTTATGACTCACTCCAGTATTACAGGGAATTCAAGGTCTTCAGCAAATATTCTTGTAGACAAGTTAGGTGCCACGGAAAAGTGTCAAAAATGGTAATTATAATTTTTCACGTGTACACAATTCAGAAGATCGAAATGACAGGCATTTAAGTTATGAAAAGGAGGTTGAAAATAAGACAACATGTCACTTACAAAGAGTTAATAAATCGCTGGTTTGGGGCACGTCTTTACTGAAAAGAGAGAAGGCAATTTTTGCATGCAAATTGCTTTCTCTTCTTAAGTACTGTGCAACATAATTTGAATTGCTAGTCCTTAAATAAGATCTTTAAGTTTGGCATGACTCTTACTGTGCTTTCTAACCTTCTTAAGGAATAGACACGTGATATATTGCAAAAAAAGATTAGCTTAACCAAGGACACAATTATTACATATTCCACAAGGTAATGTATTCAAGTTCTTTTTAATGTTATAACATCATCATCTGTCCGTGTTCAAGCAACCGTGATAGACTGACTAACCTATTTATCACATAGGGCCTCATTTATGAGAACTGACGCATTGCTACGGTAAGGCAGCCATGCATCACAAACTCTTGCTCTGTGGTATGCTAGTTTGAAACGCCGTGGATGCTTCGGGGCAGATTTACAATTAACTAACGCAGCACGGCGCAGCAAGTCATTTTGCTGCGCCATGCTGCGTTAGTTTGGAAAGCACAGGGATGCGACATATTTACAAGAATATGTTGCATCCTTGTGCTTCCCCCTGCGCTGGCGCACAAACTGCAGCCATGCGCCGGCGCAGGCACCCTTGCACCATGGTGCAAGGATGCCTGCGTCGTGGGGAGATTGTTTTTGTGCAGGAAGGGGAACCTTCCTGCACAAAAACAATCACTCAAACCATTTTCCTCTTTCAATGCGTGCTGCAGAATGCAGCACGCATTGAAAGAGGAAAAAACGAGGAGATTTCTCCTCGGTGCGCCTCCCTACGCCACCTCTAGGGTGGCGTAACTTTCAGACGCAACTCCAGAGTTACGATTTCTCGTAATTCTGGAGATGTGTCTTGTTCCATGAGTGTTGCGTGGGAACACCCACAGCAACACCCATGGAACGCCCCTTCAACGCAAAGTGCTGCGTGTGAAGGGGCCGTATTTACAAGGAGAGGAAAAGTCACGCAGGGTGGCTTTTCCTCTCCTTGTAAATATGGAGCAGCCCCCTGCGCCACCAGTACGTCATGAAAAGTGACGTACTGGTGGCGCAGGGGGCTTGTAAATCTGCCCCTTCATATTTATGGTTTGGCGCACCGTGGCGTAAGGTGCCATGGAATGTCATAACAAATGTCGCTTTCATGGTCCGGCTGCCGCAGGGAAAACTGAAGCAAGTGCAGGAAAAGTGATGCTAGGCTGCTTTGTGGGTCGTAAACCACAGTTTACATGTCACAAAACACCCTAGCATCACATTAGAGTGCGTCAAGCATAAAAAAAAAAAAAACCTTAAAAAGAGACTCATTTACAAAAAAAAGTTTTTCATACATCAAAACAGAAAGATGGAGCAGGCATCAGCAGCCAGGGCAACAACTCCAACAACCCCTGCCCTAGGCAGTATGTTCAGACAGACCCCCAGTGGAAGGGGAAGAGGAAGAGTAATTTTAGTGTGGAGGAGAATGAAATATTAGTAACAGAGGTGACAGCGCATGAACATCAATTTTTCGTCACATCAAAATTGCCATTAGGGAAGAAAGAGGCAGTTTGGCAGTCTACAGTGGACAAGATTAACAGTGTTGGGCAAGCTAAGAGGACAGTGCCACAGTGCAAGAAGCGCTGGCATAATTAGAAGTGTAGGACCAAGGAGAAACTGGCCGCGAACCTGAAGGCAGCCATGCGGACTGGAGGAGGAGTGCCTGAGGAGCCGGAAGAGCTGACCGCCTTGAAGAAACAGGTAACAGCAGTCATCCCAGCAGAGTCGGTGGCAGGAGTTTCTGGAAAGGACAGTGCTGGCCATGAGGACCAACAAGACAAGACCTGCAGGGCAAGTGGCAACAAGGGACAATATGGGTAAAAATGTCATGCTGTGCAGCGCACCAACCTATGCCCCTGCGCAGCGCTGCTCTGTGTGCAAGGGAATCTTTCTAATGTACAGTCATACATCACATAAATGTAAATCATGCCCAGTTACATGTTGTACAGCTCAGTCCAGCTCCGTCAAGTATGTTCATTCCATGTGTGATGTGCAGCACCAGTCCAGGGTGACCTTTGTATACTGGGACTTGTAGTGGAATGTATAACATGACTCGCCAGAATTACAAGTCCCACAATACAAAGCAAAAAACATAGGCAAGAACAACACATCATGCATGGATACTTGAACCCTGTCCCACCTGATGGTGACACTGCACGCCCCTTTGCACCATGAAGCTAGTATGTCTTACTTGTGCCCATGCCGGAAAATCTGGACTGTAAAGCGATGGAATGGAATGGGGTTGTCAAAGGATAAACTCCTCCCCTGAAAGGAGGGCTTGGTGTGGGCCATGTGAAGTATCACCACATAGGAACATGGGAAGAGCCACATGCATAGTCACTAGCATGAAACTAAACTGCACGCAGCTGTCCTGATGTTTGGGGTGAGAGCACACATTTGTTACCTGCCATGGTGGAGACCACTCTAAATCCTGCCATGTACAAAGTTATACTGGAGTTGGGGTTGAATGCAATTGATACACACCAGAGGACCATGGGCCTCATTGCCAGGAATTTTGTGTTGGGCAGTTCAGCAAGTCACCTTGCTGCGCTGTCCTTTGCCAAAGTTAAAAAGTAGGAATGCACCGTATGTATGCAATATGCTGCATTCCTGTCCTATCTCCCTGCGCTTGTGCTGTTCTGGCAGTCTAGTGCCAACACAGGCACCCTTGCACCATGGTGCAAGGGTGCCTACATTGCATGCAGGATAGTGTTTTGTGCAGGAAGTGGCACCTTCCTGCACAGAAAAATCCAAAGAGGCGGTTTCCTTTTTCTATGTGTGCTGCAGATGTTGACACATATAGAAAGAGGAAAAACAAGGAGAAATAATGAAAATACTCCTAGTTAGGCCTCACCTTCGGAGGCATAAGGAATTTGCGCTTCCCCAGGTTTACATGGTTTTGTTAATCTGGGGCAGGGACAAAATCCATGGGTGCTGTTAGAAACATCCACTGCAGCAACCATAGAAGGCCTCCCAAGCTCAGAGTAAGGTGACACAGTGATTTGCACTGTGTTGCCCTACTCAACATTTATGAGGCAACTCAAAGCCACGCAGGGTGACTTTGCGTGGCTTAAGAAATATGGCTCAGAGCCCTGCGTCACTCATGTACCACTTCACGTGGTGCAAAGGTGATGCAAGGCTCTCATTAATAAGCCCTCATGCATGTTTCTTGAACGAATAGATGGTGTGTGAGCCCAGTGGGCCCCTGGTAGTGCAGGGCACTGTAAATTTTTCTGAGAATATTGTCTGGTACTGTGTCAGAATGGGGAGACATTGCATAGCAAGGAGGTGAGAAGTGACGTGGGTACTGCAAGGTAGCCTGAGCAATACACATGCACTACTGCATCTGATTGTGTCACAGTTGTGTCACAGCTGCTGGAAAGGGATTTCAAAGAAGAGGGCATTGGAGTACTATACTGTACATGTGATGAGGACCTGGGTGAAGATGTTGCACATGTCAGGAGGGTGCCAGAAAAAGATATGTCTTACCATGCCACATATGTCAAAGCAGGAGGATGTGAAACTGGGAATTGTGAAGTGACATGATGAGCTAAGTTACCACAATTATGGCAAGGATTCAGGGATGGTTGGAGGGTGAGGTGTATGAGCCTAGTTGTGTGGCATACCTGGGTAGGTACATGTCACAGAATATAATGACACTAGCATGTGGGGTACAGCTTGAACCATAGCCCTCAAATACAGGCAGCCATGTTGGTCAATTGGATATGGTGACTCACATTGTTGGTGTTGGTGTCACGAGAATCATTATATGATCTGGGTGCCATCGGTGTGTGACAGTAGGTTGGAGTCCCTGGGACAAAATGAAGATTGCCAGAGGAGTCATGAACACATACAAGTATGTGCATGTACAAGTGAGCGGTGCTGAGTCAAATGATGTGCGATACTCTGCAGATAACCAACTCTGGCAATGATAAAATGGGGTGAGCGTCAGGGCAAGCAATCTACCTAGCTTGACTGGGCCTAACCCCTCAGAGTTCGTACCCAGTGCACACTGTTCTGAGCTATGGAACCAAGTGAGTTATTAATGGCATCACATTAGTATACACAAATTGGAAAACCATGGTAAATACATGCCCTTACACGTCCCTGGAGTGTAGCAAGGTTGCTAGCTGTGTAGAGTTGTGTGCATACGTGTGAAATATGAGCCCTTGGCCACATGAATGCACAATATGCATGTAAGACATCAGAATAAGGTAGATTGCTGAGGTGTAGTGTTTGAAAGGGAGACTGCAGGATCAAATCAAACACACAACCAAACCCACATCTCTTTCCCTGGAGGAGTGGGCTGAGTAGTGGCCAGAGGGAATGCAGGTACCCAGGTGACTTGGCGCAATGTGCACAGTAGTGGTGTCAGCAAGTAAAACCACATTCAGAATAGCCATCATGAAAAACAAAGCTAATCACCAAGGCAGATGTGGATCTCACATCACCTTACCTGCTCAGTTAGGGGAGGCCAGCAAGCTGCCAAATTGTGTTACAACGAATGGTCTAACAGGAAAAGTCACCCTTGTCACACAGTAGTAGTGTGAACAATGCAGAGATACTGCCATCTGTAATTTGCTTTTATTGGCATTTGAATCAAGAAATACAACAGCGCAGATGCAACTTGCAAGACATATGGAAGGGGATGAGGGAAAGTTAACGTCTAGGAGTTAGAGAGGGTAATGAGAAGGAAAAGGAATTGCACAGTATCACAATAGTGTAACAGAATACAGTAGTTCCATACGGTAACCCAGTTACAATATTTCAAAAAAGGCGAATAACTGACTAACAACCAAGAGTGTTACAATGGTATGTAGTGACCTGGGGTAGAGATACAGGAAGGCATGGCAAGTCGATTTGATGTGTAGCAAATTCCAGGGGCTGTTGGTAAGAAAATTGTACCTTGATTAGTTGGGAGAAGGCGGTTGAGACCCAGAAGGTTCGGAAGGCTTCTGAGAGGGTTTCACCAGGTGGGGATGGGGAGGAGTCTCTTTGATACATATAAGACAAAAAAGGTTCCGATACGTCTTTGGGACGTGAGCGTACGAGCATAAGCTCTCAGAAGTGAGACAGTTTCTTCTGACAATAGGTAACATCATGGAGCCAAGCCTTAATGGTAGGGGCAGGACATGGGCCCCAAATCATGGCCACTCTCAGTTTGGCCTTGAGAAGGAGCATGGGGGTGAGCTGGGGGCTACATGCTGGAACATCTTTGACATAGCCCAGTAGTCCCACCAGTGGACATCTGGGGCATGTGTCTCATGATGGCACCTCCTCCCAAAATTCCGCAACTCTGGGGCAGTGCCAGGTTAGATGTATGAAAAAGGCATGTGGAGAATTGCATCTACAGCAGCGCAGGTCAACCAACAATCACATATAGAAGAGTTGTGTGGGGGAGTAGTATAAGCGGTGTAAAAACTTAAAGTGCACTAGCCTTAACCTGTAGTTAGGCGAAAGTGCTTCCATCTGAGCACAACAATAGGACCACTGGGTACCAGTAATAGTTGGCTCCGTGTCTTCCTCCCAAGCCAAGAGAGCAGCAAGTGTTGTGACTGGTGGAGAGTTTTGATGATAGTGTATAGGCGAGTAACTAGTTTGCTGGGTGATGAATTAGTCAGTATAAGCTCTAGTGCCTGGAGTGTAGGGGGGCAGAAAAAGTGTAATGCAGTGCGCAGCAGGTAGCGTGAAGTTGGTAGTTTATAAAGGTTTCCAGTGCTGTAGGAGGAGTGGGTGCAGGGCCTTCAAATGGTGGTAGGAAAGTGTCTGCTAGGTAAAGATTAGGCCCGGGTGAAGTTCGTGGAGTTCTGCTACGGGAAACTCCGCTAAATGACTAAAATAATCCGCCGCGCTACATGGAGTTCCGCAAGCGGTGGAGGGCATTAGGTCGTGCCGTTGCACTGATTTTTAGCACTGAGTGTTTGTCCAATGCTGGAAAATCAGCACGAACAGCACCATGTGCAGCGCAAGAGGGTGCTGCTTCTTTCTGCTGCTCGAGTAGATTTTCTACTCGAGTGGCAGCTTCCTCAAAGCGAACGGATGGTTTCTCAATGCGAGCGGTCACAACCGTCCTTGACCGCCTGTGCTAAGAAATCTCGCTGGGAGGTGGTCTAGTGTTGGATTTTCCTCATTCACTCTGCTCCGTGAGTTTTTTGAAGCGCTGAATCCACCCCGGGTGAGTGGTAGTGTGAGGAGCTCCCAAGAAACGTGCAGCTGTTTTCCAGCCCAAATCAGCGCAATGATATTGGATCTTAGGTGCTGCAGGAAAGCAGTCATGAGGGGTATGGGCACAATGAGGCAAGGATAAAGAAATGTTAGTAGGATAACAATTTTCGCTATCACTATCTGACCAGAGAGTATCAACCAAGACCATGATGGGATTCTGTCTTCCAGCCATGAGACAGCGCGGCCATAATTGGCCTTCCAGAGATCGTCTGGGTCGGGGCTGAGCCAAATGCCCAAATATCTTACTGGATCAATTGCCCACTTCAGTGGGTAAACCGTGGTGATCGGTTGGGTGCCATCAGTAAGAGGAAACAATATCGACTTAGCTCAATTAACCTGAATGCCTGAAAAGCCACCTAATCTGATGGGTGACTGGAGCAAGACTTTCTCAGGTATTGCAGATGTAAAGGGTAACGTCGTCAGCCTACATGGAGACTATCAGTGGTGAAGCCCAGGCTATATATATTAAGGCTGGGCGTAGTTCGCGAAGTAGTGCTTCGCGAAGCTACGCAAAGTGCAGTTCGCACTACGCGAGCTACGCGTAGCACTACGCGAACTGCGTAGTGCACTGTTCGCAATGATTGCACAGTGCCGGATGCTTGTCCGCACTGTGCAATCATTGAAAACGGCAACTTGCACAGTGCGAGCTGTCTTTTACTGCCGCTCGAGTAGATTTTTACTCGAGAGGCAGCTTTCTCAACGCGGACTGGTAGTTTCTCATCGCGAGCGGTCGCGAGCATACGCGACCACTCGCAATGAGAAACCTGACCTCCCGCGTTGAGAATCTCGCCGGAGGTTTATTTTCCACGCTCGCGATCGGCAACTTGATGTTGCTGATCGCGAACGAGGAAAAAGTCTCGCCGGGATGTCATTTTGCTTGCTCACGGTCGCCAACTTGACGTTGAGGACCGCGAGCAAGCAAAAAATGACCGCGGCACTACGCTACGCGTGTTCGCACTGTGCTACGTGCAATTCGCGTTGTGCGAAGTAGCGCAAACTTCGCAAACTACGCGAGCGTAGCGTAGCACTTCGCCCAGGGTTAATATATATATATATATATATATATATATATATATATATATATATATATATATATCATACACACTCCTCCTCTGGTTGAGGATGGAAAAACGGGCCGCACTCCTGTCGGGTTTTACCGCACTTGGATTTATTTTCTCCCTTGCATCAATGGGAACAAAGGCATCAGTTTGAGATCAACGCGTTTCGGTATTACACAATACCTTGTTCACGATCACCCTGCCTGAAAAGCCACCTAATCTGATGGGTGACTGGAGCAAGACTTTCTCAGGTATTGCAGATGTAAAGGGTAACGTCGTCAGCCTACATGGAGACTATCAGTGGTGAAGCCCAGGCTATATATATATATATATATATATATATATATATATATATATATATATATATATATATATATATATATATATTCACTGAAAAACCATAGGTTTCAGGGACGTTATAGTTAGAAATTAGCATTTAAAAAACCTTAGAAATTTGAGATGTCATCAGTGATGTCATCAGTGATGTCACTGACCATGTCATGAATGATGTAATATGTGACGTCATCAGCAGTGCATTGCGGGGGCGCGAGTTATAGTTTGCTCAACTAACTATAACGGCCGAATTTCTCTGGTTTTCTACGAGTGAAATGTCCAACTACCTATAACGTCCCTGAAACCTGTGGTTTTTTCAGTGAATTTCTAAGGTTTATTAAATGCTAATTTCTAACTATAACGTCCCTGAAACCTATGGTTTTTTCAGTGAATTTCAAAGGTTTTTTAAATGCTAATTTCTAACTATAACGTCCCTGAAACCTATGGTTTTTTCAGTGAATTTCAAAGGTTTTTTAAATGCTCATTTCTAACTATGCCTACAGAGGTAGGACATGTGAAGAAAGAGAAAGAAAGGCGCAGAAAGAAGCAAGAGAAATGCAGAAA
>CAWUFW010012800.1:0-518111 GCA_963921515.1 Calotriton arnoldi | reverse complement strand
TGTCGAACTTTCTCCAGATCGTCAGGAATGGTGATTTTTTTATGTTTAGTCTGTTTACTGTAAATAACTATTGCATGTGAAATATCAATTTTGGAACTAAAATAAGTGTGTTTAGAGTCATTTTCCTTCCCGAAATCGGTCAAAATAGAAGCTTCTGAGTAGGAGGAAAGGTCAGTAAACATGGCAATTTTGGTCACTGTGAGGCTTTAAAAAGAGGTTATTAAACATGAGGCACGATCCAATTGACATTTGTAATAATTTTTTGTACAGTCCAAAAATCAACTTTCTGATGAAAAGCGATGACTCCGGACCTGTCGAACTTTCTCCAGATGGTCAGTAATGGTGATTTTTTAATGTTTAATCTTTTGACTGTAAATAACTATTGCATATGAATTATCACTTTTGGAACTAAAATTAGTCTGTTTAGAGTCATTTTCCTGCCCAAAATCTGTCAAAATCGAATCTTCTGAGCAGGAGGAAAAGTCTGTAAAAATGGCAATTTTGGTCACTGTGAGATTTAAAAAGTGGTTATTAAACATGAGGCACGATCCAATTGACATTTTGAATCATTTTTTGTATAGTCCAAAAAATCATTTATCTGATGAAAACCGATGACCCCGGACCTGTCGATCTTTCTACAGATGGTCAGTAATGGTGATTTTTTAATGTTTAATCTTTTGATTGTAAATGACTATTGCATGTGAATTATCACTTTTGGAACTAAAATAAGTGTGTTTAGAGTCATTTTACTACCAAAAATTGTTCAAATTAGAAGCTTCTGAGTAGGAGGAAAAGTCTGTAAAAATGGCAATTTTGATCACTGTGAGGCTTTAAAAAGTGGTTATTCAACATGAGGCACGATCCAATTGACATTTTGAATCATTTTTTGTACAGTCCAAAAAAATCAATTTTCTGATGAAAATCGATGACCCTGGACCTGTCGAACTTTCTCCAGATGGTCAGTAGTGGTGATTTTTTTAATGCTTAATCTTTTGACTGTAAATTACTATTGCATGTGAAATATAACTTTTGGAACTAAAATAAGTGTGTTTAGTCATTTTCCTGCCCAAAATAGGTCAAAATAGAAGTTTCTGATTAGGAGGAAAAGTCTGTACAAATGGCAATTTTGGTCACTGTCAGGCTTTAAAAATTGGTTATTCAACACGAGGAACGATCCAGTTGACATTTTGAATCATTTCTTGTACAGTCCAAAAAATCAATTTTCTGATGAAAAATGATGACCTCGGACCTGTTGAACTTTCTCCAGATGGTCAGTAATGGCGATTTTTTAATGTTTAATCTGTTAACTGTAAATGACTATTGCATGTGAATTATAACTTTTGGAACTAAAATAAGTGTGTTTAGAGTCATTTTTCTGCCCGAAATTATTCAAAATCGAAGCTTCTGAGTAGGAGGAAAAGTCTGTAAAAATGGCAATTTTGGACACAGTGAGGCTTTAAAAAGTGGTTATTCAACATGAGGAACATCCAATTTACATTTTGAAACATTTTTTGTACAGACCAAAAATCAATTTTCTGATGAAAAACGATGTCGAACTTTCTCCAGATCATCAGGAATGGTGATTTTTTAATGTTTAGTCTTTTCACTGTAAATAACTATTGCATGTGAAATATCAATTTTGGAACTAAAATAAGTGTGTTTAGAGTCATTTTCCTTCCCTAAATCGGTCAAAATAGAAGCTTCTGAGTAGGAGGAAGGGTCAGTAAACATGGCAATTTTGGTCACTGTGAGGCTTTAAAAAGAGGTTATTAAACATGAGGCACGATCCAATTGACATTTTGAATAATTTTTTGTACAGTCCAAAAATCAATTTTCTGATGAAAAGCGATGACCCCAGACTGGTCGATCTTTCTACAGATGGTCAGTAACGGTGATTTTTTAATGTTTAATCTTTTGACTGTAAATGACTATTGCATGTGAATTATCACTTTTGGAACTCAAATAAGTGTGTTTAGAGTCATTTTCCTGCCCGAAATTATTCAAAATCGAAGCTTCTGAGTAGGAGGAAAAGTCTGTAAAAATGGCAATTTTGGACACGGTGTGGCTTTAAAAAGTGGTTATTCAACACGAGGAACATCCAGTTGACATTTTCAAACATTTTTGTACAGTCCAAAAAATCAATTTTCCGATGAAAAACGATGCTCGAACTTTCTCCAGATCGTCAGGAATGGTGATTTGTTACTGTTTAGTCTGTTCACTGTAAATAACTATTGCATGTGAAATATCAATTTTGGAACTAAAATAAGTGTGTTTAGAGTCATTTTCCTTCCCGAAATCGGTCAAAATAGAAGCTTCTGAGTAGGAGGAAAGGTCAGTAAACATGGCAATTTTGGTCACTGTGAGGCTTTAAAAAGAGGTTATTAAACATGAGGCACGATCCAATTGACATTTTGAATAATTTTTTGTACAGTCCAAAAATCAATTTTCTGATGAAAAGCGATGACCCCAGACCGGTCGATCTTTCTACAGATGGTCAGTAACGGTGATTTTTTAATGTTTAATCTTTTGACTGTAAATGACTATTGCATGTGAATTATCACTTTTGGAACTAAAATAAGTGTGTTTAGAGTCATTTTTCTGCCCAAAATTATTCAAAATAGAAGCTTCTGAGTAGGAGGAAAAGTCTGTTTAAATGGCAATTTTGATCACTGTGAGGCTTTAAAAAGTGGTTATTCAGCATGAGGCATGATCCAATTGACATTTTGAATCATTTTTTGTACAGTCCAAAAAATCAATTTTCTGATGAAAAGCGATGACCCTGGACCTGTCGAACTTTCTCCAGATGGTCAGTAATGGTGACTTTTTTAATGTTTAATCTTTTGACTGTAAATAACTATTGCATATGAATGATCACTTTTGGAACTAAAATTAGTCTGTTTAGAGTCATTTTCCTGCCCGAAATCAGTCAAAATAGAAGCTTCTGAGTAGGGGAAAATCTATAAAAATGGCAATTTTGGACACGGTGAGGCTTTAAAAAGTGGTTATTCAACATGAGGCACGATCCAATTCACATTTTGAATCATTTTTTGTACAGTCCAAAAAATTAATTTTCTGCTGAAAAGCGATGACCCCAGACCTGTCGAACTTTCTCCAGATGGTCAGTAATGGTGATTTTTTAATGTTTAATCTTTTGACTGTAAATGACTATTGCATGTGAATTATAACTTTTGGAATTAAAATAAGTGTGTTTAGACTCATTTTCCTGCCCGGAATAGGTCAAAATAGAAGCTTCTGAGTAGCAGGAAAAGTCTGGAAAAATGGCAATTTTGGTCACTGTGAGGCTTTAAAAATTGGTTATTCAACATGAGGGACGATCCAATTGACATTTTGAATCATTTTTTGTACAGTCCAAAAATCAATTTTCTGATGAAAAACGATGACCCCAGACCGGTCGATCTTTCTACAGATGGTCAGTAACGGTGATTTTTTAATGTTTAATCTTTTGACTGTAAATGACTATTGCATGTGAATTATCACTTTTGGAACTAAAATAAGTGTGTTTAGACTCATTTTCCTGCCCGAAGTAGGTCACAATAGAAGCTTCTGAGAAGGAGGAAAAGTCTGGAAAATGGCAATTTTGGACATGGTGAGGCTTTAAAAAGTGGTTATTCAACATGAAGAACATCCAATTTATATTTTGAATCATTTTTTGTACAGTCCAAAAAATCAATTTTCTGATGAAAAACGATGTCAAACTTTCTCCAGATTGTCAGGAATGGTGATTTTTTAATGTTTAGTCTGTTTACTGTAAATAACTATTGCATGTGAAATATCAATTTTGGAACTAAAATAAGTGTGTTTAGAGTCATTTTCCTTCCCGAAATCGGTCAAAATAGAAGCTTCTGAGTAGGAGGAAAGGTCAGTAAACATGGCAATTTTGGTCACTGTGAGGCTTTAAAAAGAGGTTATTAAACATGAGGCACGATCCAATTGACATTTTGAATAATTTTTTGTACAGTCCAAAAAATCAATTTTCTGATGAAAAGCGATGACCCCAGACCGGTCGATCTTTCTATAGATGGTCAGTAACGGTGATTTTTTAATGTTTAATCTTTTGACTGTAAATGACTATTGCATGTGAATTATCACTTTTGGAACTAAAATAAGTGTGTTTAGAGTCATTTTTCTGCCCAAAATTATTCAAAATAGAAGCTTCTGAGTAGGAGGAAAAGTCTGTAAAAATGGCAAGTTTGATCACTGTGAGGCTTTAAAAAGTGGTTATTCAGCATGAGGCACGATCCAATTGACATTTTGAATCATTTTTTGTACAGTCCAAAAATCAATTTTCTGATGAAAAGCGATGACCCTGGACCTGTCGAACTTTCTCCAGATGGTCAATAATGGTGATTTTTTAATGTTTAATCTTTTGACTGTAAATGACTATTGCATGTGAAATATAACTTTTGGAACTAAAATGAGTGTGTTTAGAGTCATTTTCCTGCCCAAAATAGGTCAAAATAGAAGTTTCTGATTAGGAGGAAAAGTCTGTACAAATGGCAATTTTGGTCACTGTCAGGCTTTAAAAATTGGTTATTCAACACGAGGAACATCCAGTTGACATTTTCAAACATTTTTTGTACAGTCCAAAAATCAATTTTCTGATGAAAAACGATGTCGAACTTTCTCCAGATCGTCAGGAATGGTGATTTGTTAATGTTTAGTCTGTTCACTGTAAATAACTATTGCACGTGAAATATCACTTTTGGAAGTAAAATAAGTGTGTTTAGAGTTATTTTTCTGCCCGAAATTATTTAAAATAGAAGCTTCTGAGTAGGAGGAAAAGTCTGTAAAAATGGCAATTATGGACACAGTGAGGCTTTAAAAAGTGGTTATTCAACAGGAGGCACAATCCAATTGACATTTGGAATCATTTCTTTTACAATCTAAAATATCAATTTTCTGATAAAAAATGATGACCCCGGACCTGTTGAACTTTCTCCAGATGGTCAGTAATGGTGATTTTTTAATGTTTAATCTGTTGACTGTAAATGACTATTGCATGTGAATTATAACTTTTGGAACTAAAATAAGTGTGTTTAGAGTCATTTTTCTGCCCGAAATGATTCAAAATAGAAGCTTCTGAGTAGGAGGAAAAGTCTGTAAAAATGGCAATTTTGGACACGGTGAGGCTTTAAAAAGTGGTTATTCAACATGAGGAACATCCAATTTACATTTTGAAACATTTTTTGTACAGTCCAAAAAATCAATTTTCTGATGAAAAACGATGTCAAACTTTCTCCAGATTGTCAGGAATGGTGATTTTTTAATGTTTAGTCTGTTTACTGTAAATAACTATTGCATGTGAAATATCAATTTTGGAACTAAAATAAGTGTGTTTAGAGTCATTTTCCTTCCCGAAATCGGACAAAATAGAAGCTTCTGAGTAGGAGGAAAGGTCAGTAAACATGGCAATTTTGGTCACTGTGAGGCTTTAAAAAGAGGTTATTAAACATGAGGCACGATCCAATTGAAATTTGAATAATTTTTTGTACAGTCCAAAAAATCAACTTTCTGATGAAAAACGATGACCCCGGACCTGTCAAACTTTCTCCAGATGGTCAGTAATGGTGATTTTTTAATGTTAAATCTTTTGACTGTAAATAACTATTGCATATGAATTATCACTTTTGGAACTAAAATTAGTCTGTTTAGAGTCATTTCCCTGCCCAAAATCTGTCAAAATCGAATCTTCTGAGTAGGAGGAAAAGTCTATAAAAATGGCAATTTTGATCACTGTGAGGCTTTAAAAAGTGGTTATTCAGCATGAGGCACGATCCAATTGACATTTTGAATCATTTTTTATACAGTCCAAAAAATCAATTTTCTGATGAAAAGCGATGACCCTGCCTGTCGAACTTTCTCCAGATGGTCAATAATGGTGATTTTTTTAATGTTTAATCTTTTGACTGTAAATGACTATTGCATGTGAAATATAACTTTTGGAACTAAAATGAGTGTGTTTAGAGTCATTTTCCTGCCCAAAATAGGTCAAAATAGAAGTTTCTGATTAGGAGGAAAAGTCTGTAAAAATGGCAATTTTGGTCACTGTCAGGCTTTAAAAATTGGTTATTCAACACGAGGAACATCCAGTTGACATTTTCAAACATTTTTTGTACAGTCCAAAAATCAATTTTCTGATGAAAAACGATGTCGAACTTTCTCCAGATCGTCAGGAATGGTGATTTGTTAATGTTTAGTCTGTTCACTGTAAATAACTATTGCATGTGAAATATCACTTTTGGAAGTAAAATAAGTGTGTTTAGAGTTATTTTTCTGCCCGAAATTATTTAAAATAGAAGCTTCTGAGTAGGAGGAAAAGTCTGTTTAATGGCAATTATGGACACAGTGAGGCTTTAAAAAGTGGTTATTCAACATGAGGCACAATCCAATTGACATTTGGAATCATTTCTTTTACAATCTAAAAAATCAATTTTCTGATAAAAAATGATGACCCCGGACCTGTTGAACTTTCTCCAGATGGTCAGTAATGGCAATTTTTTAATGTTTAATCTGTTAACTGTAAATGACTATTGCATGTGAATTATAACTTTTGGAACTAAAATAAGTGTGTTTAGAGTCATTTTTCTGCCCGAAATTATTCAAAATCGAAGCTTCTGAGTAGGAGGAAAAGTCTGTAAAAATGGCAATTTTGGACACGGTGAGGCTTTAAAAAGTGGTTATTCAACATGAGGAACATCCAATTTACATTTTGAAACATTTTTTGTACAGACCAAAAATCAATTTTCTGATGAAAAACGATGTCGAACTTTCTCCAGATCATCAGGAATGGTGATTTTTTAATGTTTAGTCTTTTCACTGTAAATAACTATTGCATGTGAAATATCAATTTTGGAACTAAAATAAGTGTGTTTAGAGTCATTTTCCTTCCCGAAATCGGTCAAAATAGAAGCTTCTGAGTAGGAGGAAAGGTCAGTAAACATGGCAATTTTGGTCACTGTGAGGCTTTAAAAAGTGGTTATTCAGCATGAGGCATGATCCAATTGACATTTCGAATCATTTTTTGTACAGTCCAAAAATCAATTTTCTGATGAAAATCGATGACCCTGGACCTGTCGAACTTTCTCCAGATGGTCAGTAATGGTGACTTTTTTAATGTTTAATCTTTTGACTGTAAATAACTATTGCATATGAATGATCACTTTTGGAACTAAAATTAGTCTGTTTAGAGTCATTTTCCTGCCCGAAATCAGTCAAAATAGAAGCTTCTGAGTAGGGGAAAATCTATAAAAATGGCAATTTTGGACACGGTGAGGCTTTAAAAAGTGGTTATTCAACATGAGGCATGATCCAATTCACATTTTGAATCATTTTTTGTACAGTCCAAAAAATCAATTTTCTGCTGAAAAGCGATGACCCCAGACCTGTCGAACTTCCAGATGGTCAGTAATGGTGATTTTTTAATGTTTAATCTTTTGACTGTAAATGACTATTGCATGTGAATTATAACTTTTGGAATTAAAATAAGTGTGTTTAGACTAATTTTGCTGCCCGGAATAGGTCAAAATAGAAGCTTCTGAGTAGCAGGAAAAGTCTGGAAAAATGGCAATTTTGGTCACTGTGAGGCTTTAAAAATTGGTTATTCAACATGAGGGACGATCCAATTGACATTTTGAATCATTTCTTTTACAATCTAAAAAATCTATTTTCTGATAAAAAAATGATGATCCCGGACCTGTTGAACTTTCTCCAGATGGTCAGTAACGGCGATTTTTTAATGTTTAATCTGTTAACTGTAAATGACTATTGCATGTGAATTATAACTTTTGGAACTAAAATAAGTGTGTTTAGAGTCATTTTTCTGCCCGAAATTATTCAAAATCGAAGCTTCTGAGTAGGAGGAAAAGTCTGAAAAATGGCAATTTTGGACACAGTGTGGCTTTAAAAAGTGGTTATTCAACACGAGGAACATCCAGTTGACATTTTCAGACATTTTTGTACAGTCCAAAAATCAATTTTCCGATGAAAAACGATGTCGAACTTTCTCCAGATCGTCAGGAATGGTGATTTGTTACTGTTTAGTCTGTTCACTGTAAATAACTATTGCATGTGAAATATCACTTTTGGAAGTAAAATAAGTGTGTTTAGAGTTATTTTTCTGCACGAAATTATTTAAAATAGAAGCTTCTGAGTAGGAGGAAAAGTCTGTAAAAATGGCAATTTTGGACACGGTGAGGCTTTAAAAAGTGGTTATTCAACATGAGGAACATCCAATTTACATTTTGAAACATTTTTTGTACAGTCCAAAAATCAATTTTCTGATGAAAAACGATGTCGAACTTTCTCCAGATCGTCAGGAATGGTGATTTTTTAATGTTTAGTCTGTTTACTGTAAATAACTATTGCATGTGAAATATCAATTTTGGAACTAAAATAAGTGTGTTTAGAGTCATTTTCCTTCCCGAAATTGGTCAAAATAGAAGCTTCTGAGTAGGAGGAAAGGTCAGTAAACATGGCAATTTTGGTCACTGTGAGGCTTTAAAAAGAGGTTATTAAACATGAGGCACGATCCAATTGACATTTGTAATAATTTTTTGTACAGTCCAAAAAATCAACTTTCTGATGAAAAGCGATGACTCCGGACCTGTCGAACTTTCTCCAGATGGTCAGTAATGGTGATTTTTTAATGTTTAATCTTTTGACTGTAAATAACTATTGCATATGAATTATCACTTTTGGAACTAAAATTAGTCTGTTTAGAGTCATTTTCCTGCCCAAAATCTGTCAAAATCGAATCTTCTGAGCAGGAGGAAAAGTCTGTAAAAATGGCAATTTTGGTCACTGTGAGATTTAAAAAGTGGTTATTAAACATGAGGCACGATCCAATTGACATTTTGAATCATTTTTTGTATAGTCAAAAAATCATTTATCTGATGAAAACCGATGACCCCGGACCTGTCGATCTTTCTACAGATGGTCAGTAATGGTGATTTTTTAATGTTTAATCTTTTGATTGTAAATGACTATTGCATGTGAATTATCACTTTTGGAACTAAAATAAGTGTGTTTAGAGTCATTTTTCTGCCCAAAATTATTCAAAATAGAAGCTTCTGAGTAGGAGGAAAAGTCTGTAAAAATGGCAATTTTGATCACTGTGAGGCTTTAAAAAGTGGTTATTCAGCATGAGGCACGATCCAATTGACATTTTGAATCATTTTTTGTACAGTCCAAAAAATCAATTTTCTGATGAAAAACGATGACTTTGGACCTGTCGAACTTTCTCCAGATGATCAATAATGGTGATTTTTTTAATGTTTAATCTTTTGACTGTAAATGACTATTGCATGTGAAATATAACTTTTGGAACTAAAATGAGTGTGTTTAGAGTCATTTTCCTGCCCAAAATAGGTCAAAATAGAAGTTTCTGATTAGGAGGAAAAGTCTGTAGAAATGGCAATTTTGGTCACTGTCAGGCTTTAAAAATTGGTTATTCAACACGAGGAACATCCAGTTGACATTTTCAAACATTTTTGTACAGTCCAAAAATCAATTTTCTGATGAAAAACGATGTCGAACTTTCTCCAGATCGTCAGGAATGGTGATTTGTTAATGTTTAGTCTGTTCACTGTAAATAACTATTGCATGTGAAATATCACTTTTGGAAGTAAAATAAGTGTGTTTAGAGTTATTTTTCTGCCCGAAATTATTTAAAATAGAAGCTTCTGAGTAGGAGGAAAAGTCTGTAAAATGGCAATTATGGACACAGTGAGGCTTTAAAAGTGGTTATTCAACATGAGGCACAATCCAATTGACATTTGGAATCATTTCTTTTACAATCTAAAAATCAATTTTCTGATAAAAAATGATGACCCCGGACCTGTTGAACTTTCTCCAGATGGTCAGTAATGGCGATTTTTTAATGTTTAATCTGTTAACTGTAAATGACTATTGCATGTGAATTATAACTTTTGGAACTAAAATAAGTGTGTTTAGAGTCATTTTTCTGCCCGAAATTATTCAAAATCGAAGCTTCTGAGTAGGAGGAAAAGTCTGTAAAAATGGCAATTTTGGACACGGTGAGGCTTTAAAAAGTGGTTATTCAACATGAGGAACATCCAATTTACATTTTGAAACATTTTTTGTACAGACCAAAAAATCAATTTTCTGATGAAAAACGATGTCGAACTTTCTCCAGATCATCAGGAATGGTGATTTTTTAATGTTTAGTCTTTTCACTGTAAATAACTATTGCATGTGAAATATCAATTTTGGAACTAAAATAAGTGTGTTTAGAGTCATTTTCCTTCCCGAAATCGGTCAAAATAGAAGCTTCTGAGTAGGAGGAAAGGTCAGTAAACATGGCAATTTTGGTCACTGTGAGGCTTTAAAAAGTGGTTATTCAGCATGAGGCATGATCCAATTGACATTTTGAATCATTTTTTGTACAGTCCAAAAATCAATTTTCTGATGAAAAGCGATGACCCTGGACCTGTCGAACTTTCTCCAGATGGTCAGTAATGGTGACTTTTTAATGTTTAATCTTTTGACTGTAAATAACTATTGCATATGAATGATCACTTTTGGAACTAAAATTAGTCTGTTTAGAGTCATTTTCCTGCCCGAAATCAGTCAAAATAGAAGCTTCTGAGTAGGAGGAAAATCTATAAAAATGGCAATTTTGGACACGGTGAGGCTTTAAAAAGTGGTTATTCAACATGAGGCATGATCCAATTCACATTTTGAATCATTTTTTGTACAGTCCAAAAATCAATTTTCTGCTGAAAAGCGATGACCCCAGACCTGTCGAACTTCCAGATGGTCAGTAATGGTGATTTTTTAATGTTTAATCTTTTGACTGTAAATGACTATTGCATGTGAATTATAACTTTTGGAATTAAAATAAGTGTGTTTAGACTAATTTTGCTGCCCGGAATAGGTCAAAATAGAAGCTTCTGAGTAGCAGGAAAAGTCTGGAAAAATGGCAATTTTGGTCACTGTGAGGCTTTAAAAATTGGTTATTCAACATGAGGGACGATCCAATTGACATTTTGAATCATTTCTTTTACAATCTAAAAAATCTATTTTCTGATAAAAAATGATGACCCCGGACCTGTTGAACTTTCTCCAGATGGTCAGTACCGGCGATTTTTTAATGTTTAATCTGTTAACTGTAAATGACTATTGCATGTGAATTATAACTTTTGGAACTAAAATAAGTGTGTTTAGAGTCATTTTTCTGCCCGAAATTATTCAAAATCGAAGCTTCTGAGTAGGAGGAAAAGTCTGAAAAATGGCAATTTTGGACACAGTGTGGCTTTAAAAAGTGGTTATTCAACACGAGGAACATCCAGTTGACATTTTCAGACATTTTTGTACAGTCCAAAAATCAATTTTCCGATGAAAAACGATGTCGAACTTTCTCCAGATCGTCAGGAATGGTGATTTGTTACTGTTTAGTCTGTTCACTGTAAATAACTATTGCATGTGAAATATCACTTTTGGAAGTAAAATAAGTGTGTTTAGAGTTATTTTTCTGCACGAAATTATTTAAAATAGAAGCTTCTGAGTAGGAGGAAAAGTCTGTAAAAATGGCAATTTTGGACACGGTGAGGCTTTAAAAAGTGGTTATTCAACATGAGGAACATCCAATTTACATTTTGAAACATTTTTTGTACAGTCCAAAAATCAATTTTCTGATGAAAAACGATGTCGAACTTTCTCCAGATCGGTCAGGAATGGTGATTTTTTTATGTTTAGTCTGTTTACTGTAAATAACTATTGCATGTGAAATATCAATTTTGGAACTAAAATAAGTGTGTTTAGAGTCATTTTCCTTCCCGAAATCGGTCAAAATAGAAGCTTCTGAGTAGGAGGAAAGGTCAGTAAACATGGCAATTTTGGTCACTGTGAGGCTTTAAAAAGAGGTTATTAAACATGAGGCACGATCCAATTGACATTTGTAATAATTTTTTGTACAGTCCAAAAAATCAACTTTCTGATGAAAAGCGATGACTCCGGACCTGTCGAACTTTCTCCAGATGGTCAGTAATGGTGATTTTTTAATGTTTAATCTTTTGACTGTAAATAACTATTGCATATGAATTATCACTTTTGGAACTAAAATTAGTCTGTTTAGAGTCATTTTCCTGCCCAAAATCTGTCAAAATCGAATCTTCTGAGCAGGAGGAAAAGTCTGTAAAAATGGCAATTTTGGTCACTGTGAGATTTAAAAAGTGGTTATTAAACATGAGGCACGATCCAATTGACATTTTGAATCATTTTTTGTATAGTCAAAAAAATCATTTATCTGATGAAAACCGATGACCCCGGACCTGTCGATCTTTCTACAGATGGTCAGTAATGGTGATTTTTTTAATGTTTAATCTTTTGATTGTAAATGACTATTGCATGTGAATTATCACTTTTGGAACTAAAATAAGTGTGTTTAGAGTCATTTTTCTGCCCAAAATTATTCAAAATAGAAGCTTCTGAGTAGGAGGAAAAGTCTGTAAAAATGGCAATTTTGATCACTGTGAGGCTTTAAAAAGTGGTTATTCAGCATGAGGCACGATCCAATTGACATTTTGAATCATTTTTTGTACAGTCCAAAAAAATCAATTTTCTGATGAAAAGCGATGACCCTGGACCTGTCGAACTTTCTCCAGATGGTCAATAATGGTGATTTTTTTAATGTTTAATCTTTTGACTGTAAATGACTATTGCATGTGAAATATAACTTTTGGAACTAAAATGAGTGTGTTTAGAGTCATTTTCCTGCCCAAAATAGGTCAAAATAGAAGTTTCTGATTAGGAGGAAAAGTCTGTAGAAATGGCAATTTTGGTCACTGTCAGGCTTTAAAAATTGGTTATTCAACACGAGGAACATCCAGTTGACATTTTCAAACATTTTTGTACAGTCCAAAAAATCAATTTTCTGATGAAAAATGATGTCGAACTTTCTCCAGATCGTCAGGAATGGTGATTTGTTAATGTTTAGTCTGTTCACTGTAAATAACTATTGCACGTGAAATATCACTTTTGGAAGTAAAATAAGTGTGTTTAGAGTTATTTTTCTGCCCGAAATTATTTAAAATAGAAGCTTCTGAGTAGGAGGAAGTCTGTAAAAATGGCAATTATGGACACAGTGAGGCTTTAAAAAGTGGTTATTCAACATGAGGCACAATCCAATTGACATTTGGAATCATTTCTTTTACAATCTAAAAAATCAATTTTCTGATAAAAAATGATGACCTCGGACCTGTTGAACTTTCTCCAGATGGTCAGTAATGGCGATTTTTTAATGTTTAATCTGTTAACTGTAAATGACTATTGCATGTGAATTATAACTTTTGGAACTAAAATAAGTGTGTTTAGAGTCATTTTTCTGCCCGAAATTATTCAAAATCGAAGCTTCTGAGTAGGAGGAAAAGTCTGTAAAAATGGCAATTTTGGACACAGTGAGGCTTTAAAAAGTGGTTATTCAACATGAGGAACATCCAATTTACATTTTGAAACATTTTTTGTACAGACCAAAAATCAATTTTCTGATGAAAAACGATGTCGAACTTTCTCCAGATCATCAGGAATGGTGATTTTTTAATGTTTAGTCTTTTCACTGTAAATAACTATTGCATGTGAAATATCAATTTTGGAACTAAAATAAGTGTGTTTAGAGTCATTTTCCTTCCCTAAATCGGTCAAAATAGAAGCTTCTGAGTAGGAGGAAAGGTCAGTAAACATGGCAATTTTGGTCACTGTGAGGCTTTAAAAAGAGGTTATTAAACATGAGGCACGATCCAATTGACATTTTGAATAATTTTTTGTACAGTCCAAAAAAATCAATTTTCTGATGAAAAGCGATGACCCCAGACTGGTCGATCTTTCTACAGATGGTCAGTAACGGTGATTTTTTAATGTTTAATCTTTTGACTGTAAATGACTATTGCATGTGAATTATCACTTTTGGAACTCAAATAAGTGTGTTTAGAGTCATTTTCCTGCCTGAAATTATTCAAAATCGAAGCTTCTGAGTAGGAGGAAAAGTCTGTAAAAATGGCAATTTTGGACACGGTGTGGCTTTAAAAAGTGGTTATTCAACACGAGGAACATCCAGTTGACATTTTCAAACATTTTTGTACAGTCCAAAAAATCAATTTTCCGATGAAAAACGATGTCGAACTTTCTCCAGATCGTCAGGAATGGTGATTTGTTACTGTTTAGTCTGTTCACTGTAAATAACTATTGCATGTGAAATATCAATTTTGGAACTAAAATAAGTGTGTTTAGAGTCATTTTCCTTCCCGAAATCGGTCAAAATAGAAGCTTCTGAGTAGGAGGAAAGGTCAGTAAACATGGCAATTTTGGTCACTGTGAGGCTTTAAAAAGAGGTTATTAAACGTGAGGCACGATCCAATTGACATTTTGAATAATTTTTTGTACAGTCCAAAAAATCAATTTTCTGATGAAAAGCGATGACCCCAGACCGGTCGATCTTTCTACAGATGGTCAGTAACGGTGATTTTTTAATGTTTAATCTTTTGACTGTAAATGACTATTGCATGTGAATTATCACTTTTGGAACTAAAATAAGTGTGTTTATAGTCATTTTTCTGCCCAAAATTATTCAAAATAGAAGCTTCTGAGTAGGAGGAAAAGTCTGTTTAAATGGCAATTTTGATCACTGTGAGGCTTTAAAAAGTGGTTATTCAGCATGAGGCATGATCCAATTGACATTTTGAATCATTTTTTGTACAGTCCAAAAATTCAATTTTCTGATGAAAAGCGATGACCCTGGACCTGTCGAACTTTCTCCAGATGGTCAGTAATGGTGACTTTTTTAATGTTTAATCTTTTGACTGTAAATAACTATTGCATATGAATGATCACTTTTGGAACTAAAATTAGTCTGTTTAGAGTCATTTTCCTGCCCGAAATCAGTCAAAATAGAAGCTTCTGAGTAGGGGAAAATCTATAAAAATGGCAATTTTGGACACGGTGAGGCTTTAAAAAGTGGTTATTCAACATGAGGCACGATCCAATTCACATTTTGAATCATTTTTTGTACAGTCCAAAAATTAATTTTCTGCTGAAAAGCGATGACCCCAGACCTGTCGAACTTTCTCCAGATGGTCAGTAATGGTGATTTTTTAATGTTTAATCTTTTGACTGTAAATGACTATTGCATGTGAATTATAACTTTTGGAATTAAAATAAGTGTGTTTAGACTCATTTTCCTGCCCGGAATAGGTCAAAATAGAAGCTTCTGAGTAGCAGGAAAAGTCTGGAAAAATGGCAATTTTGGTCACTGTGAGGCTTTAAAAATTGGTTATTCAACATGAGGGACGATCCAATTGACATTTTGAATCATTTTTTGTACAGTCCAAAAAATCAATTTTCTGATGAAAAACGATGACCCCGGACCTGTCGAACTTTCTCCAGATGGTCAGTAATGGTGATTTTTTAATGTTTAATCTTTTGACTGTAAATGACTATTGCATGTGAATTATCACTTTTGGAACTAAAATAAGTGTGTTTAGACTCATTTTCCTGCCCGAAGTAGGTCACAATAGAAGCTTCTGAGTAGGAGGAAAAGTCTGGAAAAATGGCAATTTTGGACACGGTGAGGCTTTAAAAAGTGGTTATTCAACATGAGGAACATCCAATTTACATTTTGAAACATTTTTTGTACAGTCCAAAAAATCAATTTTCTGATGAAAAGCGATGACCCCAGACCGGTCGATCTTTCTACAGATGGTCAGTAACGGTGATTTTTTAATGTTTAATCTTTTGACTGTAAATGACTATTGCATGTGAATTATCACTTTTGGAACTAAAATAAGTGTGTTTAGAGTCATTTTTCTGCCCAAAATTATTCAAAATAGAAGCTTCTGAGTAGGAGGAAAAGTCTGTAAAAATGGCAAGTTTGATCACTGTGAGGCTTTAAAAAGTGGTTATTCAGCATGAGGCACGATCCAATTGACATTTTGAATCATTTTTGTACAGTCCAAAAAATCTATTTTCTGATGAAAAGCGATGACCCTGGACCTGTCGAACTTTCTCCAGATGGTCAATAATGGTGATTTTTTTAATGTTTAATCTTTTGACTGTAAATGACTATTGCATGTGAAATATAACTTTTGGAACTAAAATGAGTGTGTTTAGAGTCATTTTCCTGCCCAAAATAGGTCAAAATAGAAGTTTCTGATTAGGAGGAAAAGTCTGTACAAATGGCAATTTTGGTCACTGTCAGGCTTTAAAAATTGGTTATTCAACACGAGGAACATCCAGTTGACATTTTCAAACATTTTTGTACAGTCCAAAAAATCAATTTTCTGATGAAAAACGATGTCGAACTTTCTCCAGATCGTCAGGAATGGTGATTTGTTAATGTTTAGTCTGTTCACTGTAAATAACTATTGCACGTGAAATATCACTTTTGGAAGTAAAATAAGTGTGTTTAGAGTTATTTTTCTGCCCGAAATTATTTAAAATAGAAGCTTCTGAGTAGGAGGAAAAGTCTGTAAAAATGGCAATTATGGATCACAGTGAGGCTTTAAAAAGTGGTTATTCAACATGAGGTACAATCCAATTGACATTTTGAATCATTTTTTTACAATCTAAAAAATCAATTTTCTGATAAAAAATGATGACCTCGGACCTGTTGAACTTTCTCCAGATGGTCAGTAATGGTGATTTTTTAATGTTTAATCTGTTAACTGTAAATGACTATTGCATGTGAATTATAACTTTTGGAACTAAAATAAGTGTGTTTAGAGTCATTTTTCTGCCCGAAATTATTCAAAATCGAAGCTTCTGAGTAGGAGGAAAAGTCTGTAAAAATGGCAATTTTGGACACGGTGAGGCTTTAAAAAGTGGTTATTCAACATGAGGAACATCCAATTTACATTTTGAAACATTTTTTGTACAGTCTCAAAAATCAATTTTCTGATGAAAAAGCGATGTCGAACTTTCTCCAGATGGTCAATAATGGTGATTTTTTAATGTTTAATCTTTTGACTGTAAATGACTATTGCATGTGAAATATAACTTTTGGAACTAAAATGAGTGTGTTTAGAGTCATTTTCCTGCCCAAAATAGGTCAAAATAGAAGTTTCTGATTAGGAGGAAAAGTCTGTACAAATGGCAATTTTGGTCACTGTCAGGCTTTAAAAATTGGTTATTCAACACGAGGAACATCCAGTTGACATTTTCAAACATTTTTTGTACAGTCCAAAAATCAATTTTCTGATGAAAAACGATGTCGAACTTTCTCCAGATCGTCAGGAATGGTGATTTGTTAATGTTTAGTCTGTTCACTGTAAATAACTATTGCATGTGAAATATCACTTTTGGAAGTAAAATAAGTGTGTTTAGAGTTATTTTCTCTGCCCGAAATTATTTAAAATAGAAGCTTCTGAGTAGGAGGAAAAGTCTGTAAAAATGGCAATTATGGACACAGTGAGGCTTTAAAAAGTGGTTATTCAACATGAGGTACAATCCAATTGACATTTGGAATCATTTCTTTTACAATCTAAAAAATCAATTTTCTGATAAAAAATGATGACCTCGGACCTGTTGAACTTTCTCCAGAAGGTCAGTAATGGTGATTTTTTAATGTTTAATCTTTTGACTGTAAATGACTATTGGATGTGAATTATAACTTTTGGAACTAAAATAAGTGTGATTAGAGTCATTTTTCTGCCCGAAATTATTCAAAATCGAAGCTTCTGAGTAGGAGGAAAAGTCTGTAAAAATGGCAATTTTGGACACGGTGAGGCTTTAAAAAGTGGTTATTCAACATGAGGAACATCCAATTTACATTTTGAAACATTTTTTGTACACTCAAAAAATCAATTTTCTGATGAAAAACGATGTCGAACTTTCTCCAGATGGTCAATAATGGTGATTTTTTTAATGTTTAATCTTTTGACTGTAAATGACTATTGCATGTGAAATATAACTTTTGGAACTAAAATGAGTGTGTTTAGAGTCATTTTCCTGCCCAAAATAGGTCAAAATAGAAGTTTCTGATTAGGAGGAAAAGTCTGTACAAATGGCAATTTTGGTCACTGTCAGGCTTTAAAAATTGGTTATTCAACACGAGGAACATCCAGTTGACATTTTCAAACATTTTTGTACAGTCCAAAAAATCAATTTTCTGATGAAAAACGATGTCGAACTTTCTCCAGATCGTCAGGAATGGTGATTTGTTAATGTTTAGTCTGTTCACTGTAAATAACTATTGCATGTGAAATATCACTTTTGGAAGTAAAATAAGTGTGTTTAGAGTTATTTTTCTGCCCGAAATTATTTAAAATAGAAGCTTCTGAGTAGGAGGAAAAGTCTGTTTAATGGCAATTATGGACACAGTGAGGCTTTAAAAAGTGGTTATTCAACATGAGGCACAATCCAATTGACATTTGGAATCATTTCTTTTACAATCTAAAAATCAATTTTCTGATAAAAAATGATGACCCCGGACCTGTTGAACTTTCTCCAGATGGTCAGTTATGGCAATTTTTTAATGTTTAATCTGTTAACTGTAAATGACTATTGCATGTGAATTATAACTTTTGGAACTAAAATAAGTGTGTTTAGAGTCATTTTTCTGCCCGAAATTATTCAAAATCGAAGCTTCTGAGTAGGAGGAAAAGTCTGTAAAAATGGCAATTTTGGACACGGTGAGGCTTTAAAAAGTGGTTATTCAACATGAGGAACATCCAATTTACATTTTGAAACATTTTTTAGTACAGACCAAAAATCAATTTTCTGATGAAAAACGATGTCGAACTTTCTCCAGATCATCAGGAATGGTGATTTTTTAATGTTTAGTCTTTTCACTGTAAATAACTATTGCATGTGAAATATCAATTTTGGAACTAAAATAAGTGTGTTTAGAGTCATTTTCCTTCCCGAAATCGGTCAAAATAGAAGCTTCTGAGTAGGAGGAAAGGTCAGTAAACATGGCAATTTTGGTCACTGTGAGGCTTTAAAAAGAGGTTATTAAACATGAGGCACGATCCAATTGAAATTTGTGAATAATTTTTGTACAGTCCAAAAATCAACTTTCTGATGAAAAGCGATGACTCCGGACCTGTCGAACTTTCTCCAGATGGTCAGTAATGGTGATTTTTTAATGTTTAATCTTTTGACTGTAAATAACTATTGCATATGAATTATCACTTTTGGAACTAAAATTAGTCTGTTTAGAGTCATTTTCCTGCCCAAAATCTGTCAAAATCGAATACTTCTGAGCAGGAGGAAAAGTCTGTAAAAATGGCAATTTTGGTCACTGTGAGATTTAAAAAGTGGTTATTAAACATGAGGCACGATCCAATTGACATTTTGAATCATTTTTTGTATAGTCCAAAAAATCAATTTATCTGATGAAAACCGATGACCCTGGACCTGTCGAACTTTCTCCAGATGGTCAATAATGGTGATTTTGTTAATGTTTAATCTTTTGACTGTAAATGACTATTGCATGTGAAATATAACTTTTGGAACTAAAATGAGTGTGTTTAGAGTCATTTTCCTGCCCAAAATAGGTCAAAATAGAAGTTTCTGATTAGGAGGAAAAGTCTGTACAAATGGCAATTTTGGTCACTGTCAGGCTTTAAAAATTGGTTATTCAACACGAGGAACATCCAGTTGACATTTTCAAACATTTTTGTACAGTCCAAAAAATCAATTTTCTGATGAAAAGCGATGTCGAACTTTCTCCAGATCGTCAGGAATGGTGATTTGTTAATGTTTAGTCTGTTCACTGTAAATAACTATTGCATGTGAAATATCACTTTTGGAAGTAAAATAAGTGTGTATAGAGTTATTTTTCTGCCCAAAATTATTTAAAATAGAAGCTTCTGAGTAGGAGGAAAAGTCTGTTTAATGGCAATTATGGACACAGTGAGGCTTTAAAAAGTGGTTATTCAACATGAGGCACAATCCAATTGACATTTGGAATCATTTCTTTTACAATCTATAAAATCAATTTTCTGATAAAAAATGATGACCCCGGACCTGTTGAACTTTCTCCAGATGGTCAGTAACGGCGATTTTTTAATGTTTAATCTGTTGACTGTAAATGACTATTGCATGTGAATTATAACTTTTGGAACTAAAATAAGTGTGTTTAGAGTCATTTTTCTGCCCGAAATTATTCAAAATCGAAGCTTCTGAGTAGGAGGAAAAATCTGTAAAAATGGCAATTTTGGACACGGTGTGGCTTTAAAAAGTGGTTATTCAACACGAGGAACATCCAGTTGACATTTTCAAACATTTTTGTACAGTCCAAAAAATCAATTTTCCGATGAAAAACGATGTCGAACTTTCTCCAGATCGTCAGGAATGGTGATTTGTTACTGTTTAGTCTGTTCACTGTAAATAACTATTGCATGTGAAATATCACTTTTGGAAGTAAAATAAGTGTGTTTAGAGTTATTTTTCTGCACGAAATTATTTAAAATAGAAGCTTCTGAGTAGGAGGAAAAGTCTGTAAAAATGGCAATTTTGGACACGGTGAGGCTTTAAAAAGTGGTTATTCAACATGAGGAACATCCAATTTACATTTTGAAACATTTTTTGTACAGTCCAAAAATCAATTTTCTGATGAAAAACGATGTCGAACTTTCTCCAGATCGTCAGGAATGGTGATTTTTTAATGTTTAGTCTGTTTACTGTAAATAACTATTGCATGTGAAATATCAATTTTGGAACTAAAATAAGTGTGTTTAGAGTCATTTTCCTTCCCGAAATCGGTCAAAATAGAAGCTTCTGAGTAGGAGGAAAGGTCAGTAAACATGGCAATTTTGGTCACTGTGAGGCTTTAAAAAGAGGTTATTAAACATGAGGCACGATCCAATTGAAATTTGTAATAATTTTTGTACAGTCCAAAAAATCAACTTTCTGATGAAAAGCGATGACTCCGGACCTGTCGAACTTTCTCCAGATGGTCAGTAATGGTGATTTTTAATGTTTAATCTTTTGACTGTAAATAACTATTGCATATGAATTATCACTTTTGGAACTAAAATTAGTCTGTTTAGAGTCATTTTCCTGCCCAAAATCTGTCAAAATCGAATCTTCTGAGCAGGAGGAAAAGTCTGTAAAAATGGCAATTTTGGTCACTGTGAGATTTAAAAAGTGGTTATTAAACATGAGGCACGATCCAATTGACATTTTGAATCATTTTTTGTATAGTCAAAAAAATCATTTATCTGATGAAAACCGATGACCCCGGACCTGTCGATCTTTCTACAGATGGTCAGTAATGGTGATTTTTTAATGTTTAATCTTTTGATTGTAAATGACTATTGCATGTGAATTATCACTTTTGGAACTAAAATAAGTGTGTTTAGAGTCATTTTTCTGCCCAAAATTATTCAAAATAGAAGCTTCTGAGTAGGAGGAAAAGTCTGTAAAAATGGCAATTTTGATCACTGTGAGGCTTTAAAAAGTGGTTATTCAGCATGAGGCACGATCCAATTGACATTTTGAATCATTTTTTGTACAGTCCAAAAAATCAATTTTTTGATGAAAAGCGATGACCCTGACCTGTCGAACTTTCTCCAGATGGTCAATAATGGTGATTTTTTTAATGTTTAATCTTTTGACTGTAAATGACTATTGCATGTGAAATATAACTTTTGGAACTAAAATGAGTGTGTTTAGAGTCATTTTCCTGCCCAAAATAGGTCAAAATAGAAGTTTCTGATTAGGAGGAAAAGTCTGTACAAATGGCAATTTTGGTCACTGTCAGGCTTTAAAAATTGGTTATTCAACACGAGGAACATCCAGTTGACATTTTCAAACATTTTTGTACCGTCCAAAAAATCAATTTTCTGATGAAAAACGATGTCGAACTTTCTCCAGATCGTCAGGGATGGTGATTTGTTAATGTTTAGTCTGTTCACTGTAAATAACTATTGCATGTGAAATATCACTTTTGGAAGTAAAATAAGTGTGTTTAGAGTTATTTTTCTGCCCAAAATTATTTAAAATAGAAGCTTCTGAGTAGGAGGAAAAGTCTGTTTAATGGCAATTATGGACACAGTGAGGCTTTAAAAAGTGGTTATTCAACATGAGGCACAATCCAATTGACATTTGGAATCATTTCTTTTACAATCTAAAAAATCAATTTTCTGATAAAAAATGATGACCCCGGACCTGTTGAACTTTCTCCAGATGGTCAGTAATGGCGATTTTTTAATGTTTAATCTGTTAACTGTAAATGACTATTGCATGTGAATTATAACTTTTGGAACTAAAATAAGTGTGTTTAGAGTCATTTTTCTGCCCGAAATTATTCAAAATCGAAGCTTCTGAGTAGGAGGAAAAGTCTGTAAAAATGGCAATTTTGGACACGGTGAGGCTTTAAAAAGTGGTTATTCAACATGAGGAACATCCAATTTACATTTTGAAACATTTTTTGTACAGACCAAAAAATCAATTTTCTGATGAAAAACGATGTCGAACTTTCTCCAGATCATCAGGAATGGTGATTTTTTAATGTTTAGTCTTTTCACTGTAAATAACTATTGCATGTGAAATATCAATTTTGGAACTAAAATAAGTGTGTTTAGAGTCATTTTCCTTCCCGAAATCGGTCAAAATAGAAGCTTCTGAGTAGGAGGAAAGGTCAGTAAACATGGCAATTTTGGTCACTGTGAGGCTTTAAAAAGAGGTTATTAAACATGAGGCACGATCCAATTGACATTTTGAATAATTTTTTGTACAGTCCAAAAAAATCAATTTTCTGATGAAAAGCGATGACTCCGGACCTGTCGAACTTTCTCCAGATGGTCAGTAATGGTGATTTTTTAATGTTTAATCTTTTGACTGTAAATAACTATTGCATATGAATTATCACTTTTGGAACTAAAATTAGTCTGTTTAGAGTCATTTTCCTGCCCAAAATCTGTCAAAATCGAATCTTCTGAGCAGGAGGAAAAGTCTGTAAAAATGGCAATTTTGGTCACTGTGAGATTTAAAAAGTGGTTATTAAACATGAGGCACGATCCAATTGACATTTTGAATCATTTTTTGTATAGTCAAAAAAATCATTTATCTGATGAAAACCGATGACCCCGGACCTGTCGATCTTTCTACAGATGGTCAGTAATGGTGATTTTTTAATGTTTAATCTTTTGATTGTAAATGACTATTGCATGTGAATTATCACTTTTGGAACTAAAATAAGTGTGTTTAGAGTCATTTTTCTGCCCAAAATTATTCAAAATAGAAGCTTCTGAGTAGGAGGAAAAGTCTGTAAAAATGGCAATTTTGATCACTGTGAGGCTTTAAAAAGTGGTTATTCAGCATGAGGCACGATCCAATTGACATTTTGAATCATTTTTTGTACAGTCCAAAAAAATCAATTTTCTGATGAAAAGCGATGACCCTGCCTGTCGAACTTTCTCCAGATGGTCAATAATGGTGATTTTTTTAATGTTTAATCTTTTGACTGTAAATGACTATTGCATGTGAAATATAACTTTTGGAACTAAAATGAGTGTGTTTAGAGTAATTTTCCTGCCCAAAATAGGTCAAAATAGAAGTTTCTGATTAGGAGGAAAAGTCTGTACAAATGGCAATTTTGGTCACTGTCAGGCTTTAAAAATTGGTTATTCAACACGAGGAACATCCAGTTGACATTTTCAAACATTTTTGTACCGTCCAAAAAATCAATTTTCTGATGAAAAACGATGTCGAACTTTCTCCAGATCGTCAGGAATGGTGATTTGTTAATGTTTAGTCTGTTCACTGTAAATAACTATTGCATGTGAAATATCACTTTTGGAAGTAAAATAAGTGTGTTTAGAGTTATTTTTCTGCCCAAAATTATTTAAAATAGAAGCTTCTGAGTAGGAGGAAAAGTCTGTTTAATGGCAATTATGGACACAGTGAGGCTTTAAAAAGTGGTTATTCAACATGAGGCACAATCCAATTGACATTTGGAATCATTTCTTTTACAATCTAAAAAATCAATTTTCTGATAAAAAATGATGACCCCGGACCTGTTGAACTTTCTCCAGATGGTCAGTAATGGCGATTTTTTAATGTTTAATCTGTTAACTGTAAATGACTATTGCATGTGAATTATAACTTTTGGAACTAAAATAAGTGTGTTTAGAGTCATTTTTCTGCCCGAAATTATTCAAAATCGAAGCTTCTGAGTAGGAGGAAAAGCCTGTAAAAATGGCAATTTTGGACACGGTGAGGCTTTAAAAAGTGGTTATTCAACATGAGGAACATCCAATTTACATTTTGAAACATTTTTTGTACAGACCAAAAATCAATTTTCTGATGAAAAACGATGTCGAACTTTCTCCAGATCATCAGGAATGGTGATTTTTTAATGTTTAGTCTTTTCACTGTAAATAACTATTGCATGTGAAATATCAATTTTGGAACTAAAATAAGTGTGTTTAGAGTCATTTTCCTTCCCGAAATCGGTCAAAATAGAAGCTTCTGAGTAGGAGGAAAGGTCAGTAAACATGGCAATTTTGGTCACTGTGAGGCTTTAAAAAGAGGTTATTAAACATGAGGCACGATCCAATTGACATTTTGAATAATTTTTTGTACAGTCCAAAAAATCAATTTTCTGATGAAAAGCGATGACCCCAGACTGGTCGATCTTTCTACAGATGGTCAGTAACGGTGATTTTTTAATGTTTAATCTTTTGACTGTAAATGACTATTGCATGTGAATTATAACTTTTGGAACTAAAATAAGTGTGTTTAGAGTCATTTTTCTGCCCGAAATTATTCAAAATCGAAGCTTCTGAGTAGGAGGAAAAGTCTGTAAAAATGGCAATTTTGGACACGGTGTGGCTTTAAAAAGTGGTTATTCAACACGAGGAACATCCAGTTGACATTTTCAAACATTTTTGTACAGTCCAAAAAATCAATTTTCTGATGAAAAACGATGTCGAACTTTTTCCAGATTGTCAGGAATGGTGATTTGTTAATGTTTAGTCTGTTCACTGTAAATGACTATTGCATGTGAATTATAACTTTTGGAACTAAAATAAGTGTGTTTAGAGTCATTTTTCTGCCCGAAATTATTTAAAATCGAAGCTTCTGAGTAGGAGGAAAAGTCTGTTTAAATGGCAATTTTGATCACTGTGAGGCTTTAAAAAGTGGTTATTCAGCATGAGGCATGATCCAATTGACATTTTGAATCATTTTTGTACAGTCCAAAAAATCAATTTTCTGATGAAAAGCGATGACCCAGGACCTGTCGAACTTTCTCCAGATGGTCAGTAATGGTGACTTTTTTAATGTTTAATCTTTTGACTGTAAATAACTATTGCATATGAATGATCACTTTTGGAACTAAAATTAGTCTGTTTAGAGTCATTTTCCTGCCCGAAATCAGTCAAAATAGAAGCTTCTGAGTAGGGGAAAATCTATAAAAATGGCAATTTTGGACACGGTGAGGCTTTAAAAAGTGGTTATTAAACATGAGGCACAATCCAATTGACATTTTTAATCATTTTTTGTACAGTCCAAAAAATCAATTTTCTGATGAAAAGCGATGACCCCGGACCTGTCGAACTTTTTCCAGATGGTCAGTAATGGTGATTTTTTAATGTTTAATCTTTTGACTGTTAATGACTATTGCATGTGAATTATAACTTTTGGAACGAAAATAAGTGTGTTTAGAGTCAATTTCCTGCCCGAAATTATTCAAAAAAGAAGCTTCAGAGTAGGAGGAAACGTGTAAAAATGGCAATTTTGGTCACTGTGAGGCTTTAAAAGTGGTTATTCAACATGAGGTATGATCCAATTTACATTTTGAATAATTTTTTGTACAGTCCAAAAAATTAATTGTCTGATGAATAACGATGACCCCGGACCTGTCAAACTTTCACCAGTTGATCAGTAATGGTGATTTTCTAATGTTTAATCTTTTGACTGTAAATGACTATTGCATGTGAATTATCAGTTTTGGAACGAAAATACGTGTGTTTAGAGTGATTTTCGTGCCCAAAATTGCTCAAAATAGAATCTTCTGAGTAGGAAGAAACATCTGTCAAAATGGCAATTTTGGTCACTTTGAGGCATTATAAAGTGGTTATTCAACATGAGGCATGATCCAATTGACATTTTGAATCATTTTTTGTACAGTCCAAAAAATCTATTTTCTGATGAAAAACATTGACCCCGGACCTGTTGAACTTTCTCCAGATGGTCAGTAATGGTGATTTTTTAATGTTTAATCTTTTTTTTTTTTTTTTGTCCTCATTCACCTCAGAAACAATGTCCATTCCTTCCGCCCTTATATCGAGAGAGATGCCAACCACTGACGGGCATACCACAATGAACATTATCCTTCCTGCGGCTGTCTCTCTCTCACGGTGTAAACTTACACCGGCAACTGCTTTAATACTCGAAATGCGGAGGGACCCTATAGCAGTCCAGAGAATTTGTCGGTGTAATCATTGGACAGAATTGTGATCTTATGTCAACGTTACCCCCAAACTTTTACAACAACCCTTCCGGTCTCTCTATCCGTACTAACAACGGATTCCAGAATGCTTTCTTCTTAGACTTTTTCCCTAGCAGGTCCATGCTAGACATATATATATAAGGGACTCCAGCCAATCACAATGCTGCGGTGATATGCCACTCACCCATTTACGACAAATTTCTCTTCTGACAAGTAGGATTGCATAAAACAGTAAATTTCTAAGAGCTCCCATGAGGTCATCCACCTCTCCAAAGATAACAAATGAAAGGCTTACCTTCATTTGCTGACCCAAAATACCTGACATAGATGTTTCCACTTTGTCCCAAAACACTCTGATCGCGGGGCATTGATAGAACATATGAACGTCTGTTGCTTTTTCCAAACCACATTTAGCACAGCTGGTTCGGCTTCCTTTTCCCATCTTCGATAGTTTTTCAGGTGATCTATATGCCCTGTGAAGTGAAAAGAAGTGGTTTCTCCTTAAAAAGCAGGTTTGACAGTGAGGTAAAAGTGTGCGCATTGATACTTGCCAAATATTCTGCAACTGCTCCCTCGGCAAGTAGCTTCCCCACAATTCCTCAGCCAGCGTAAACTCTCCGTCCATGGTGTCATGAATATGCCAGTACCAGAATGCAACTTCCTTGTTCCCTGGTGGTTTTGTGACCAGTTGTTCTTCTAAAATATTGCCTATGCCCAATGTCAATTTCTTACTTTGCTCCCAGCTTTTTAGTTGTAGAAATTTGAATTTTGAGAGGCTACCCTTCATCAACCCGTTTAGATCTTGCCAGGGTAACAAATTTCCCTCCCTGGTCAAGTCTCCCCAGATCCTTAGGTCAGCATTTTTGATGGGTACCGCCAGTTTGTCATTGAGGCACTCTGGAGTCCCTGGCAAGTCCCAGATCGGGGCAAAGTGAGAATAGTAGTCCAATTTCAAAAGACATCTAATGTGATACCACATTTTTGCCATCGACTGTAATACCTTTAGTTTGATTTTTTTAAAGAATTTTGGGTCTCCGAATTTAAAGAGGAAGCCATCCGCGTCTGCTTTACATTCTTTTAACATTGCTGAAAACATTAAGCCTATTATAGATCCGTCTGGTGTCTTTGCAAGCATTCTAGAGTTTTTTAATTGGAAAGCCCATGCATAGTATTGAATATCTGGTAGGGTTAATCCTCCCTTCTCCCTCCTCCTCCGTAGTTTTTTCCAGGAGATCCTAATCCCCTTATATGTCCAGATAAACTAATTTATTGCCTGCTGGATTTTGTGTATAGTAACTTTATCAAAATGCAATGGTATGGAGTTAAATATGAAGGTGATCTTTGGCAGTATAGTCATCTTGACCAAGCTCACTCTCCCCAGAATCGTTAACGGGAGGTGTGCCCAACCCTTCATTAGTTGGACAGTCTCTTTAAACACTCTCCTCAAGTTAATTTCTGTAATTGCGTTTATGTCTTGTACTATCTTTAAGCCAAGATATCGCATTTCCCTCTTGATCAGCGGATTATTGCTTATTTGATTCCATACCATTACCTCTGTTTTATGTTCATTCACTGAGTACCCCGACACCTCTCTGAATTCTAATGCTATACGTAAGATGGTGGGTAAGGCAGCGTCCAGATCAGATGAATATACCATAAGGTCGTCTGCGTATAGTGCAACCTTCCTAACCCAATCTCCCTGATAGAAGGGGGAATATCGATTGTATTTCTAAGTCTAAAAGCCAAGGGCTCCATATAAAAGTTAAACAGGAGGGGGGAGAGAGGGCAGCCCTGTCTTGCACTCCTGAGTATTTTGAATGGTGAGGATAACTTCCTATTAACCAAGACCCTTGCTACAGGTTCCTGGTATGTTAGCTGTATGGCTCTACAGAATTTATCCCCTAGATTGTATCTTTTCAATACTGAAAATAGGTAAGACCACCTCACCTTATCAAATTCTTTAGAGGCATCCAGTGTTGTTATTGCTAGCGGGGTGTCAAAAGTTGTTGCAAAATCAATAGTCCCGATTAGCTCATAGGTGAGCTCGTGCAGATACCTCCCTTTCACAAAGCCTCTCTGATCTTTGTGGATTGCATGGCCCGCAATCTTAGTTAGTCTGCTAGCTAAAATTTTTGTAAAAGTTTTGTAGTCAGAGTTCAGGAGAGATATCGGTCTATATGACTCACATATAGCCGGATCTTTACCTGATTTCAGAATAAGTGTAACAGTAGCCTCATTCCATGATTTTGGTATCTGCATTCCTTGATCTAATATCTCACCCATCAATGATGTCAAAAGGGGGGATAACACCTCCGCCAAGATTTTATAAAGCTCCATTGGGATGCCATCAGGCCCAGCCGCTTTGCCCCCTTTACTAGACTGAATGGCCCTAACCACTTCCTCTTGAGTGATCCCTTGATTTAAAATATTTTGCTGATTAGCGTCTATGGATTGAATAGATTCAGCTAACCAGCCTTCAATCTCTGCATCTACCGGCTTCTCCTCCTCCATATATAGGATTCGAAAGAACTCCTTAAAGGCCTCTTTGATCTCAGTCTCACTGTTCAGAATATTCCCGAACTGATCCTCCTTAATCTCCTTAATCCGATTTCTATTCAGATCCGTCTTAACCTTCCAGGCTAGGAGTTTTCCTGCCCCCTCTCCATACTCAAAATGCGCTAACTTGCTGGCGTCCCACCTCTTTCTAATCCTTGTATGGAGGATTTCTGATATTTGATTCTTCAATAGAAGCTGCTTCTTTTCTAATTCTGCTCTGCTCCCCTCTAGTTCCGATCTTTTTATCTCCATATCTATTCGCTCCATTTCATCCTCTAGCCGAGAAATTTCACTCTTATACAGCTTATTCCTATGGCAGGTTACACTAGTGATCTTACCTCTAATAAATGCTTTTAGGGTATCCCAAACAATTCCATTTGTAGCTGAGCCACTATTGATCTCGATAAATTCTCTAACCTCTTCCTTCAGGTTACCCATTACATCGCTATCTGCCAGTATGGTGCGGTCTAATGTCCACCTTCTTTCTACACACCTAATGCTGTTTTTAAGTGTTAACATAACTGCCAAGTGTATCCAAGATGTCCTCTCTGAGGCTCCAATCTAATCTAATAGGAAGTAATCTATTCTAGATCTATTCCCATATTTCTTATTATGAAAAGATGTACCCTGTAAATTTCCTGCTCTTTCTCTCCAAAGATCACACAAAGAGTGCTGAGTCATCATGGCCTTTAAGAGTGCTCGTGAGTTAGGCGTCGGTATCGCTCTGGTTCTGTTTGATTTGTCTAATTTTAGATCCAGTACAATATTAAAATCTCCTGCCATAATTATTGGACCAGAGAATTCTAAGAGATTTGCAAACAGATTTTTGAGTGGTTCACAATCGTCGTGATTTGGGCCATAGTAGCCTACTAATGTTAATGACCTATCCTCTACTTTGGCGTCGGCAATAATCCACCTACCCCCTTTATCCAGCCTCGTCTGTGACACCCATATTTTTGCTTGCTTTTTCACTATTATTGCAACTCCTCTTACATTCCCGCTCTGGTCCGTGCATAAAACTTGTTGTACCCATCTTTGTTTTCCAAAAAGATTGACACATTCCTTTCTTAATAAGTGCGTCTCCTGTAGAATCAAAATTTGAGCAGGAGAATCTCTAAGATATTGCAATAACCTATCCCTACGCCCCTTCACACGTAGCCCATTAACATTCCAAGTTAGGATCTGAATGGACATATCTTAATTATGCTAAATGTACTTCATTTTTCTGAGGTATTTGAGGATTTTTTTTCATTTTTTCCCATATGCTCCCCACCCCGTGACACCCTTCTACCTTCCCCCCTCCACCCTACCCTGGAGAACCCACCCCTGCTTCTTCTTCTTCTTGGACCAGATGTTAGTCCAAATTATTCTTTTGCTCCGCTAGCACCCAGCCCCACAAAAAAAACGATATGATTCTGTGTGTCTGTGTGGTGAATACCAGATCATTACCTTACAACATTTACCCCTCACTCAACTACCCCCTCCACCTCCCTTGATGTTTTCTAACAGCTCATCTGCTTCCCTTGTGCTTCTTATCATATGCATTTTATTGTTATGCATTATTCGTAGTGATGCGGGGAATTTAAGTTGTAAAGTTGCCCCTGTTTTTTTATAGTCATCCATATGTTTGCCCAACTCCCACTGTCTGTCTAGGGTGGCTCGCGATAAGTCTGATCTAATTTCAAATGAGAAGTCAGGGCCTTTAAAGGATTTTAGTTTTAATGCAGACACGAGAATTTTTTCTTTTAATGCATAGGTCTGAAAATTAATAGGAATCTTTCTTGGCTTCACTCTACCTGGATTTCTCCTAAAGGGGTCTCTTTGTATTCTTTGGATATCCTTTGCGATGTCCGCCTCACTCTCATCTACCTGAACTGAGGCTTTTATGAGAGCTACCACATAGGATTTTAAATCGTCCATCTCTTTTCCTTCGGGTATATTCAGAATCCTCAGATTATTCCTTCTGGAATTATTTTCTAACTGCTCCAATTTTTCCTGAAGACCCTGCCCGTCCTTACGCAGTGCCTGGAGCTCCGTTTTACTGCTTGCGAGGTCTTTTTTTAACTCCTCCACTGTATTCTCAAGTGTTTCTGTCCTCTCAGATAGGGTGTCCAACTTCTTTTCTAAAGTCTCGCAAAAGCCGCGTATTTCATGCTGATTTGCTTCTGATACTGCAAATCCATTCTTGATGTCTGCAGTGAGCGATCTCAGCATCGCCTCCAGAGAGCTAACCGAAGATTCCACCGGATTCCTACTATCAGGGTTTTTTGAGCTTATAACTGGTATATGCCCTCCATGGTCTTCGTGCTCCCTATCCTGAGTGCAACCGCCATTGCAGTTCTTTACTCCATCTAAAGTGACGGCTTCAGCACTTTCTTGGGATTTACCCTGACCAGGCTGCTCTCCAGTCTCCATGGCTGTGGCTATAGTGCCTCGACTGACTCTGGACCTCTCTACCTCAGTTTGTGGTGGTCTTTTTAGTGTTAGTATTGATGGCTGTACTTTAAAAAAAAGATCGCAGAGAGGGTGTAATTCTTAGTTTGGGGTCTGGGATCTCTTCCTTTTTTTTCACTTCTCGCCTAGGTTTCTCTCTGGGCAGACCCTTTTGGAAACCTGAAGAGGGAGTTAGGCCAGATGAGTCACCAAATTCCAATGAAGGAGCCTGCGTCTCCTCAATATCTACAGACTCTACCCCCTTTTCAGCATTGGCACCAGCTAATACCTGCCCTCCTGCTCCACCAAGAGTGACCCCCGCAACAGCCCCCCTACCTTTTGGGTCCAGGTTCCCTCCGTTGCTAATGGCGGCAGCAGGCTGTGCTTCCTCTAACGGACCTGTAATCCCCAAGCCTCCAGTGCGTGTGGCTGCAGCGTATGTGATGACGCTGCCTCCACTCGCACGGAGGAAGCCTCACGCTGCTGCCCTGCGGCTCTTCCTGAGCTCCAGGGCGGCCCTAGACCAGCTGGTGTCCGCTTCTGGATGGCACCGCTGTGTTAACAAGACTGGGACTGGCAACACCAGGGAATCAGGAGCGGTAAGACACATCAGGGCACAGACAGCATGAACGGCATTGGGAGGTGGTGGGATTACGGGTATTCACGATCGCTGGAGCTGGGCGCCTCCGGAGCTCTGCGACATGCATGCTACGCGGCCGCCATGTTCTCCGTGTCGAACTTTCTCCAGATCGTCAGTAATGGTGATTTTTTAATGTTTAATCTTTTGACTGCAAATGACTGTTGGATGTGAATTATCAGTTTTGGAACTAAAATACCTGTGTTTAGAGTCATTTTTGTGCCCGAAATCGGTCAAAATAGAACCTTCTGAGTAGGAGAAAACATGTGTAAAAATGGCAATTTTGGTCACTGTGAGGATTTTAAAAGGCGGTTATTCAACATGAGGCATGATCCAATTGACATTTTGAATAATTTTTTATACAGTCCAAAAAATCAATTTGCTGATGAAAAACGATGACCCCGGACCTGTCGAACTTTCTCCAGATGGTCAGTAATGGTGATTTTTTAATGTTTAATCTTTTGATTGTAAATGACTGTTGGATGAGAATTATCACTTTTTGAACTAAAATAAGTGTGTTTAGAGTCATTTTTGTGCCCGAAATCGGTCAAAATAGAAGTTTCTGAGTAGGAGGAAACATCTGTAAAAATGGTAATTCTGGTCACTGTGAGGCTTTAAAAAGTGGGTATTCAACATGAGGTATGATCCAATTGATGCTTTGAATCATTTTTTGTACAGTCCAAAAAATCAATTTTCTGATGAAAAACGATGACCCCGGACCTGTCGAACTTTCTCCAGATGGTCAGTAATGGTGATTTTTTAATGTTTAATCTTTTGACTGTAAATGACTATTGCATGTGAATTGTCACTTTTGGAACAAAAATATGTGTGTTTAGAGTCATTTTCCTGCCCGAAATAAGTCAAAATAGAAGCCTCTGAGTAGGAGGAAACATCTGTAAAAATGGTAATTCTGGTCACTGTGAGGCTTTAAAAAGTGGTTATTCAACATGAGGCATGATCCAATTGACATTTTTAATAATTTTTTGTGCAGTCCAAAAAAACAATTTTCTGATGAAAAATGATGACCAGGGAGCTATCAAACTTTCTCCAGATCGTCAGTAATGGTGATTTTTTAATGTTTAATCTTTTGACTGCAAATGACTGTTGGATGTGAATTATCAGTTTTGGAACTAAAATAAGTGCGTTTAGAGTCATTTTCTTCCCCGAAATCGGTCAAAATAGAACCTTCTGAGTAGGAGGAAACGTGTAAAAATGGCAATTTTGGTCACTGTGAGGCTTTAAAAAGTGGTTATTCAACATGAGGCATGATCCAATTGACATTTTGAATCATTTTTGTACAGTCCCAAAAATCCATTTTCTAATGAAAAACTATGACCCCGGCCTGTCGTACTTTCTCCAGATGGTCAGTAATGATGATTTTTGAATGTTTAATCTTTTGACTGTAAATGACTATTGGATGTGAATTATCACTTTTGGAACTAAAAGAAGTGTATTTAGAGTCATATTCCTGCCCGAAAGTGGTCAAATTAGAAGCTCCTGAGTAGGAGAAAAAGTCTGTAAAAATGGCAATTTTGGTTACTTTGAGGCTTTAAAAAGTGGTTATTCAACACGAGGCATGATCCAATTGACATTTCGAATCATTTTTTGTACAGTCCAAAAAATCAATTTTCTGATTACAAAACGATGACCCTGGACCTGTCAAAGGGGGATATTCTCAAGAACGTGTGTTAACTATTGCCACATTTGCTTAACGCAACCTCTCACATCGCAGTCTATCGCGGGAAAATAACACCGTGTGAACGCAGTACTCTCAACCCGGCGGCCCCATGCGATAGTCTCAAAATTAATGCGACGCCGAAAAAATGCGAAACACGAACGCTAAAAAATTTGCGATGTCCCAAATCGCGAAACAAAAATCAGCGATAACCAGCGACAGGCCTGCGATTCCCAAGCGTCATGCGGGAAAATGCACTATAAAAGCAGAGGAAAAAAAAGATTAAAAAATGTAACTGCATAGCACCATGGACGCACCCGGACCGAGTGCAGAGGACAACGCGAACCCCACAAGCCCCACAGATGACCAGCCAGGAACCCCGTCGAAGGGCAAGGAGAAGAGGAAGCCGGGGTTCAGTCCGCAGGAAAACCGGATCACCGTCACGGAGGTGACAGAACACTACCAACAACTGTTCGTCACCTCCACTGTGTCATCGGCAACACAAACGGAAATATGGCAGTACATCGTGAATGCAGTCGGAGTGTCGAGAAGGACAATGGAAGAGGTCAAGAGGCGCTGGAATGATGTGAAGGGCAAAACCAAGAAGAAACTCGATGCCAACATTAAAGCAGCAACGCAGATTGGAGGTGGGGGACCAGCGGCACACCAGGAGCTGGATGACATGGAGAAAATGGTGGCCACAGTCATCAGTCGGGATACGGTGCCAGGAGTTGGGGATTGGGACACTGCTCAACATGACCTGACACAACATCAACAGGGTGAGTACCGACCAGGGACTGGGGGGACGGGGGGAGATAGGCACAATGGCACACATGCACAATTAAGTAGAGCACACTGCACACCCACAATGACTCTGGATCATGTCCCTGATCCCCGTGCAACACTGCAGCACACATACAGAAACTCAGGGAATGTGTGTTGAAATGAATTTATTTGCACATGCTGTGCCTGTGGTCATTTTGTACTGTCTCATGATTGCTAAGGACTGTCACAATGTGACGTCCTCATGTGAAGAAATTGTCAATGATATTGTTCGTATGGGCTATTCCTGCTGCAGCTGCAGTGGGGTGTGGTCCACCTGCCTCATCTTCCTCATCATCGTCCGGTGCATCTGGCACTTGTAACCATGGGGCATTGGTGCGCACACATATGTTGTGCAACACACAACATGCAACGATCATCTTGCACACGATGTCTGGGCTGTACAGGAGCCTCCCACCTGTGATGTCAAGGCACCTGAAACGTGACTTCAACATGCCAAATGTGCATTCCACGATGCCCCTGGTTCGTATGTGGGCCCATTTGTACTGCCTCTGGGCCTGTGTGTTCGGGGCTCGGAGGGATGTCATCATCCTAGGGCAGAGTGCATATCCTTGATCACCTGTGACAGTGCAGAGAGACATGAGTCAATAGTTGGTTCTGCATGATGTGTTGGCAGGCTCACTAGTTGATTGGCGTGTGATATGTGTGTCATAGTGATTCCTGTTTGACATGTACTGCTTGTAGCAAATGAGCGCCATCAATGTGTATTATGTAGCCTCACTGCTGCTCCTCCCTCCCCAGAGCCTATTTACTTGTGTGCGCTGCGCGGTTGCATCACTTGCACTCCTACGGCACACCATTGTCATGCCTGTCTGCGCATGTCCACAAGCCTGACAACGATGTTGTGCGTTGAAGGTGGGCGGCCACGTGTGTGTAGGCCTATGGTAAGGATAGGGCGGACACAGATGTAGAGTTCATGGCTGGCTGAACTCGCGATGCAGTCGAGGCAAGACCTTTGGCTTATGCTGCGGTAATAGCGATACACACACAACAGTCGGCATGTATGATCCCGGACCCCGAGCGGGCTTGCGCTCATTCATTTATCCCTTCAGCCGAGCCCACACTCCGGGGGCATGTTACATTGCAACTTTGTCCATTGCGGGACGGGTGGCGCCGACACTACAACAGAGACACACGCATTAGGTACTTCATTGGCAAGCCCAACACTTAACCACGCCCAGTGCCCCGGGGTGATTATCCACACCCCTACGCTGGACTGTCTTACGCCAGCCCACTCCGGCAACGCCTACAGGGGGGGTACGACACAGCTACATGTCCCAGGTCTCACCCACTGCCTGAGGTGACATGGCTGCGTCCGCTGTACACAGCACAATGCAATGTGGTAGGGCCCGGGGCCCTCATGTATACACAATGACCACACGGACACACTTAGTTTGTGGAACTGGCTACGGGCACATGCGCCCGGCCCCTTTTATTGCCAGGGTCACATGTCCAGTGACGCCTGTGCTGGTTGGGTGTGGGGTGAGTGTGAGCCAGCCCTCAAGGAGTGGTTGGTGCTGGCAACAACTACAACAGTGATCAGACAATCAGAAGTTCACAGTTCAAACAGCAAGGGTCCATGACTTGAGCTGCACAGAGTTAGTGGCCCCGGATGCACAGCGGCCGGCACATGGAACACCGCCACGGGACGGTGACTACCGGTGCACTGAGGTAGGGCCACGAGAGCTGAGCGGGTCCTCGATGTCCAAGGTGAATGTCGCGGAGGGTTTTGGGGAACAGTGGAAGGTGTTCTTCCAGGGCATGATACAGAGGGCAGTACCAAGCAGACACAGGCAATATGGAGGAGATGAATGCTACAGACTCATTTTTGACACCAAGTCAGTATCAGCCACATGATGATGAAGACAACCCCCAGGCCATAGACTCAGACGCCACCAAAGCTCAACCAGAGAGTGTCCATGAATTTCGGGGCACGGAGTCAGTGGCACCAGAGCTGAAAGGGGATGCAGTCTGCGATGAGGCCTGTACAATGGTATAAACTCTGCCATAAATAAATCAAGACTCAGTTCCAAATGTGTGACCTACTTGACCGTAGTGTAGGCCGGAGGCAGCGGTCAGCAGGGGCCCCCAGGCCACGTGTCCTTGGCTTGCGATGCACAGAGTTAGTGGCACCAGAGCAGTTGTTGGTAGTGTTCGGTCACCTCCGTAACGAGGATCCCTTTTTCATCCGGACTGAACCGTGTCTTCCTCTTACTCCTCTCCTTGCGTACAATGATATGGACTCTGCCATTGAAAAATCAAGACTCAGTTCCAAATGTGTGACCTACTTGACCGCAGTGTAGGCCGGAGGCAGCAGTCAGCGCGGGCCAACCACTGTTCAGGTATCTCCTCCTGGTACTCTCACACACGATGTTGGAATGCCATGTGGCGATGATTTGTGGTTGACGGAGGTAGAAGCACCAGAGCTGAGCGTGTGTGCAGCCTGCGACGATGCCGTGTCCTGCCTAGTCCGGACTGGATTGGATTGGTGTGAGGCCTGCTGGACCGCAGTGTAGGCAGTACACAGGTGACCCCGCGGTGCTGGACCGCAGTGTAGGCCGAAGGCAGTAGTCAGCAAGGGCCCACAGACACGTGTCGTTGGAATGCTATACAGAGTTGGTGGCACCACATCGAAGGGAGTACGGTGATTTAAAATCTGCCATACACATATGTACTCTGCCATTGTATAATCAAGACTCCGTTCCAAATGTGTGACCTACTGGACCGCAGTGTAGGCCAGAGGCAGCGGTGGAGTACGTCAACGAGAAAGGAGTACTGGGTGCCTGTGTCGCGGAGGCCGTGATGGTCTGAGGAGGCTGCCAAGGTCGCGGGCCTCGGGCTTGGAACTTGCACCGGCATGTGGTGGGCCCTCTTTGACACACGCCGGTGTCGGCAGGTGAGCAGTGAGGCCTGGGTGCGCTGGGGTGGGCAAGACGGGTCTTGGGACCAGCGGCCTGGGGTGCAGCAGGCGCACCGGATCGCAGGCACCGCCGCTCATGACGTTGGCCTCGTGGCGGGGTGAGAGGCGCCGCCCTGGCAGACACATTGGCCATTCCGGAAGAGAACCATGCCCAGAGTAATGGGCTTTTTATTCACACCCCTACGCTGGCCTGGCGTACGCCGGGCCAGCCCACTCCGCTCACGCTTACAGGGGGGGACGTAATCAGCTACATTTCCGCGATCTTCCCCACTGGCTGCGTTAACATGGTTGCGTCCACTGTCCAGTACACTCGAGACACCAGCAGTGTATGTCGACATGGAAATGTCTGTGGTCTGCATACTCAAGTCTGTCCAGCACATCCACGCCACACTTGGCATTGTGTACATTCACATTCATGGGTCACTTGCCTCCATCGCACATGCCTGGTTCCCACCTCTCCCCACATTCTGCTATTATGTGGCTGAGGTGCCATGCAGTTGATGGCTTGTGTACATGGCTAGCCCAAGTTGCCACGGTAAGTTGTGTTGTCGTGTCGGGAATGTTGGTTGTCAGGTTGTATGTGATTTTGTGACGTGTGCATTCCCAGAGTTGTGAGTTGTATGTTGGTGGAGTTGAGGTGTGTGGTCTGTTCAGTTGTTACTTACCGACGAGCAGTGCATTTCCATAGGTGCCATCCTGAAAGCGCTGGTTGATGATGGACTGTCGGAAGATGAAGGAATCATGCACACTGCCTGGGTAGTTGGCGACGACATTGGTGAAGATTCCCCGGTGGTCCACTATTGCCTGCACATTGATGGAATGCGTGTGTTTCCTGTTGCGGTAATTGTGTGCAGTGGCGGCAGGGGGCACGAGGAGTACATGTGTGCAGTCGATTGCCCCCAACGGCCAGCTATGGCGTAGAAGCCTTGCTTGATCTCCAGCTGTTCCTGCGCAGTGTGTGGGAAGTAAAGTTGCTGGGGTACCAAGCTGATGATGGCATCCAAGACAGGTGTGAGGAACTTTGACAGGGCTGGCTGTGAGACTCCTCCGACTCAGGCAGTTGTTGGTTGGAAGGTCCCAGAGGCCAACAGGTGCAGCACGGCCAGCAGCTTTGTCTGCGGAGGGATGTTGGTTCTCTGCTGTGTTGGTACCGTCAGCCTGTGGGCAATGAGGGTCAGGATGCGGAGGATGGTTGTCCTTTTGAGCCTGTAGTGGGCAATGACTTCTTCTGGCGTTAAGTCTCCGAGGCTGGTGCATTTTCGGAAGGTCCGGTGTCTTTGTCTGCGCTGCCTCTGCAGTGGTCCAGGGGGGGATCCTGGTGGTGGTGAACGTGGGTGTTGTGGCCCTCTTGGGGCTCTGAGCTGCATGATCAGAAGCTCCATGGCATCTGTTGTTCTTCTGGTGTGGCTGTGGGCTGGGCTCCCTTTTATGGTGCAGGTTGTCGTCCGACTTAACACCAGGTAGGAGCAGGTGTTGAATCCATGCTGCTAACGCGCCTTATCGCATGTTTTTGAATCTTATCGCGATCTGGCTGGTCGTTGAGAATGTTGCGGAGTGGTGTTTTTGCGGGTTTTTGCACAGGAACGCCTGCTCTGCATATTAGCGTTAGTTGGCGGTGTCATCTGTGGCGATGTTTTATGCGGCTGCTATCGCGGGGAAACTGGTGATATCACCTGTTAGCACCTGCTTGTGAATGGTGCGATTAATTTATCGCCACTTTGGCTGCTATAAAGTGCCGCTAACTCGGCGATGAGTCCTTGAGAATATGCCCCAAACTTTCTCCAGATGGTCAGTAATGGTGATTTTTTTAATGTTTAATCATTCGACTGTAAATGACTATTGCAGAACAATTATCACTTTTGGAACTAAAATAAGTGTGTTTAGAGTCATTTTCCTGCCCAAAATTGGTCAAAAGAGAAGCTTCTGAGTTGGAGGAAAAGTCTGTAAAAATGGCAATTTTGGTCACTGTGAGGCTTTAAAAAGTGGTTATTCAACATGAGGCGTGATCCAATTGACTTTAGGAATCATTTTTTGTACAGTCCAAAAAAATCAATTTTCTGATGAAAAACGATGACCACACACCTGTCGAACTTTCTCCAGATGGTCAGTAATGGTGATTTTTGAATGTTTAATCTTTTGACCGTAAATGACTATTGCATGTGAATTATCACTTTGGGAACTAAAATAAGTGTGTTTAGAGTCATTTTCCTGCCCAAAATTGGTCAAAACAGAAGCTTCTTTGTAGGAGGAAAAATCTGTAAAAATGGCAATTTTGGTCACTGTGAAGCTTTAAAAAGTGGTTATTCAACATGAGGCATGATCCATTTGAGATTTTGAATCATTTCATGTACAGTCCAAAAAATCAATTTTCTGATGAAAAACAATAACCCTGGACCTGTCAAAATTTCTCCAGATGGTCAGTCATGGTGATTTTTAATGTTTAATCTTTTGACTGTAAATGACTATTGCATGTGAATTATCACTTTTGGAACTAAAAGACACGTGTTTAGAGGCATTTTCCTGCCCGAATTTGGTCAAAATAGAAGTTTCTAAGTAGGAGAAAAATTCTGTAAAAATGGCAATTTTGGTCGCTGTGAGGCTTTAAAAAGTCGTTATTCAACATGAGGCATGATCCAATTGACATGTTCAATCATTTTTTGTACAGTCCAAAAAATCAATTTTCTGATGAAAAACGGTGAGCCCGGACCTGTCGAACTTTCTCCAAATGGTCAGTAGCGGTGAATTTATTTTAATCTTTTGACTGGAAATGACTGTTGGATGTGAATTATCACTTTTGGAACTAAAATAAGTGTATTTAGAGTCATATTCCTGCCCAAAATTGATCAAAATAGAAGCTTCTGAGTAGGAGAAAAATTCTGTAAAAATGGCAATTTTGGTCGCTGTGAAGTTTTAAAAAGTCGTTATTCAACATGAGGCATGATCCAATTGACATTTTGAATCATTTTTTGTACAGTCCAAAAAATAAATTTTCTGATGGAAAACGATGACCTTGGACTTGTCGAAGTTTCTCCAGATGGTCAATAATGGTGATTTTTTAATGTTTAATCTTTTGACTCTAAATGACTGTTGGATGTGAATTATCAATTTTGGAACTTAAAAAAAGTTTTAGTGTCATTTTCCTGCTCGAAATCAGTCAAAATAGAGGCTTCTGAGTAGGTGGGAAAGTTTGTAAAAATGCCAATTTTGGTCACAGTGAGTCTTTTAAAACTGCTCATTCAACATGAGGCACGATCCACTTGACATTTTGAATCATTTTTTGTACAGTCCAAAAAATAAATTTTTTTGATATAAAAAAAAAACGATGACCGGACCTGTAGAATTTTCTCCAGGTGGTCAGTAATGGTGATTTTTTTGAAGGTTTAGTCTTTGGACTGTAAATGACTGTTGGATGGGAATTATCACTTTTGGAACTAAAATAAGTGTGTTTAGAATCATTTCTCTGCCTGAAATCGGTCAAAATAGAAGCTTCTGAGTAGGAAGAAAAGTCTGTAAAAATGGCAATTTTGGTCACTGTGAGGACTAAAAAAGTGGTTATTCAACATTAGGCATAATCCAATTTACATTTTGAATAATGTTTTGTATAGCCAAAAAACATCAATTTTCTGATGAAAAACGATGACCCGGGAACTGTTGAACTTTCTCCAGATGGTCAGTAATGGTGAATTTTGAATGTTTCATCTTTTGACCGTAAATGACTGTTGGATGTGAATTATCACTTTTGGAACTGAAATAAGTGTGTTTAGAGTTATTTCATTACCGAAATCGAGCAAAATACAAGCTTCTCGATTGGAGGAAAAGCCTATAAAAATGGCACTTTTGGTCACTAAGAGGCCTTAAAAAGGGGTTATTCAATATGACTAATGATCCAATTGCCATTTTGAATCATTTTTTGTACTGTCCAAAAAATGCAATTTCTGATGAAAAGGGATGACCCCATACTTTAAGCACTTTCTCCTGATGATCAGTAATGGTGATTTTTTAATGTTTAATCCTTTGACTGTAAATGACTGTTGGGTGTGAATTATCGCTTTTGGAACTGAAATAGGTGTGTTTAGAGTAATTTCCGTGCCCGCAATCGAGTGAAATACAAGCTGGTCACTGGAGGAACATTTTATAAAAATGGCAATTTTGGTCACAATGAGGGCTTAAAAAGTGGTTATTCAACATGATGCATGACCCAATTGACATTTTGAATCATTTTTTGTACAGTCAAAAAAATCCATTTTCTGATGAAAAATGATGAACCATTAGCTTCCCAGAGGAGGGAGGATGCATATGAATATATGGCACTGCACGCTACAAACAGATGCTTACAGGGTAACATATTCCATTCGTAGCATGTGTTGGCCATAGATGCATATGCTTAGCAATGAATGTAAAGCAGTGCAACCTCTACCAATGGATCTCCAACTGCGCCGACACTCTGGCACCCCTCAAGAGGAGACCAGGCAAGTAACACTCAAAGAAAGCCAGCTGGTTCACTCCCACCCTCCATGAATCCAGACACACCTGCAGACGACTCGAGAAGAGATGGAGGAACAAAACCCCAGACACCCACACAACCTGCAAATTCACCACCAACGCACACCACCGTCTCCTTCTCAAAACCACAAAGAAAACAGTCTTCCAAGACAGAATCAACTCCAATGCACACAACAGCAAATAACTCTTCCCCATTGTCAAGGAGTTCGCCAAGTCCAAAAGCAAGACCACAGTCGTCCCACTGTTAAGAACAAAACACAATCATGAACATTCTGCGCCATCTTGTCTGATGAAAGTTCCTACGTGCACATAAACTACAGTCATTCTGATTTACCACAGCCATTTTGTACTCTGTTGGTCACCTTCTTTTCACCCTGTCCTCTAGCAGCCTTCTGACTCTCTGACCAAACCTGATATGTGTGCTGGGGGCTATAAACTATTTCCACGACAAACATCAACATCACCTGCTGCCTCAAACTCGTCTTTCCTCTCATCCCTGCACAAACGGGTTACAAATACCAAACAGACTCTTGCAAACATGGTTTATTGCACTACACACAGCAAGACTGGTTTTTGCCAACAATGGGACCTGTTCTTATCAACAGAACGGACTCTTAGATCTGGCCGGTCTCACTCGTTTTTAGACCCTGAAGCAAGATCCAGCTGCAATTAAATTGTCTGTTTTTGACCTGGGTGGGAGGAGAGTTAATGTTGGGCTTGTGTAACCATGTTGATAAAACAATGTCAGGCTTGTGTGACAACCTGCCCGGGGCGGAGACTCCAAGCTCGTAACCATGATAAAAGAAACAAATACATTGTGTAAAACTGTATAAAAGGAAGAGTCAGAAGCATTGCCAGTAGAACACCTCCCTGAAGACATCCTGGTGTCAGCAGTTGACGTGGTCTCCTCTAAGAGTAATAAACCTTTTTCTTGCCTTCCAGCTTCCAGCGCCTGCCTCGTTATTTTAGATAGTGAATCCAAAGTGGATTAAAGGTGACCTTGCGCCGGGCAGCATTGGGGATCTCAGGAGACTCGCTGCTTTTCACAAATTGGCGACCCAACAGGGGGCCCATCAGAGACACGTGGGTCCAGTAGAGAGGTCCTAACGACGGAGTGAACGACTAAATGATTGGAGTGCACCTGCCTGAAAGAGACCCTCGTCTGGCTGCCAATTGACTGAACTTCACCGGTTCCGAACGGACCTCTCTCGAGTGACCTGCGGTCCTGACTGGGGCCTTACAGGAACGCCGCATTGATTGTTGGAGTAAGAGGACAACCAGGCACTGGAAGGGGAATACGAAGAACTGTCCATACGGTCCGGGTAAGGTCGTGAGAAAACATGACTTAAATTGATTGATAGAAAAACTAGTATTCCTTTTTGAGTTATTTGAGACATTCCCTGCTTGCAAACAACGTAGAATAGGAATATTCTCTCTTTGCAGACAGCGAAGGACAGGTAGTGCAGACTTTTGTCTAACATTAATTGAGATATTCATTTTGACCGCTAAATACGTCATGCCTGTTTTCTCTAGATTGTTTGATTGTTTTGGACCGGACCGTTTGTTAGAGGTCAGTCATCCGGCAACGCCGGAAGGCACCCCTAACAAGGACATGTACGTAAAATATGGATTAGCCACCGTAGCTTATAGCAAACTATGGCATAAGTACACTAGGAAGGACCAGGTAAATCAGTGGCCACTGACGGGATCTTTCGATCCCGCTAAAATAGAAACGTTAGAATTAGCTCTCCACAAAAAGAAAGCTAGACCAGCCATGTTTGATAGTTTTGGTTTATGGTGAAAAGAAGCAGCTCAACGAAAGAAAAAAGACGAAGGTAGACAAGATAAAGAAACGCGAAAATCAGCTTACCAAGCCTGTAAAAAGTTAGAAGAACTAAAAGAAAAGGAAATCGATAAAAAGGAACAGGAATCAAAAATATCAGGTCAATGCCCTGTTAGAACGCCCTTAACTCTTTACCCCGAGTTACCAGCAAAACAGGGGGTAGATGATGATTTATTGTTAGGTCCCCCAATGATATACATGCCACCCCCTTATGCCCCTACTCATCCCGTAGTACAACGCCAGGACCCCCAAAGTATAACTGGAGATGGCACGATCGCCTCAGTCTCCACCACCTCTGCTCCCACCGAGCCACCCACACCAAATGCCTCATCAAAGGAGGCAGTAGTAGAGGTAGGAACCAAGGAAATAGGAGCGCCCAGGGTCCCGCGATTAAGTAAAAATGAGCGAGCAGGCATTGATAAAATAGTTAAAACCCTCATAGATAGGAAAGAAACAGAAGAACACGTAACAGACATATGCAACTCCTATGTTGAAAACCGCAAACGATACTTTATTGTACGTCTCTGTTACCACACCCTTACTGCATATGAAGAGAAGTACCAAAACGTAGGGCCCGAGCGATTAGTGGCTCTCTACAGGAAGGTAGACATCGGAGATGAAGGCGACAACGATGTTGCAGAACTATTTTCATCCACACTAGAAGTATTGCGTCACCTCATAGAACAAGGACAGATAGATAGGGACAGGACAACTAAGGTAGCAGGACCCCCAGTGGAAAAAACAGATAGCATGATGCCAATAAAAGAAGCTGCCCCTTACTGGGTACCTCCTAGAGGACAAGGGACTAATGACGATATAAACCATCAAGACGCTAGAGGAAGGGTGGTCTACAATTGGGTGTATCAGCCATGGGACATACAGGACATCCTGACCTTCCGTAAATCTTTGCCGGATTTACGAAAGAACCCCACCGCCTTTTACGCCGAGCTAGGTACCGCTCTGGGATCAACAATAATGACACTTGCCAACATAGACTTGTTCTTCGGGTTATGTTTGCCAGCAGATGTGTGGAAACAGGTTAAGAAAGTAAACCATACCGAACTGTTTGGTCATACCTGGGAACAACTCGACACACTAGATAAACAGCGGAACCCTGGTCAAAAACCAGTTAAAGCAATATTAGACCTCCCTGACAAAATAGTGCAGAAAGTGAAAACGCTGATCCCAGATAAAAAGATAGACTGGTCCATAGTAACCGCATGCCGCCAGAAACCACAAGAGGACGTCTCGGAGTACTTCTCCAGATTTGAAACTGTGTTCTCTGATTACAGTGGACAAGACATGTCCACCGCAACCGGACACCACTTATTTGTGCAGAACTACGTCAAAGGATTACTGCCAGATGTATCCCAGAAACTACAAGCCAGCGAAAGTAGTTGGGCAGCATCTAAACCGACGGCCATTCTCCAAATGGCCCAGTATTACGAGCATCAGAGAAACGAAAATGACAGGGCTACAGAAAGGAAAAAGAAGGACTTGAAGGAAAGGGTAATGATAGCACAACTCCAGGGGGCGAATACAGGAGGGGAGCAATATAGGGGAGGAAACCAGCAGAATACCCCTAGAGTACAGCCACCTAGGAACAATCCATCTACATCATATGTAGGACGCCAAGACCTAGGACAGGATCAATGTGCATTTTGCAAAAAATATGGACACTGGAAATCCCAATGCCCGGCTTTGTTAGGAGCTGCTAGGGGCAAAGGGGCGAGGGAAATAGCAAGAGGACGTGGGAGAGGGTACGCGAGTGAAGCAAGCGAGGAAAGGCCAGGAAGAGTGAACGCATTTGACCATCCCAGACAGAATCAGTACCAACAGGCAGATTATGACAATACGTACGACTTTGCATAGGACAGCCAGGGGCAAGGGAGGGATCCAGTCGAGCTCTGCGTTGATCAGCAACGCCCTTATGTTACCGCTGAGGTCCTGGGCACAAGGTCGCCATTTTTGGTAGACACAGGAGCAACACGTAGTGCACTATCCAAACGACTGATTCCAAGGGCACCCTTGTCAGGCTCACATGTGACCTCAATAGGATTTGACGGTACGCCCTCCACCAACCCTTTGTCCCGACCCATCCCTTTTAATCTTGACAGCAATGGCGTCGAAACGACATAACTCCTCTCATCTAACACCCCAGACGCCATTATGGGCCTCGACCTTTTGAAACACTTCCATGCGACTATCAGATGCTCACCAGACGGAGTGCGTGTCATCCTGTATGACAACCCCCAACGCCATAGAGAGAACCCTTTTCAGCACATGTTTTCCATCTCTGAGACTGACACATCCCTACTGGACACTTTGCCATCACACTTATGGGCTAGGGCTGATTCAGACGTAGGACGAATGATGATTGACCCAGTACACGTAACAATACGACAGGACGCAACCCTACCGAAGGTACCGCAGTACAAAATATCGCCAGAGGGTGAGAAAGCACTAACAGAGATCATACACTCTTTGGTAGAGGCAGGGGTGGTAGAGGAAGTAGTGAGCAACATTTGTAACAGTCCCATACTACCGATTGTAAAGGGAGAGGGAGATGGGAAAGCCTACCGCTTCATCATTGACCTGCGGGAGGTAAACAAAATCGTAGTACCACAATACCCAGTAGTTTCCGACATCACGACAATTTTGACTTTAATCCCCTCCACTGCCACCACCTTCACTGTGATCGACCTCAAGAACGCCTTCTTTTCCATACCTATACACGAGGACAGCCGCTATCTTTTTGGATTTACCCTAAATTCCCGTTCGTATAGATTTTGTAGAGCACCTCAGGGGTACACTGAGAACCCAAGTATCTATAGCCAGGCGCTTAAAAGACAGTTGGACGCCATACAATTGCCAGATGGAGTGGCACTAATACAATATGTAGACGACATCCTTCTAGCAGCAGACACCATACCAATAGCCGTCACAGCCACCATCAAACTACTCCATTTCCTTGCTGGGAATGGTCACAAGGTCTCCCGAAAGAAACTGCAGTTCTGTAAATCACAAGTGACCTATTTGGGTCACCTTTTATCAAAAGAAGGGAGAAAACTCACGCCTGACAGGATCCAGACAATTCTAGACACCCCTGTCCCCAAAAATCAGAAGCAAGTCCGCTCTTTGATAGGCCTCACCTCGTTTTGCAGACAGTGGTTACCGAACTTTAGCCTCATTGTCAAACCCCTTCTCTCCCTCCTAGCTAAGGACATCCCCTCACCTCTCCCCTGGACCCCCGAATGCCAGACAGCCTTTAAAGAACTACGCAATACCCTTTGCTCAGCACCAGTCCTAGGAACCCCAGATTACTCCAAACCATTCTTCCTCTACACACACGAAAGGGAGGGATGTGCATTGTCTGTCCTAACACAATCAATTGGTCACAAACAACGCCCTTGTGCATATTTTTCTGCCACCCTCGATCCAGTAGCCAGAGCACTGCCAGCGTACCTGCGCGCTGTGGCAGCTGCAGCGGTATCAATACGCCAGAGCGAAGGAATAGTGCTCTCCAATCCAGTCACTGTTTTAGTACCCCATGCAGTCGACACACTACTGAACCAGACCAAAACCCAACACTTGACTAGCGCCCGACTGACAGGATATGAGTTGACCCTGCTAGCACCGCACATTACCCTAAAGCGATGCACCACCCTCAATCCAGCCACACTGTTACCCCTACCCGAGAAACGATTCTAACGTGGCTCCACTACACGACTGTGTGACACTAACCGATGAACAAACAAAAAGTAGAGTAGACCTCAGAGACACCGCCTTTCTAGAGCCAGATGGAGAACTATGGGTGGATGGTTCGTGCATCAAACTCCCCGACGGCACCACCTCAGCTGCATACGCTGTCACCACAGCCCGAACCATTCTAGAAACAGCCCGTATTGCCCAACGTTCCGCCCAGGCAGCAGAACTCATTGCCCTCACACGAGCATGTATTTTAGCAGCTGGCACGACAGTTAACATATACACCGACAGCCAATACGCCTTCGGGGTGGTTCACCATTTCGGGATTCTATGGAAAGAAAGAGGGTTCCTGACTTCACACGGTACACCCATCCTGCATGGAGATTTAGTCTCCGCCTTGACGGAAGCAGTCCTCCTCCCCAAAAGCTAGCAGTGATAAAATGCCAAGCACATAGGAAAGTGACAGATCCCATTGGACAGGGAAATGCGCTAGCAGACGTTACTGCCCGAGCCACACCAGAAGACAGAACCATGACACGAATGTATGTGACCAGGTCACAAGCTGAACAATGGACTGATGCTAGGACCACTGTAAGGGACATACAGACTACAGGCACACAAGACGAATTGACCGAGTGGGAAAAGGTGGGACTAAAAGACGAAGAAAATTGCTGGAGAACTAAAGACGGAAATAAATGGCTGTTACCCAATGCCTACCTCATCCCCATATTGACCATGGCACATTTACCAGCACACATAGGCTCCACCCCCATGATTGAACTAATCACAAGAGTATGGCATAATGTCAAGATAACAGAATCTGCAAAGCGCCTAGTACAACAATGTATAGTATGCCTACAACACAACCCAGGGAAAGGGACAGTAGTACCACGGGGAGGGTTTGGAGTCCCTGATCACCCCTTTGAAGTCCTTCAAATGGATTACATCCAACTAGAGAGATGCCATGGTCTAAAATATGTCCTGGTGGTTGTGTGCACTTTTAGCAAATGGGTGGAGGCATATCCCACCCGCGACAATACTGCCATAGCCACTGCAAAAGTATTGTTGAAAGAATTCTTCCCCCGGTACGGCCTTTGCAGAATTTTATGGAGCGACAACGGCCCACACTTCGTAGCCGAAGTGATACAGAACATACGGAAAGGGTTGGGGGTAAAACAAAAATTCCATGCCGTCTTCCACCCCCAATCAGCGGGCCTGGTAGAGAGACACAATGCAACATTGAAACTAAAGCTAGCCAAAATAGTTGCCACAACCGGGTTGAAATGGCCCGACGCCCTTCCATTGGCATTGCTATCAATGCGCTCCACCCCGACCAAACACAGACTGACCCCGTATGAAGTGGTCTTCGGCAGGCCTATGAACATTTGGGAGACACCAAGACCCACCTCCATTAACGATGTCCCGAACATATGTCAGACTATCTGCATAAATTGACAAACGAGCTAACAATTATCCACCAACAGGTGCAGCAAGCCTTGCCTGACATATCCAGGGGCCCAGGACATGTGATAAAGCCTGGGGGCTTCATCCTAGTTCGCAACTTCCAAAGAACGAAGAATCTGGAGCCCAGGTGGACGGGCCCCTGGCAAGTCTTGATCACCACTCGAACTGCCCTCCGAGTGGAAGGAAAAAAAAATTGGCTGCACGCCCACCACTGCAAGAAAGTCCCTCCAACGCTGGCAACCTGTGAAGAGGTGGAGGTGCAAGAGGAAGTACTCGCAAAAGACCGACCAGCTCTGAGTTGCTACCCACAAGAAGACACCCTCCAACTGTCTGAATTTCCCGACCCCACAGTGCCATCCAAGGAAGGGTACAACCCAAGATCGACGAAAAGGGGGGAGCTCCAACAACCAGGCCACTAACTGAGTCAGAGTCTCAGATCGGTAGCACAGCCAAACGACGCTACCAGGAAAAACATCAGACAAAAGTCTGTGGTCCTAACAGTTGGTGAGCTCCTCGAAGATGATGGAAGAAACGGAACACCTGCAAAGCCACCGCAAAGACACCAAGACTTTTTAACTGCACAGTACAAAGACAATTGCACTTGTAGCTGCATTTCTCACCTGCCTCCTGCTAATGGTCACACTCTGGATCATTGAAGAGAATGCACCTGCATACAGAACATTGTCACCAACCATGCAACCAATCACAAAGAAAGAACACTACCTGGTATCACTACCGCCACATCTCCGAGAACGACGCAAAGAATTCTGGAATAATTCTTTCGTACAGATGCTGCACCAGCACAATCTTGCCACCAATGCCACTAACTGTTGGGTCTGTGGGCTGCTACCACATGCCACTGAACATTCCATCCCTTTCATCCCTTCACCCTTTTCTGTTCATGGATCTTGCCTTGCCTGGATGATGCTCCTACAAGAAAGTTACAAAGACAATGCCACTTCCGATGGGACAATCGCTCAGTTCTACAACGAGTTCTGGCTAAACCAAACAGGAAGAACAGCAGCTCCCTTTTGCCCTCACACCTCCAATACGACATTCCCAATGAATGTCCCCTCCAAAGAACGAGTGGAAATACAAGTGTTCAATAATCCTGTCAGAGCCACATTTTCCTACCTGAAGAAAAGAACTGCTGCAACACTGACTGTGGCCCTATCTGTGGTGAACGTCTCTGGCCTTGTATGCATTGAAGGCCGTGGGACTAAGAATGTGGGTCACAGCACTTGTAACATTGTAAGGACTTTGAACACTGCCAATCCTCCAGCATTTGTTGCATCACCCAATATGTACTTTGTCTGTGGAACCAAAGCCTACACCTGGCTCCCAAGAAACTGGGGGGCACGTGCTACATCGCCTTTGTTTTGCCACCGACCTACACAGCCCCTGCAGAGCATCATCGAGAAAAGCGTTCTAAAGACACTGATCAAGCAGACTCTGCCGCATCACAGTTCGTTGACGCAGCAAAAGGGCTCGTCCCGCTATGGGGTCCGATGGCAAACAGCCGAGCCATCAGACATCTGTCTCAAGCGGTAGAAACCGCCCTGAACGTCACAGCTGGCATCCTCACCAACAACACTGCCGAGCTTCACGCGGTCCGTCTGGTGGCCCTACAAAACTGCATGGTCCTGGACGTGGTACTAGCGGATCGTGGAGGAGCATGTCGCATCATTGGTGCCAGTTGCTGCATATACATCCCTGATAATTCACCCTCTGTCTATGAAGCAATCAAACATCTCCACAGACTGTCTTCAGAAATTCATCAAGGATCAGAGACTTGGACAATTGGAAGTTGGCTTTGGGGCATCTTAAAGGACTGGGGTTGGAAAATATCAATGTTTCTCTTGGTCCCAGTATTGGCAATATGTGGTTGCTGTTTGGGTGTACACTGTATACCACCTTTGTGTTCTCTTTGCATAAGTGCCTTGCGCCCTAAGACTATGGACACTCAGTTAACAAAAATGAGAGTAATGTATGAACAAGAAATACAGGACATTATGGAGATCGAAATAGACTGACAAGATGGCTAGTTATGTTCAAAGGGGCGACTGTTAAGAACAAAACACAATCACGAACATTCTGCGCCATCTTGTCTGATGAAAGTTCCTACGTGCACATAAACTACAGTCATTCTGATTTACCACAGCCATTTTGTACTCTGTTGGTCACCTTCATTTCACCCTGTCCTCTAGCAGCCTTCTGACTCTCTGACCAAACCTGATATGTGTGCTGGGGGCTATAAACTATTTCCACGACAAACATCAACATCACCTGCTGCCTCAAACTCGTCTTTCCTCTCATCCCTGCACAAACGGGTTACAAATACCAAACAGACTCTTGCAAACATGGTTTATTGCACTACACACAGCAAGACTGGTTTTTTGCCAACAATGGGACCTGTTCTTATCAACAGAACGGACTCTTAGATCTGGCCGGTCTCACTCGTTTTTAGACCCTGAAGCAAGGTCCAGCTGCAATTAAATTGTCTGTTTTTGACCTGGGGGGGAGGAGAGTTAATGTTGGGCTTGTGTAACCATGTTGATAAAACAATGTCAGGCTTGTGTGACAACCTGCCCGGGGCAGGCGGAGACTCCAAGCTTGTAACAATGATAAAAGAAACAAATACATTGTGTAAAACTGTATAAAAGGAAGAGTCAGAAGCATTGCCAGTAGAACACCTCCCTGAAGACATCCTGGTGTCAGCAGTTGACGTGGTCTCCTCTAAGAGTAATAAACCTTTTTCTTGCCTTCCAGCGCCTGCCTCGTTATTTTAGATAGTGAATCCAAAGTGGATTAAAGGTGACCTTGCGCCGGGCAGCATTGGGGATCTCAGGAGACTCGCTGCTTTTCACACCACCCTCCCAAGACCTCTACAACAAACTAAGCACCTTCTTCCACAAGAACCAGCAGATCTACGATAGCTTTGATACCCTAGACTCTGCCACTATGCCCCCCACCACCACACACAACCACCCCACACCCCAACAGACTGTGCTCAGCTGGACCCTGCTCACAACAGAAGACACACTCAAGACCATGAAGAGCATCCATGAAAGAGCCCCGCCCAATTCTTGCCCGTACCTCATCTTCCACAAAGCAGCCGCCACACCACCAATGCTCCATCAAAACCGCCACCTTCCCCAACTGGAAACACACAGAGATCAACCCCCTGCTCAAGAAGCCGTACTCAGATTCAACAGACCTCAAGAACTTCAGACCCATCTCCCTCCACCCCTTTCCAGCCAAGGTCATTGAGAAGGCCGTCAATGCCCAACTCTGAGTTCATCGAAGTGAATCACATCCTGGACATCTCCCAATCTGGCTTCCGAAGCAACCACAGCACAGAGAACACACTCCTCGCCACCACTGACATCTGCACACTCCTCAACTGGAGTGAAACCGCAGCCCTCATCCTACTGGACCTCTCGGCCGCCTTCGACACCGTCTCCTACCACACGCTAATAAGAAGACTCTACGACAAGGCACTGGACTGGATCCACTCCTTCCTCACCGGCCGAACACTGCAAGTTAGACGACTCCCGTTCCTCTCAGAACCCATAGATATCAGCTGCAGAGTACCCCAGGGTTCCTCCTTGAGCCCCACCCTCTTAAATGTCTACATGGCCCTCCTCGCAACCATCGTCAGAAGCCACAGACTAAACATCATCTCCTACGCCAACCACCTTATCTTCTCCCTCACTAACAAACCCACAACTGCCAGAATCAACTTCCACAGCGGAATGAAGGCTGTTGCTACCATGGATGAAAGACAGCTGTCTCAATCTAAACTCAGACAAGACCAAAGTACTCATCCTGGGACAACTCCTGGTGGACAGCCGCTCTGGGATCCCGATCACGTAAGCAGTTTCCCTGCAGCTCATGCTCTCATTTGGTAAAATACATACACCACAAGCCAGATTATGATGCACTGGTGATGAGCAATTTATTACCATTTGCATCAACAGTCTTGTGAATAAATATTTGTACTGGCTAAGTGGCTCAAAACAACATTTGCTCAGATCAAATAGAGCAGAGGTCTTCAAACTGTGGGGCATGCTCCCCCTGGGGGTGCGTGGATGGGTTACATGGGGGGGGCTCAAATGCCTCTGCAAGTACATGTAAATGAAGATGGCCTGGAAGTGCGGTGATGTGTATTTGCTGCATTTCCAGGCTGTCTTCATTTACTCTGAAGCCCTTGAAGTGAGATCAGCGTGCCGTGGGGCCAGACGCGAGTGTGCTGCTGTGGGCTGGGCAGTGTCTGGAGTCTTATCTCCGGCACGCCCGAGTTTTTCACAGGTCTTTAAAGACCATTTGCATATTTACATACCTTTGTAAACTGGTTACAGAGGCTTCGTTTTTTTTCTGGTTCCAGTACCCCTTGGGCCCCCACTCTGCCTACTCCTTACATTTGTATTTTACATTTACTAGAGTGAGAATGCATTTCATGAAAGGAATATAAAGTAGGGTTGCCAAAAGAAAAATGCCAGCCATGTGTTGTTAAAGAGCCTGCAAAGACCTCGTCTTGACACTAAATTGGGTTATAAATATAAAAAGTATGTATTCATTTGTAATGTGACTTTTCTGTCTTTGTTCCTTTTAATGATCAGTCATGAATCATTCAGGCCGCCCAAGAACACAATTAAAAGTGCTTTCTATTTATATTTGCTGTACGAAGTACGCACAGATCTAAGTGCCAAAAATACGGCTTTCGGTGACTGTTTATTTTTGTACCGTCTGCGACATCAAAATAATGAGCTGGCAACCCTAATCATAAGACTGGAAGTTTGTTGCAGGATCAGCGCATTATTTCCTCCACCCTTGATCCCCGATTAATGCCATAATAGCAATAGTTTAACATATCTGAAACCCTACGCCGCTGTCAATAATATGCGGATTAACTTCAAGTGTCTAGGAATGCACCCTGCATTCAGACAACTCACTCCTCATTCTCACCTTTCACTTTCATGTTCACCCTACACTCACAGCGTATAGTTATGGATTTCCTGCATTTGCCACATAATCCATCATCTGCTGCATAATTTGCAGATTTAAAAAAAACTTGTTTGTAGCTCAAACGGTTCGAAAGTTACTAAAAATGCAGCACCACGTTACCTCGCAGTGGAAGGCCCTTTCTAAAGGTTGACTGGTCACCTTTCTGTAGTTTATTGCTATATGTGGGTGTTAATGTGGTACTTATGAGGGGCAATAAAAGCCAGGACAGAGTTAACAAGTGTAAAAATTGCAAAGTAATGCTATCACAAAATATGCAGCATAATTCGCCTTTGCTTGCTGCAGAATTTAGTCAACCCTGCTGCGTAAACTGGCTTTCTCCTGCCGCATAATTCCAGTGGCCCTGTTTATAGTGCTAGGAGGTCCCAGCCTGTGGCAGAAAGCACTGTGAATATGCAAGTCATTATTTTAAAACAGTATTTACATACTCTAAGCTACGCTGCTGCAAAATGATGCAGTGATTGAGATAAAAACAAGTTCATATTTTATTTATTGGCATTTATAAAGCGCATCAATCATCCCGAGGGACATCACGGCGCTGGGACGGATTTTAGTTCAGTGCAGGATTGAACATTGATAGGATCAGTATCTATGGAACAAAATGGTTTTCAATTGTTTTCTGAACAGCAGGTAGTCGTCTGTCAGGCGAAGATAGAGGGGTACGTTATTCCAAAGAACCGCAGCTAATTTGGAAAAGGAGCGGTCGCCCATCCTAACCTTAGATGTGCGCTTGACTGAGGCGAGGGCTTGGTGACATGATCTCAAGTTGCGCGAGGGGACATGGAAATGAAGCTTGTCTTGCAAGATTTGTGGTCTTTTTTATGTAAGGCTCTATGCGCAAAACAAAGAAGCTTGAAACTGGCTCTCTGGCAGAGTGGTAGCCAATGTAATTCCTTCAAGCAGTGGGATGCTGAGCTGTATTTTTTTTATTACATATTAGTTTTGCGGCAGCGTTCTGGACCACCTGAAGTCTAGAGAAAAGATATTCGGCCATGCCAACATAAAGGGCGTTGCCGTAGTCCAGTCTGCTTAGGAGCAGAGCTTGTGTTACCGTTTGTCTGCAATTTAGTGGGATCCAGGGAAAGAGTCGTCAACAACTTAAATCCGCCAGAGACCAGGGTTCCCTGATCTCCACCTCTCCCAGATGGCCGCCTCATCCCAGGAGTGATGAATCTCACTACTGTGGGATCTGGTTGGGGAAGGGAGAGGGGTCTGCCTCTGACCCAATGACAGTTCGTTAGCCACCACTGCAGGTCTTTTGCACTTCACTCCGAGATCTGGACCATGTCAGGGAGATTCCCCACTGGAACTTTAGGTCCCCTGCAGAGCCCCGCATACACCATCTGGCGTGATTTACCAACAGGATGCAGGAAACCATGAGTCCCAGCAGCCTTAGTCATTCTCACCGAAATCCAGGATAGTGACTGAAACATCAGTATCGTAGACTGAATATCCAGAACTTATTGCTTGGGAGGATAAGCCTGAAACTGCACTGTGTCCAGAACAGCTCCGATGAAAGAGAGCATCTGGGAGGAGTCAGATGTGACTTTGGCACGTTTAGAGAGAACCACAGCGAATGCAGGATGTTCGCTGTAGTCTGGAGGTGGGAGACGACAACCTGGGGCGAAGACGCCTTTAACATCCAGTGGTCGAGACAAGGGAACACAGACACCCGTAACCTGCGCCGATGAGCTGTAACCACCCCCATCGCCTTGGTGAACACCCGAGGGACGCTAGTAAGACCAAATGGAAGCACCGTGAATTGAAAGTGCTCGTGGCCTACCTTAAACTGCAGGTTATGCCTGTGGGCAGGCAGGATGCAGATGTGAAAATACACATCCTGTAAGTCCAACGCTACCAGCCAGACTCCTTGGTCTAGGGCAGCCAAGACCCGAGCCAACGTGAGCATCCTGAATTTCTCCTTGAGGAAGAGATTGGCAGTCGGACAATCCAAAATGGGCTGCAAACCTTTGCTCTTTCAGTATCAGAACGTAGTGGGAATAGCAACCAGTGCCTACTTCTAAAATAATGATGACGACCCTTCCTCACTGACCTGCAAGACCCATTTGTCCGATGATATGGACCTCCAGCAGACGAGATAGTATTGAATTCTCTCTTCAACTGAAGTAACATGGCCCGCAGAACCAAATTAGGAATGCTTAGATACTGTAGCTGCTGGGGCTGGGTGGCAGACTACTTCCAGCTTGCATTCAGAGTTCGGAATGAACCGTGTCATCGCACAACTTGGGGAGTCTGCGTGGGACGGTGGCTGGGATATGGCAGACGCAGTTGAAAACCCCTTCCTTCAACATGAAAGGGGCGAAAGCTAGACTGGCCACGAGATGTAACCGAGAGGCCCAAGAATCTGTCAGTAGCACGAGATTCCTTGAAGCAGTCTAAAGCAGAATCGGCTTTTTCACCAAAAAGATGAGTCCTGTCAAAGGGCATGTCCATGAGGTTAGGCTGGACATCACCCAAAAAGTCAGATTTTCTCAGCCAGGCGTGGCGCCATAAAGCCACCATCAACGAAACCGCTCTACCCAGTGAGCCAGTCTTATCCAAGCCACACCGGATGGTGAACTTGGCTGCATCTCTCCCATCTAACTGGCTGGGAGAGTATGGTCCCGGGCCTCCTCCGGGACCTGTGGCAGCACTTGCACAACCGTTCCCATAGGGTGTGCGAGAAACGGCCCAATAAGCATGCGGCGTTCACTGACCGCAATGTCAGGCTGGAAGAAGAAAACATAATATTCCCAAGTGCGACCAGCCTCTTGGATTCCCTATATAGAGGGGCAGAAGGGAATGCACCATGGGACGCTGAAGCCTGAGCCACCATGCTCTCAGGGGTGAAGTGTTGGCTGAGGAACCTTGGATCGCCCGGTGCAGGGTGATGGCGGCATACAATTGTCGTGTTCACAGGAGCCCCTGTGCTAGGCTTTGACTACATGCCTAGAAGGAAATCAGTCAGTGCTTCATTAAAGGGCAAAAGGGGTTCGGACGAAGAAGCCCCAGGCTGAAGCACCTCGATCAAGAGATTAGTCCTGACCTGCACCAAGGGCAGCTCCAGTCCAAGGACCTCTGCTGCCCTCCTCACCACCATGGCATAAGATGCCCGCATTTCCGTAGCCACACTAGGTAGAGAGAGTATACCAGTATCTGGAGATGTGCCCAATGCAATGGTTTCTCCAAGATTCTTAGACCAGACCAATTGTTCAGAATGAACATTTAACTGTTGTTCCAAAGGGTCCATGGACCCCTCCCAATCCTCACCCATGCCTGAAACTTCCTCAAAATGTACAGGAAACGACATAGAACCACTGGGATCCGTCGGCACCGGAGGCGATCCAACTCATAGTTGCCGAGAATTAGAATGGGGCTGACACTGCCAGAGGGCAACCGGCAGTGACCCGGATCCATGAGACTCCACCAGCACCGAAGCAGTCTGCCTAGAACCTGGTGGGGCCTCCTACAACCCCCATGGGCATAAAGGCTCACATGAGGGGTCGGCCCACGCAAATACATGGCCTCGTAAAAGTCTTCCATTTCAGTGGGGGTTGCTCCGGCTCACAAGGAGGTGGGGGGGGGGGCACAAAGTCAAACCTGGCTTCGGCCCTGCAGAACCGTGCCTAGATCGCAGATGCGCCTTACTTGTCTCGTCGTCAAACGAAGTCTAAGTCAGTTTGGACTTCTTCTTGTGCCTCTTCCCAGAGTGTCCAGAGGACCTAGAGTGAGAAGAGGACTTGGGGCTCATGGAGCAGTTCCACAAACTTCTCCTCTTCTAACAGGACCTCAGAGGAGTTGCGCTCAACAGTGTCAACTGGCGGGCCGCAAGAAGCTTCAAAGATCGCTCCTCCAAGGCCTTCGGCACCGTGGCTTGGCGATCCGAGCACTACTTTGTTGTGGGCGCGCTCAGGGCACCACAAGCAGAAGAGACAGGGAGGTGGGGGGGGGGGTCGGTAACCGACATGGTGTGGTGACAGGCGCCACACAGCTTGAACCCCTCTGGTGTAGCTGACCTCACAGCTATCCATGCAGTCTCAACTTAAAAAAAAAAAAAAGAAAAAAAAAAAAAGAAAAAAAAAATGTGCGCCATTTTCGGGTGTGGTACTGAACTGTATGCCTGGTGTTAGCTTTACTGGGCCAGTGACCTGGAGAGAAAGAGTAAGCAAAAAATAAACCCGCAATGTTAGAGCACTTGCTTCAGACCAGAGATTCAACCATTTATTTTGTCTGGCAACATTAAGTTCACAGTGTACTGAGCATTGTTTAAAGCCTGGGACCAGTTTAGGGTCCTCAAAGCACAGACGGTAACATACTTGAAAACGGTCTCCAGAACTGCCTTCAAGAGGAAATGGAAATCTTTTTAAAGGTCTTCAACCCCCTTTTTGCAGTCTTGGACAAGACCATCTCCCATGATCTTGGCTTCTTCGGTCTCGCCTGAGACAGCACTTGTGCAGTCACTCGAGATCTATTGTGGCTATTAAAAAATGGTATAGCCCCCTTCCCCAATTACTTACTACTGACTGGCTTCTTTTGTCACTCATTTCTTTGGCTTTCATTCGTCAGCACAGCAGCTGGTTTCAGTTTGCCAGTTGCTTTATTGCGCACACCCACCCCCTTCCTGCACGGTTGCTTGCCCTGCAACCCCACGCTCCTCCTGTATTCTTGCTGGTCAGGTTCACCCATGCCCCTTCCCACGTTGCTTGACTCACCTTTTTATGGGTCCCACAGGGATCAAAACACCCCAAATTGGTGCCAGCTGGCTTCAAGATCAACAAAAATGCAGACAGCAGTGCGCTCCCTGCTCTGTATGGCTTTTTTGGTATGTCTTTGTGCAGGGTCAACAAGGCAGACTTCTGCTCAGACTTAAGATAATTAATCGTTATTTTTGTGAAGGCAGAGAATCACACCATACTAAAAAAAAAAAAAAAAAAGATCACTGGCCCTCTGGATCAGCAATGGTTGCTGCATAGCTCTTTACTCTCCAACTTTCAGCAATGCTGCTGTACAATATGGCTAAAAGAAATTGACAAAGCCAATAGCTCACCCATAGACAAAACCTATTGGCTTTGCCAAAGCTAGTTTCCTGAGCTGAAACGTTACATTAGTCATCAAAAAGAAAAAGCACACCGTGACTGTCAAAACATTGCAACTGAGACCAGTACCTTTGAAGAGGCAACCCCAACATGGGCTGAAGGAGAACAGCAAAGACCCAAATCCGAAGTAGTCATGTAAGGACTTCTATTCTACAATACACATATGAAGTTGCTCGTCAACTTAGAGCATATGGCTATGCACTTTCTGAAATTGCACAAGGAATTTTTCAAAAACAAAAATTTGCAGAAGGTAAATTAAAAAGCAAACAAGAATTAAGAAGCATTTTTATATTTTGTGGTTTCTTCAGCCATGACATTCACAAGACACTTGGCTAAATCCAACTTCATAGTATTGGGTGCAAGTGTCTAGTGATGCAAAGCTCAAGCCAGTCATTTGATCCATTCCGGTTGTTACAACCTATTGATGCACTTTTAGTAACTAAAACATAAAATTCTGAGTGTGTGGGTTTTAAACAGATGTGATCGGACTATTTCCAACTTAAATTGTCTGGTCTTTACAATGGTGAATGATGTGTGAACAGATGTTTCTACAAATATGCAACTGAAAAGGAGGCGGTGGGAGTCACACAGATATTTTTGTATAACATACCTTCATACGTGTAATGTGAAAACCCCTTATTCAGTTTTGCCAAGACTAATGCATATGATCTATAAACCACGCCATTAGTATATGAGCAGGCAGTCAGCAATCACCCCTGAAAAGACATCATCTTAGCAGTGGGGCAGATGAGAATGCTACTGACCACATCCTGCAAAAGAGCACAAGGTGCGCCCCTGTGAAAGAAACGAGTACACAAATTCTACATTAAAATAGACAGCCGACAAAACATTTTATTGTCATATAACTTGAACAACTTTCAGAAGGGGGGGGAGGAAAAAAAAATTCCATTTCTAAAGCAGTCTGCAAATCAGTGGACCACCGCAAACACTGTAGCTTTAATATAGTGGGCAAGGAAGCACTGAAAAGTACTGTTGCAAAAGATGTTCAGAACCTGCTCCAATAGATATTCACATCCAGGGTGGAAAACTACACAGCAAACGTGTGATGGACGTGCAAAGGATGTTCAAACCATAAAAATGTAAAACATGGGAACAGCATTTTTTAAATGAACTAAAGAGCACCAGCCTCGAAGTCTGGGGGAGAGGAGGAGGGGGGGAAAAAAAAAAAAAAAAAAAAGAAAAAAATCTGCAAATTGCTTTTGGGAACAACTCATGAAAAAAGGGTGGCAAGGAGTATTTGATGCGCCATCAGTCCTCTGATAGCATGAAACAGTCTCACAATTGTGAGACCTAGACAAAGCTCCTTGATCACTGTAAAACATAAGCAAACAGAATGATTACTTGTTCGCTACTTAAGTGAGCTTTCTTTATTTATAAACAGACATATCCAGCTTCCCACAATTCACTTTTTATATTTGCTGATGAGGGCTGGTCAACTGGAAGAGGATGCAGGTAAACGGCCAAGATTAACATTTTATACCTCAAAAAAGCACCCACCTTTATACAAGGTTCATTCAATTGGCCTTTTTTTTCTTTTTTAATCCTTGGCTAACCATGCAGTTCCAAGAAGGTGAATAATAATTTATTGGGACCCCATGGAGGGTGGTACGTGAAATGAAGTATTGGACTGAAGGCTCATCGGGAGCATACAGTTTTTTTTATCCCCACCCGGTATTGCATCCTACTGCACTCCCTCACCCATGAGGTAATTCCCAAACAGGTTTGTCATTCTGTGCGTAAAATTATGTGGATGCCAGAATCGGAAAACACTGGTCCGCTCATCTCACCAGGCCTCAGTGCAAAAGACGCATCTTCAAATGGTTTCTGCATGTGTCCTGAATAAAATAAAAATAAAAAAGTCAGTTCCCCATCCAGTTTTAAAGTTGCTATCCAAAAGTTTCACCAGCTTTAAATTACCCAGTCTAAAGTACAGAAACCAAAAAGCTAATGGTTACAGAAAAAATGGTTAATAAACCACCCTTACCATGCTTCAGTCCACAACCCAGAAAGTTGCTGGTACTAGACACCTTCTGAAAAACTATGGTGAACTATTTGAAAGTTGGTGACCCATCCCACCCCCCATCTGTAATGTCAAACTAAAAACAAAGGAATGCCCCATAGCGGTTCAAAATTATTCAAGAACTTACATCTTCCTTTGCTGTTAAGTAAAGCAGCGTGAGAGTACTGTTGCATCCCGCTATGTTAAATATTACCGTATTGCTTTGAATATATGTGTTTTTTTTCCTGCGCCATCAATGATCTGCCTAAAGATGTATGTAAGCTAGCAGTGCATTCAAAACTGCTAGGTTCTTCAGCTCGAGAATTACAGCATGCCGGAATGGACTTGGGTCAAAGAACGTCCTGGTAAGTGGGTCACAATTTCCTTCAAGACATTATTTGGGCACTTGCAAGTTAAAAGCCCAGGACTTTCACAGCTCTTGACCACTGTGCATATCTCAAACAAATGTTGGCCTTAGTTCTCAAATTTTTATGCTCCACTCAAAATATTCGACAGCGAGTATATTTGACAAGGTTTGCCAATATTACCAGCACATCCGACCAGGAGTGGGCGCAGTACCCTTTAAAGCACACAATTTGATTTTAGCAAACTGAGATGTTCCCATGCTGCACAAGATATGATAATCCAGTATCCTGGTATGCAACCCTTCCTTCCACATCAACCTGCATGCATTGATCAAGCATGCAAGAGACAGGAACATGTCCTACCTCTCTCAAAGTGCCCCAAGTCACCGCCTGCCTTTGCCGAGCTGCAGTCACTGAACTGGGATGCCAGCGCCTCAAAGTCCTCGTCTCCAGATTTTATCTTCTGAATGTAACCTGTTAAGGCAAAGAAAGCATCAAGCACAAAAACATGAGCATCCGAACAATACAGAAGACACAGGTACCACTGCTGTGGCATTCAGAAATGAGAAAAGCAGTGGTGACAAAGGATCAAAAAAAAAAAAAAAAAAAAGGACAGTAAAAATTTATATCCCACAGGTGTAAATACGAATAGACTAGGCACACAAGCTCACAAACATGATGCGTCACTAAACGAGGATACAGAAAGAATTGCGATTACAGAAACCATAAAGGTGTTAAGACAAACATTTAATTAATTTGTTGAGACTATCGTACAGGCATGCATCATTTTAAACCAGACACTTAAGCAACAAAAATGTCGGGGGCATTGGATCAAGTTAAACCTATTCAATTATAGCAAACATTAAACATAGTTTGGTGATGCAGTAAGTAGGCAAACAAGGTAAAATAGTGTAGAACCGCGCTGTGACATCAAGAGATCACAGCTATTTTGCCCCGTAAATAAATTAGGAGTCACGGAATATCACTCATGTCAAACAGATACACCTACAAGTTTATTAATTAGTTGTAGAAGTATAAAAAACACACATTTACATTTGGCGTTTGACAGCCAATCATGTGTTTCCAATAGGGGACTTTACAAAGTTGCATTTTGGTACATTGTGCAATAAAAGAGCATTGAATAAGTGGTTTCGTTCAATGCAGACTGTAAATATTGTCCAAATGAGAGGGCACTTCGGGAGTAGGGTAGCTTTCATTGGCAGTGGTTTGATCTTGAAAACAACATTGTATACAAACATCTTTCTGCAAAGAACACATCAAGTAGTTCTTGAAGCAACATACAAAAAAAAAAATTCTAACTCTGGATTTGCTCAACAGCCTAACATAAGCAGCATGGCACTATCCTTACACGCTAGAAGTTATAAGACAAATTACAGAAGAGTTTGGAGCACTTGTTTGCAAGCCTTCGCCTGGCATGCACTAGGCCTTATGGCTGCATAAACAACCTGGGATATTTCCTAGGTACACTTCTGCTGTTCAGCGAAGGCTTTTTGTAATCTGGGTCCAGCCTTTTTATGGTCGATTGTGAGGGTTGGGGCCCCTTTACCCTTGCCATACTCTACCAAGGTGACCTACCCATGCGCCTCTACCAAACATTTAAACAATTTAAAAAAAAAAAAATTTTAAATCAATATACTGACAAAATTGAAGGTAAAAGGAACAAAACATGTTTCTTAAAGTGGTAAACGTTTATTAACAAAAATACCACTAATGTGGAACAGATCTTATCTAGCGAAAGTATAGCAAAAACCAACTGGGTTACTTTGGATTATATATCTCCTCAGCTTTACTTATTTCCTCCAAACAGTCACAAGGCGGCAGAGGTGCATTCATTTTGACACAAAGCAGTTGCATATATAGCAACATTTTGTAATGGAAATATGGATTTTAAAATTACTGCTCGCTTGTGGCAGAATTACCCAAACTTCAGCCAATATTTTTCTAAAAAGTACCGTGACAGCAGACATGTTCAGGACTCGTCCATCGAACAGTCAAATTTTCAATTGCGATGGGTTGCCCACATTTGCAGTACAGCTCCAAAGCAAAAAGGGTCAGATCCAATAGTTAATTTGCTTTTCTGCAGCGCAGGGAATTCTGCAAATTCCAGACACAGGACAGATGTTTCACAGCAGCAAGGAGAACAAGCATGCCAAAGCCAATAGGTCGCACATATGTAACAGCTAATTGCTTTGCCAATGTGTTTTAGCCATGTTGTACACCGGCGTCGCGGGGTGTCGAGTGCCTTGGCTTATGCATCGTGTGGTAGCACACAGCCAATACAGACAATGCATTTTTAACTGAAATTATAATTATATTTGCACATACATTTTTACAGACAAAACTATACAGTGCACAAATGATAATGTGTGAAAATGGCATCACCTACTGGTTTGTTTTGATCATTTTAAAATATTAATTTCCACTACAATTTAGAAAGACAAATGTGCTTCATTTGTGCTTTCATAATTGATATATTCTGAAATATTTGCACTTCACTTAGACATTTAAATTTTGTTGTGTGCTCAAAAAAAAAAAATTTATTTTCTCACCCCAGTACCCAGCAAGATTGTCACATAAAATCTCTTTAAAGTCAGAGAAGGAAAAGTAAACACCAAGATCTCTCGAAAGACAGAGCCTGACATTTGACCTCTGAATTTGAATGCACAGCAAATGTGATAAGCCAAGAACAAAATTTAAAGGCCTGTTTGCAGAAAGGAAGCGCTGGTGGAAGAATACAAGGAGCAAGTCAGAGGTGATAAACAGGCTATGCTCCACTGGAGGGACAAACATGGACAGCCTAAAACAAATAAAGCCAGCAAATAGAAAGCAAGCAAATGTGAATTACAAACCACAAAGCCAATGGTAAGCAACGGACTTCATGTATTCCCAGGGAAGCTTTCACAGTGTCCCAAAGAAGTCTTTTTTTCAACCAGACAGTCGTGCTGTCTGGTAGGCTTCGACCTCAAAATTGTCCAGTTGAAAGTGGGCCACTGTTTTTTCGCTCTGCAATGGCACTTTATCCTTAAAGTCATATGACTGAATCGCCCCACTCATGTGTGGGATCACTTTAAAACAAGCAACGGCAAAGCCAACAGGCCACATCTTGGGAACATATGGACTTTACCATTGGCTTTTGCGATGATGTACAGTACTAGCAAAAAAGCTAGTTTTCCTGCGACGATGCAACTGCATTATTTTGTAGGTGTGCGCATGCGTGAAGACCCATGCATGCACACGAGTTACCACGCATGTGTGCACCTACCAAATTACGTAGACGCTTTTTTTTTTTTATGAAAACAAAAGATAGGAGGTCCAGGGGAGAAACACACGGAGGAGAGATAAAACAGAGGTAGGGGATAAGTACACGAGAGAGCGCTGCACAGCATTATTATAATTGTGTGATCCTAAGGAAATAATTTCACTGTGTCTTTGTTCCTTATTACATTTATACGAGTATGTGCGCTGTACAAAATCCTTGCATTTGATTAGCATACAATGTTGCACCACCTATATGAACCTAGGACATTTAGCGTTCATATGACAGCCTACTTACCGCTTAGTTCTCCAATAGCCATGTCATCAGGGTTGGGACAGGAACGGTTGTCAGTTCACGTTTTAAAACTCACTTATAATAACTCTGAATGCATAGATAAGATATACTATGATGTACTAAAGTGAAACATACAATTGTGAATTTTAAAGACATGATCATATTCTAGCATGTTTGTGGCATAATTTGCTAATTTGATTGCCAAATATTTTCACGGCTGGGCTAGTGCATGGGCTCTTAAGCTCTCCTTATTCATTTTTTGGCTCACCTATCTCTAGTTTGTGGTTGTTTTATATCCTGTTCTTTCCTTGGTACCGAAACTACGTGAAGCACTGCCTAGCTCGCGGTCCTCCTCCCATTTCGCTATCTCAGCCTCGTGTGCATCAGAGTATGCTGCTGGACTAATGCACGGAATGTCTTGACCTTTGTCATCCAGGACTGAACAATGCTTGGCTCTCCCACAAGGCAGTGGGTTACGGAAGGCAAACTGGAAAAAGGCCTGGAGAGCTGGAGGGGGAAAGCAAGGTGGGAAAATTAACAGGGAGGGTGGTGGTGGTGGTGGGGGGTGGGTTGGGTACGCGTGGTTGGAAAACAAACACATGAAGTGGAAAGCGCTCGGGGGGGAGGAAAGCAAAAGATAAAGGAAGCTGGGGGGGGGAACAAAAAAAATTTTTTTTTTAAACTCTCCTGGAATCCTTCACAAAAAAAGAAAAAAAAATTCCCATAAAGTGGACACTGGTAGAAGCATGGAAGCAGCCAGTACGAGACACGTAAAGAGACAATGCTCCATGGAGTGGCAAACAGGAGATGGATGGCATAAAACAAAAACAAAATTGAACAGGAAGCAAGAAAATAGAAATGGCAAAACAAAAAGCCAATGGAAAGCAATGGGTGGAGTCGCTTTTAAGGTAAGCTAGCAGCATGTCCCCAATAAGTCTTTCACAACAAGACAGATGTGCTGTCTGGCGGGCTTCTAAAGTGAAACATCTCTGTACAATAGTACACTTTTAATAATAAAAAAAAAACTTTGAAGCTTAATAAAATGTGTAATAGTTCGTCAAATATATATATATTTTTTTTTAATGAGGCTAATTATATAAAATCAGAAAATTCAATATAACGTGTCTACATCCTTCACACAAAATACAAATAAATAAAATTTAAAAAAAGGGTGAAGCGGGGCAATGTAATGAAAAGGGCCGTCACAGAACGAGGGTGGAAAAACTCATGTGCCTCCAGTGTCCTAGGATGCTCCACAGGTCAGTTCATTTTTACAGTACCAAAAAGGATCCTGGATATAAGATGTACATGTTTACTATTAATTCTAATGGGTAGGATTCCCTTGGAGAAGGATTACAGGCATTCTTCCACCGAAACCAAATGCAAGAATGAAAGGGGGAAAAAAAGGCAATCAAAAAAGGTTTGCTGAAGTCAGTCTTCCCAGGCTCTCTGTCTTGGAGTACAAATCAACAAAACAAAAAAAAAAAAGTTTTGTAAATGTATGGACAGGCCTTCAAGGGATGGCTTTACATATTTCTGAAATAGGTACATTTCTCAAAAGAGTAGATGTATCAGCTTTAACCTTTGTAGAGTGGGATTTACATCTGTTAGGCACAGGTTAATTTGCTAATTGAAATCGCAGTAAGGCACTAGAAACTATTCACCTTGAAATGGAAGGCTTTCTACTTGCTGCAACCATTCTAACGAGACACTAATTTACAAATGAATGTTCAGATTGCCTAACATTATGATTATTAAGAACACTTTCCAGTGAATGAAGTTTTCGGAAACAAAGTCGGCAAAGAAATGGTCAGACATGGAAAACTATAACCACTTTGGGTAGATAAGTTCCAATGGTTGTCCGCCATGAGCTGAGGCTATAGGCACTAGAAAAGCAGCTTTCCATGTCACATGTTGCAGAGAAGCCTTAGGTGTAGGCTTACGTGGTAGACCCATCAGTTTAGAAAATACTATGTTAAGCTCCCGAGATGGAGATCTAAAGAGGAAACACTTTTCTTATACCCGCTAAGAAATCTGTCACTATTGCTGGAGATTTCCTATAGGTAATAAAAATCGCTGTGAGGTGCACATTAACAGAGATAAGTGCAACCCAGATCTCACCAAATGTAAGACATGGAAGCAGCTTTTCTTCTTGGTATCTGGAAGGATCATAGTTATTTGGAATGCCTATATGCAGAACCTCTTCCATTTGAAAGTGTATGAAGTTCTGGTGGAAAGGTGCATCGCCCCTTTCAGTAGATCCCACAAGTCCTGTAGCAAGTTCAAATGCCTGCATTATGCAAGTTCAAGAGCCAGGCCACCAAGTCCAACAATGAGAGGCTGGGATGCAGGATCTGGGCTCCAGAACGTGAAGGAGAACCAGTCTTCACAGGAGCTGCATGTGCATAGCCACTTCTGGGATAAGAGGATCATCCTAGCAGAACAGTAGGAAGGCTTGATCAGTGCTGATGGGACCAAGAGGATTAGAGTAAATATGGAAACAAACTTCCCTAAACATTTCATTAAAATGGCACTTCACTTCAATCCTGGATGACAGTATGGCCATTTTCTGTTTCTGTAAGTAGGTCTAACTGTGGAAAGTCCCAATTGCAAAAGCTGTTTTACAGTACTTAGTTGTTGAGAACCTACTCAAGGTTTTCATGAGACAACACTTTGAGAGTCTACCCTTTGCATTTTGAACACCTCCGAGGCAAACAGTCATGATGTGTAAGACGCTAGGTCTGAGACAATTCCAGATCATTTGAACTTTTAAGGAGAGTGGCGTGGAACATATCCCTCCTTGTTAGTTCAGACCGTACATTGTTGTGCTCTGTCTGAATAAAAAAGGTACTTCAAATCTTAAAAGGATGAGAGAAAGTATTATAGAAGCCAGGCAGACTACTTTTAGTTCCAGCAAGTTGATGTGGTAAACCTCTCCCTTGCTGTCCAAGTTCCCTAAACATGATGGTTGTACCGGTCAGTACATCATTCCAGAAGAGAGGTATCCGTAAAAATGTTAGATTTTCAGTTCTCGTTGAAAGTTGATGCCCTTCCAGACATTTGGAAGAAATGACGAGTCATAGTGTGCGATAGAGTGACAGACTAGGTCAGGACTTTTAGGCGGTGTTGCTGTGCGATTAATCTTTCCTTCATCCTGGCTCATTGCATAGTTATCATCTGAAGTAAATGCTTTTTGTTATCCATCCCGTGTGAAAATAGGTGAAAGGAACAGGCTCAACTACAAATGTAAATTAACTCTTACTAAACACTGTAGAGGATCTCGAAGAGCCTACATTTCTAAAATGATTAGAACCCCCATCTGTAATAAAAATCTGACCGGTTATCTTTTAATTAGAATATATTTGCATTGCAATTATGGTTCAGCTAGCACTTTCCTGATTGAAGTTTTAATCCATATTTTATATTGTATATATACATTCAGCTTCATTCTAGAAGTATTTACACTTAAGCAACCAGTGAATCATTTTTCCTTTATTCCAATGCCACTTATCTGCACTATGTAGCAGGTGATTTAGTAAAGTGGTAAATATGGTAACCTTGCACTACAATGGTTGTGCTTTTAAGCAGACCGGATATATTTGAGGTATAATCAGCAGGGTTTAGAAACTGCAATAGGAAGAACCACCTAAAGTTCAGAGTGAAATGAAACGGATCCATGAAAAAAAAAAAAGATGAAATTCCTCACATGCCTCTTGAGTAATCAATTAAACTTCACACATCATACGAACACATGCCTTGCAACCCCTGAAAAGCCCTAGTTGTATAGGTTCAGAAAAAACCCTGGCATCACGGAGTAATAGATCTTTTGCTAGCAATAGGCCAGTACCGGGATTGTTTGGATGAGTAATCTTCAAAGATTGTTGAAAGACTGGTTGAAGAACAAGCTGCTTCTCAGACTGCCATCCTCAAAATCTCAAAAGTCACATACAGGTTTTATTAACAGCTCATTTAGAAATGAAACCCGGACTATTTTGTTGGGGGGGGGGGGGTCCTTTCTCTTAAGAACATACATACCATTAATGTGCTCCAAAGCTTCTTCTTTACTGCGAGTTATCTTGTCCTGCCTCCACGATGAAGGTCGCCTGGACTGATTGTGTTTCACCAAAAGATGCGAACAGCGGACTTTGGTCGGCTCACCCTGGTCCATTTTGCCACAGCCACTGGGTCTTTCCCACTGGCTAGCGTTTGTCATGTGGTTGAAGTAATATACACGGCCTCAAAAAGAAGAAAAAATGTTGTTAACGTGAAAACAAATTGTAGCATTCACTTATAAAAAAACTAACATCTTTAAAATGATCAGATATTGAATTAGAGAATATAACTGCTCATGTGACTTCTGAGTTCATGTGAAGAGCAAAATAATCACAAAAACAGACTTGGACTCAGTAGTATCAGCCACAGTTGGATGAAAATTACAATTACATTTTGGATCAGCCAACAAAAGAATTTCATTCTCCTATTGCTAATGGCTGAAATGTGTATTAATCTACAAGTGTGCACCTACACTGAAACGAGTGGATGGTGAGCCATCCATGGACTCCAATGGAGACACACAGTCCACATATTCCCACAATATTCTACATCAGGGGTCTCCTACCTTTTCTGTAGTGAGAGCTACTTCTGACCAGTGAAAATCATTGCGCGTTACTGAAGACTAAGCAACTCGGGCATTGTTATCAGATACCCCCAAATACAGCTTAATTGGCTTTAAGCCTAATGTCCATAGAACCAGATGCTATGGTTTGAACAAAATACTTTGACAAGGGGCACTAGGACAGGGCTGCCATAAGTGTTCAGTGAAAGCATGGTATTTGGGGATGTTATGGCCATGTGTGCTTATGAATGGGATATATGTGTATGGGTGACAGACTGTCGTTATGTACTTGTGGCACAGGACATACCTTTCATCGTATGTGGCACGTTACATGTATAACACAAATGGAAGACATTTAAACTGCAGAAAAGTGCTAGGAAAAGTATGCAGTCTGAAACATTTTTCTGCACTTTAAAATTCTCCAGCTTAAAATAATGGCTGTGTTTCACTTATAAATATGGCACTATATCGAGAAGATTAAACTGAAGAGTTAACTGTTTATGTGGGTTCCATAAACGTCATCTAAATGCTCTCCCATTTCCAAGTGTCACATTTCCAAACACCAAGCATCTTGCTACCAGTGGCATGTAGGCATGGTGCCATATTTATGTCAGAAAAATACATTTGTTTAAATGGGAGGAATTTTAAGTGAATAAACATGCTTCATAAAACAGTAAGAGGTATTGGTCTTCATTAAAAGTGGAGAAAGACATTAAATACTTAATGTTTTATAGAAAAGGTTTTCTTCATTTTTAATTTCTCCCATTTGAAAAAAATAATATTTTTCAATTATAAATACCACACAGTGTCTACTGGCTACTGAGAGCAAGAGACCTCCTGTTTGTAAATGCAGCACTTTGAAATGGGTAAAAATTCAAATGAAGAGTTAATCGTTAAGGTAACGTTTCATTTTATTTTTTCCCCATTCAAAAGCATTCAGAAACATTTTTGTTCAAACTTTTACTTAAGAGTTAAATACTTCAGTTCTTCACCCCCGCAGCTCAGCTTGGCCCATAAATCTGACTGAGCACTACTCATTATCAGGCTCTGCCATCTGCAGCCTGATGATAATGTAAAGTAAGTAAACTAGCGCCTCCTTAACCTTAAAAGAAAAATGTATCCCAGGCCTCATTTAAAAATGAGCTCAAGGCTGCGACCTACTTTGAAGGTGTCTGGGAAGCTACTGGTATCTCGGATGGACTGGTTGGAGACACCTGTTCTAAATTTTCTCCAACTCCTTCAATAGCCACTCTTACCCTCGTAATCACTTCCCCCGTCATTCTCCTCTTCCTATGCACTTTCTTCCATCTCGTATAATATGCAATCTACTAACACACCTACTGCTAACTTTACTATCCAACCATCTGCCATACTCCTGCCTGCCATACTCCAGCCTACCATACTAATCACAGTTAACACTTGAACGCTCTGAAGTCAGCGGACATGCTCAATGGTGTCCGGTGACTCCCACCAAATACTTGCTATCAGCGTATATACAGCACCCTGTAGTAAATGTGTTCTATCCACTTAGTTTCCCCACCCCCCCCTGCATTTGAAAATAACCCAGAGTCTCCCACGGGGAAGGATGGATAGAACACCCAAGGAGAGGCTTGCCAAGAATTTTTGCTCTTGGGTTCTAGAGTGTGGGACACCTTGTGGTTGGTCCCATGACTGCAGTGGCTATCTAATTAAAATGAAGAAAGACTCCGATACATGTGTTGCAATTTAAATGCTTTACTAACAGTACTGGAGGAGAACAATGCTATGTTTGCTCTCGAGGAGTTCATTTGAAGGGGGAGCTGTCAATGGGTGGCTCATGGTGAAGGGTGGCTCAGTAACAGGATGGTTCCTGACAGATGTAGTGGTAGCCCCTTTGGAGATAGAGGATGGGTAGTGAGTGCCCTTGTTTCCGCAGGTGGGATAGTAACTGCCCTTGAGATCAGAAAGGGGATCGTGGACACAATAGATGGGTTAGTGATAAACGCTGAGATGTCAAGGTAGGATAGGCGACTGCCTGAGTACAGTGAAGTAGGTCATCATAAAGATAGTTACCCAGATACCGAGGTGCCGGCTGTGGCAATTCAATAAGATAGGTCCTGAGTGGGCAGACCCTATGGATAAGAGGGGAAGGCCCTGTAGGTTGACAGTGCGCAGGAGGCAGGCGTGTGACTCAACCAGATGGCCGGGTGGTGTCTGCTCATAAGGGAGAGGCCCCTCCCTGAGCATCAATCTGGGTGTTGTAAACCACGTCTGTTAGGGATTGCAGCTCTGAGCTGTCAGAAAAATAGCCTCCAGAGGACTTTGCCTTGGCTGAATTTTGCCTGTTGCACTTTGCATGTACCAGCCTTAAGGAGCGACATCCTGAGGCCACTTGAGAAGTCCTGGCGTACCAGCATTGGCTTTGTCTGGTGGGGGTGGCGGTCAGCTAAGTGGTGCAGGAGGCGGGTGCACCCACAGCAGCACAACATGGTGTTGTGGGCTCATGAAAGAGGAGACCCTCTGCATCATTGGCTTGTGCTAGACACTTCTGACCGAGTGTCGTTTTTAGCCGTCAGAAGAGCAGGTTGCAGAAGGCTTTGCCCAGTGCACTTTAGATGTACCAGTTTTGTGGTGCAAGCCCATGAGAAAATAGTAGCACAGGAGGTGGGGAGGGACCCAAGCAGCTCACGCCGGTAGCTCTGCGTTGCCCTCTCCGGACACCGAGCATCAGTATGGGAGGATAGCTAAGCACTTACATTAGGGATTGTGGCTCGGAGTGGATGGAAGCACAAGCTGCTGAAGGCTCTGCCTTAGACTTCTGCCTGGTGCGCTTTAGGTGTACCAGCCTTCGGAAGCAAGGCCATGAAGTCCCTCAGCAGGTAGAGACAGCCTCTTAGCTTAATGAGGCGATAGGCAGCAGTGTGTGCCATACATGGTGACCTATCAAATTTCACAAACTGATCTTTAGGGTCCCTAGTTGGTCTCCAGCTACACTGCTTGGAAACCAGGAAGTGGTGTTCCAATCAACACCAAAGATTGATCCACATGTTCAAACTAACACAATCCTACCTCAACAATTTGCCTCTGTAGCTCTTCAAAGAAAACATTCACATCTTAGAATCCGCCAGGCATTTAAGGGTAGATTTTTATTTCTCAGTATTAAAGACTTACAGATAGGTAGGTATTTTGTTACATGCAATGTCAGATTACCATTGTACGGAAGGATTTTGCTGATCATCACCTTTGACAAACCCTAAGTGTAGAAGATTTTCACTGTAATATTTCTTGTGAGAATGGAAACTTAACCAGGGGGAGGGGGGCATATCCATCTTCACTGCATAAACTAAATGTTAAAGTAACGTTATAGTTAGGCGAATAGATCAGGGACAACAAACATTTGAACTAAAAAAAACAAACACAGAAATTCTCAAGTTATATAGTTAGCAGAGCCAACTATAACTTGCGCCCCAACCATGCATTGCTTATAACCCACATCATTCATGAATTCATTTATGACATCATCCAAGCATCTTTTGTGCGCATTACTCTCTAAACAAGTATGGCATTAGAGGCCTGAAAATAAGTATAAAATAGTTCAGAATAACAAAGCATCATTAACGCCATCGCAGCTACAACTCCCTTAGGCGTAGTTTGGATGTGAAATGTGCAACATTGACCCTATGTCAAATACTTCAGGGGTAGCCTAGTTCACAATAGCAGTCAAACACAGATATATGGGAAACTCTCATAGCTGACTGTGTTCAATATCTACACAACGGTTCAGAAAAAGCCAAGTTCCAAAACTTACGCCCTACTACGGACAGCTTTTATCTGTATCAAACCCCTCACAGTCACCTAACCTATATTGGGAAATGAAGTTGATGGGAGTAGAAAAGTAGGTACATTCAACAGTGTTCACTCTATTTAGAGATTTTACTCTGTAACACACTGTTTCCATATAGTGAAACACTCATGAGAAGAACAGAGCATTAAAAAGTATCTACCAAGATGTACAGAGTACTAAGATACATAGTGTACAATGTACACTCTATACAAAACTTGTGCAATGAGACTATTCACTTAAAATAACCATGGCCTGAAGGTGCTAAAGCTCATACTACCTTCTGCCTCATACTGTGATGAAAACTAAAGATAGCCCATCTTCTGAAGCAAATCAAGCACATGCGTTTTGTAAACACATACACCCATTAGCTGGACACAGGCTGTACAAATTAGGAAGAGAAGTAATATAATAGTTACCCGCCACTATGTAAACCAGCCTCTGAAAAAGAAAAAGTTACTCGACCTGCAGGTCTTGTAACTTGAACAATCTGCTTGACCTAACAGTCAGCACATTTTCCATTGAAATGGCCACACAATTACCCACTGACGTGCAGTTTTACTGATGAAACTATATAGTGTACGAACAATGTGTGGTGCCCTGCCGATCCTTATTAGGCCCTGCGGACCCAATCCCCCAGGCCACCTCCCTTATAGCCACGCACCCACCCTCCGAGAGATGTGGCTCCGGGTGATGGGGTCCCAAGGGCCTTTTAAATGCTCTGGAGCGGGGCCACTTGGTCCCCCTCCCCTTTCAAAAACATATGGCCCTGGGGGGGGGGCGGAGTTTGCCACAAGCCAGTCCCTGTGGCCAACCACCGCAGCACACAGCCAAATGCTGTGCACGGCGGGATTGGTTTTACGTATGGTAAGAAAATATTACTTTGTTAGAAAAAATCCTTAGGAATTCACTGAATTAACTTGGGGCCTTATTATGATGTTGGTGTGCCACAGCTGACAGGCATCCAGGATAGCGGTCCGATCGTCATATTACAATGCGCTCGGAGGGACAGACCGATTCCTCCGACAGGCTCAATCAGTCTGACCGTAATTCCTGCAATCACGATGTCAATCTCTGATGACCTCATCCAGGCTTCGATTTTGCACATATTGCGCAATAAACCAGTATCGCATTAGAGGTTTGAAAGCAAGTACAAAATAGCTCAGAAGAATATGAGGCATCCTTAAAGTCATCACAGATACAACCCTCCCCAGATCCAACCCCCCCACACACACACACCCCTGCTGGTGCGGAGTCCTTTTTTGGCTACTTGAGGTAGTTTGGGCTTGCTTGTCCCAGTGGTTGGTTACTTGCACATCCCTGAATTTGTTGATACCCATACTACCATGTGATTCATAGGGTATTTATCAAAATATCTGCTTTCGCACACACTACTTTACATTTGGAAGGCACAAATGCAGAGAAATACAATTGACAATAACAAAAGTTCTACTATTCTGTATTACCACATCTCCTGGGAAAAATGCTACCTCACTTGTGTGGGTATGCCTAGGGACAGCGACCGGAAAGGGCCCAAAACAGAACGTGGACATATCACATTTTTCCCACTAAAAACTGGCCCTTTTAAAAATAGCCGCTGCTCATAACGTAACACCGCCCATGTCCACTCGCATTTCAAAGGAGGGTGGAGGTTGTTGTTGGAAGCCCTCTGTAGGCATCAGCTGGAACCGTGATGTCCTGCTTTGAAAACAAAAGTCCCACGTGACAGGTGCGGATAGCAGGCCATCATGGCTTCCAAGACTGGCAGAGATCCCTCGGGGAGCCGCACCGGGCTGCACGTAGCTGTGGAGAGATGCCTGCTCTGCAACAGCACCCGGTGGAGGCTGACCTGAGCTAAGTGCGACTGTTTTCTTTGACGTCCGCAACACAGAGAGGTGAGTGGGGTCAAGGTGTAAGGAGCAGGGCGTACCTATAGCCTAGGTATGGCGGGTAGGTGGTGGTAACACTGACACCTCTTTTTCGGAGTCATACCAGTGCAGGGTCTTATCAGGCTCCTGGAATCTCGTGCCACTGTTGCGAAACATGGTTCTTTTAAAGGTTACCAATTATATCACAAAACTAGCTCAATTTCTGGACTAACAGATCATGCCCCCTAACCTTTAAAGTGCCCTTAAACATTCGGATTTAGCTTTTCCTCAAGCATACACAGTATGGCGCTGTCAGTTTGTACTGAAACTTTGTGAAGAAGTCACCGGTGCGCCATTTGTCAGGCAACTTCCAAATGATATTTGGCAGGCGGTACTACAACTTCTAAAGACATGCCCTGCCTCAGTGTCCACACGAATATGCGGAGTGACTGATCAGCTAGTATGTTGTATAAAGCTAAGATACGTTAAATTTTCCAGAAAAATATTTGTGGCAAGTGAGTGTTTCAGATTTTATTTTTTGTTTACAATTGTATAACTTTTTATTCAAATGTGTAGAGCAATAAGTGTTGTCTACTGCATCGTGATCAGAGCCACATTATATTCTTCCGTCTGAAATTACGAGTTCTCCCAAATAAACATGGTCCTACACTGGTGTGTTCCACCTTGGTAGAGAAGATATAGCCAAGTCGAACATGGGTTTAACATAATGTATGTGACCTAAATCCCAGAGGTACAGTGCTTTGTGCAACCTGTAACCGCGAGAGCATCAGCACACTTAACTTAAAAGTTAAGATCGTGCAGTGGAGTTGCTACTTTTTTTATAGGCCAGCTATCTGAAAAATATCAACATCTATATGCTTGGTAGTTTACATGTGAACGGTTGGCTGTTTTGAGGAGGAAAACCGGTTCTTCAAAGCAGTATAGTTTTATAGCAATCTAATATCCATCGGCTATCCAAACAGATGTTCCTTAACACTTTTCTTTCCAATTATGTCACATCATTGAAGAACATAGTGTTACACTTATTTGATATAACTATGATCACTGTCTATTCTAAGCCATTGTACCCATTTTTTTTTCTACTGTATGGCGATAGGACCCATAACATAAATTTGTATAAGAGTAACTGAATAAAGGGAACGTTTTTCACCTTCGGGTTCTGAGTGACATCATAGACAACTTGCCCTTAAGTCACTTAGAACCCCTCTCTGAAAAACATGACTGGTACTCACAGGTATCCATCTACAATTCTGTATGCTCTTTCCACGTAAAATTCTTAATTCTAGAAACTCTGTGGTCTCGAATATTATCGAGTAGATTGTGGGATCTGGAATGTCAGATTGAGAGTTTTTTTTGTAACTTTGCTTTTGATTTGAATAGAAGCTAGTTAGGGATAAAATGACTCCCACACTGAACTGAACTTAATTTAATGCATTGACTTCTCTGACCCATCTTAATCTAGAGCTTATTTTTGTTAACATGCTTGCCAATAGTACTTTATTGAAGATATGCGTACAGCCTCAACGTGGTGGCTTGTCTAAGTTCTTTTATGTGGTGAAAAGTGAGATCTTTGGCAGAAAGATAAATCAGACCTAGGTTATATTTGGAATTGCAAGAAGACTTTGCACTGCCCTAGAACAATATAGTTTACTAGAAGTACAAAGTGCGCGTTTTCAAAACATAAATAAAAGGCATTGTCATTTACAATGCCATTAGCTCAAACTCTCGCAAATGCAAGACCTATTGCATTGCAAATGCTTGTTTGGTCTCGACTCTAGACAGTGCATGTGCTGTCTCGAAAAGACACGTATGTACTTTGTGGGCTTCAGCCCGCCCATAAGCTTCCCATTAGCTGGCTCCGTCTCTCTCCTATTCTTTCTCCCCATTTGTGTACGACATGCATTGGTCATGTCTCTTACTGTGTTTAACCCTCCCACAGAGCAGGGACCAAGTACTGGTACCCATCCCCAGCTGCCATTTTAGGACATGTTTCAGGAACTACTTTTTGTGATGGTTTTGAGCACTTGACACAAGCGCTCTGTTTTTTCAGTCACTCCCAGCTCCGACAGCCCTGTAAATCTTGTTGGAAATCTTATTCTTATCTCGTCACATTTGCTAAGCATTCAAAGACCGAGATAAAATGTCAGACACTATTTTCAGAAGGTGCTTGTTCTGTGCTGCAACTCTCTCCCGCTTCCCTGTGTATTATGAATGTGTGCGTGTACCAGAGAGAATGCAGCACAGGTGGGAGTTTGGAAACCCTCTCCTCCCTTATGTTGTTTTATAGCCCACAGTTCACATTTCTGTTATTTCTCAATTCCCAGAGAGGAAGGGGATGAGGGCTGACAGTGACATGACTAAGTAGTGCAACCCTAAGAAACCCTTTTGTTTTAATTCCTCTTCCGGTGGGGATTGCATGGAACGGCAAACCTGAAAATAACCATAAGTTACAAGTGAACCCTTTGCGCACCGTATCTGTTAATAGTTTTTTTTATATAGCACTTTACTCCACAAACCAGGGCTCAGGGCGTTGAACAGCAAAATGTAAATCGATAGCGGCATCAACATAATCAGGCATTGGCAAAGCCTATAGACCTGGTAAGCAACTGAAAGCTAATCCCATTTGTTGATTGGCTAATTTTTTTGTGAGTGGGGTTGCGGATGGGAAAATGAGTGAACCCAGAAATGAGCCAGCGAGTCAAAGCACTCACCGAACCTTATCCAAACAATCATTCATTTATCCCTGTACTCATGAAGCCGTTCATCTAACTTAAATCATTCTTGCATTCAGCCACTGGTGCATCCTCAGTTGCACAGACTAACTCGGCAGCTGATGAAGAGGCATGGCCAACTGCAAGGTAGACATTAGTGCTGCAAACGCTTGTTATTTTTAATAAAAGTAATCTAACGTAGGCAGCTATAGTTGCAAATTGCCCCTATTGGCAAACAAGAATATTAGAGATAAGTTTATCTTCAACTAAATTACTGTTGTGCCTGTGATAGGTAGGCACAGAATAAAATCATGCATCTTATTGTGCCATGTGATTAATTGCACTGTTGAGTTGACCTGGTAAAATAGTGGTTGAACGCACCTGCTATGGAAATATCTTGCTCTCCAACGGGTGTCCAGAGCTTTTCTTTGTTAACTTTCAGCCGCGCTGCTGTACAACATAGCTAAAAGGAATTGTCAAAGACAATAGCTCTTACATAGGTGAGACTTATTGGCTTTGCCAATGATTCCATTTTATTAGTCAATTTGGAAAGGGAAAAACTAGTGTTTCAGGATAAGCTGGTAGATTCAGTGATTTGTCTATTTACACAAAGAGGAGACACGTAAATCCTGTAGAACAAGGATACAAGATTCTTTTTATATTAAGGTGGGCTTAAACTTTGAAACCGGTCTGTGATGCTTTTAAAGAATACATTTGGAGATAATGACAGACTTTCAAAGTAAACAGATTAGAGAAGAGTTAATTAAAACAAAGTGGCACAAGTCCAGAGAGTTCAATTAGCCAAAAAAATGTATTTCCATAATGGTTTCTGGGGCCTATCTTTGTGCTTTCTGTACCTCTTTTGACAGTTTGAATGTGCATGTTGCTTCCGACACCAATCGTCTTTTTCAAGTACAATCACTGTGCTCTACCTAGGCATCGGAAAGCCACTGTTAACCAGATAATATTACCCTCACCTGAGCTTCTAACTCAGCTTATGTGCTCATTTAAAATGTTGCTACCAGGACTGTGACTTCATCACAGAGGTCCACACTTAACTCAAAATCTAAGCAATATCAATTGACCAAAAAGCAGAATAACCCATAAGCATAAAAAAAGTTTCTCAAAGTGCTCAATGAATGTCAGGAGGGAGTTGTAGCAGGTCCCTTTGGTGTCCAATATGTTTACAGAGATAAGACCTTACTGGATTTTAATGGGGAGATTGGCCCTTGTGCAACTATGCAGAGGATATCCCCGAGCGAGTACAAAAGAAAACACTTTTCCCCAATCCATGTCATTGGGCAATTAAACCAGTAGCTCACTGCTCCAAATACACATTTTTGGTACTTAAGCAAGATCCCCATACTGTACAGTCATACCCTTCAATGGTGACTGAAAGCGCAACCCACACGGTTTAGCTACTGTTCAGCAAATAATGTCAGCAGCACTGTACCACAACCAATAAAAAGTTTAAGCAGGTCACAAGCTGCATCAACGTGCATTGGGAAATCAAAGGAAAAACAGAGCTGGATTTGCATAAATATAAGACCCGATAATTTCTCAGGCCAAAAAAGGGTGACAATTATGTATTTACCAGTTGCACTCCTATGTTAGCTTTCATTTGCTTATAACTACTTGCATAAGACAAACGGACATGCATTTGCACCAAGTTTAGGAGACACTCTTCAGGCCTCAGATGTCTCTACAAACGCCACGTTTCCATCCATATATTAGTGAAGTAGTATCTGCTTTAACGTCTTGAAAGTGTTCTCCAAGTAAGCGAGTGTTCACTATGTATGTCAGTGGGAAGCAGATATAAGGGCCTCTATCTCCTGCCTGCCCGCCCTGGGGGGGGCGGGCGATCTCAGCACATTTAAGTGCCATGATTAAGTAGTCACTCCCGGGTGCTCTAATGCATCTCAAAAGGGGAAGGAGGGTGATACAACAGGCCCTGAACTGCGCCCAAATTGATTATATTGAGTAGCCAAAGAAGGTTCTGCTTTTTTTTTTTTGCTTTAAGACCTAGTGCAGCAGAATGTCTTTCAAGGCACTTTTTGTTTATTTTATTTTTTAAAGGTGGGTCATTGCCTACGCTCCAGCAATTATCCAAAGCAATCACGTTTACCTTAGAGGGTAAGATTCGTGCGCAATAGGCAGAATGGCCTTAATACAACATCAGACAAATATCCTTGACTTCACAGCAAAACGTTACCAAATTATCAGCACTTTCGCTGCACTCTTCCAGGAAAATCATATTCGCGGTAGCAACATAAAATACATAAATGCATAGGAACACACCACCCCAGGAAAGGATGCAGGGCCGAGAGCCCCGCCCACAATGGACAGTCATAGGTTCTCCTCTGCGGCAGCACGCACGACTGCAAGAACCTTTGCATGCACAGAAGGTGCAGTTACACCTCGTGCCTACCTCGTACTTCGCATTTCTCAGGTGAAGCATCATCACACTGTTACTTCCCTCACCTGAACTGCGACTCATGCGCTTCTCCCACCCAGACGGCAGCTTCTCATCGTCAGCCATCTTGTTTGGCTAATGCCGTGAAGTACAAGTACCAACAACAAGGACCACGCCCAGCGCGCTGACGTCACCGAGTCGGGCAGAGCTACCCTCTGATTGGCTGAACAGGGAGAAAGAGGCTAGGTTCTTGAATCTAAGTCAGCTAGGTGAGAAAAAGCGGACTGTGACTGGTTCCTTTTTACAGTCCCGCCACCTAAGTCCAGCGCTCATTGGCCTACTTCCTGAACATTGCACAGGCTTGTGATTGTACTTGGACACTTATGTCCCTTGCGACGGACATTTTACAATGGCGCAATTTTTGTTTCGCGACTATGAAACAGAAATTACAGTACTCCAGAAATAAGACAATATTAAATTCAATTAACATTTTATGAGATAATATTTTGACTGTAGGTGCCGAAATAATTATTTCATGTGTTACTTGCGGCGCTGAATGCGTTTGGCCTACTGCTTTTTAGATGTACTTTTTTATTTTGGAAAACTTGCTCTTGGCTTAGTCCAAACTTGGCAATAAATATGCCATGCCGTCGTAATTACAGTAAAAATGTCACTTTCAAAGATGGCCGCTCAGTTTACCTAATTCGGCCCGACTAGTAGCTTTCGATGAATAACTGCACTCACAGTAGCAGCAAGCATTTGCAATGCAATAGGTCTCTCCTTTGATTAAGTTAAAGCCATTTGCTTTGCTAATGGTATTGTATAGCAAAGCAAATGGCTTTAACTTAATGAAAGGCGAGACCTATTGCATTTTTAATGCTTGTCTTTCTTCGTTAGGGCAATAAAATGACAACAAAGATGAGCATTTCACCCAAGAGTTTTTAATTGAACTACTCATCATAGGATGAGCTATAATTGAAGGAAGTTTGCATAAAGGCACGGACAAGCCACTGAAAGCATAATCGCATACGTTTACAGCTTCATGCTCATTCTTTTTGGCAGATAAAGCCACAGAGGCTAATGGAAGCAGAGTGATTTCATCTCGCTATGGTTACCACATCCGCAGTCCTGCCAAGTATCACGCATCAGGCGTTAGACGCACGCATTTCAGTGTGGTGCTCCGCATCACCGCACTGAAATGCATTGTCACGCATAAGCATAGCCTCAGAGCTGTCACATAAAGCACGCTGCAAACAGTGTGTGGCAGCTAGAAGTGCGCACCAGTGTCTGCGCAGGCTGTTCCCGTAGGCTTGGGCGCCCTCCTAGCTGTTCGGGCTCAGCCTCACAGATACAATGTATCTATCTTTTTTGATTCCCACAGGGCGCGCAGAGAGCCTGAGTGATGTCATAGCCCGGCCCAGGTTCAGTGAGAGACACAGTCTCAGACTGGCCGTAGCGCCGCAGGAGGACGTGAGGTTACGTCCTGCTTCCAGAGGGCGCGAGGAGTTATTAAATTTCGTGAGGACTCTGCTGCTCACTGGCCCACAGCCGGGGAATCATGGTACTCGGCCTCGGACCTCACTCAGACCTGTCCTGAACAACCAGGCCTCCCGCGCTGTGGGGTCGGCCCAGGATTTAAATTGTCATGCCGCCAGAATTATTTCCAAACATCAACAGAGCCCAGGCCGGCCCGGCTGACACGATGCCACTGGGGGAAGGACAGTGCTGCGTCATGCACTCAAGAGACCGTGGTGAGAGGCTGAGGGCCGATCGTCACCGGTAGAGTCACGCTGCCTCAGCCTGGGGGAAGAAGAACGAACACTGTAAGTTAGCCAGCCAGTGCCACTAGTGTCAGACAGTCACAATATCACAATCAAATTAATGTAATTTTCGGAGCGCGCACGACGTTTCTATTCTAGTACTGCGCTGCAGCAAGCTGTGCATTCGTTATGGCTCCCATGAGGCCGAACATTGAGGACAGCAATTGAGCTCCCCCGCACAGGCACCGGCTGCATTCACTGGTGTAGTCAGGAGTTGGGGGCACTGCAGCGTGATTATGGGGGTTATTCCCAGCCAGGGATACAGCCAGATGCAAAGAGGGAGTCTGGCTGGGGATGGATCATAGCAGGCATATTTAATTTTGGTACATACACAAGTGGGAGAGATCTGAAGAGCAGCACTAAAGCGCAACCAGGGCAAGTCTATGAGTCGAGCCAGGGGCTCAGGTGGCAAGGCAAGTTCCCAAAGAGCCCCGCAAACCTCGTGGGCCCTAGGCAGCTGCAGCCAGGACAGCTAGGAGGGCGTGGTATCCAGTGGGCAGAAGCAAGCTGTTTGGGGACACAGAGCATATTCTCTAGCAAAGCAACAGATACCCCAGCAGTTCAGGCATAGGAGCTCCCTGGGAGTGCTCTAACGGTACTACAACAATGCCACAATGCCATTACGGCCGGTAGCGTGGGTTACTGGCCTGGGCTTGTGGCTGTTGGGCATGTTTCTGCTAAATAGTTGGTATGTCTTAAAGTAAACAATTATGTGCCAAACGTGTTTTGTGACTACTCTTTTAGCTGCTGCATGACACACACTGGTACAAATACTCTTAGGTAATAGCGCAGGCGACACACTAGACCCCGGCCAAGGCGGTCCTACGTTCAGCTTTAGGATTATTACTGCTCAGTGTCTCGAAGTGTCTTTTTGAAATAATACAGCATAGATATCTAGGCTATGTGTACCTCAGTCAGTCTCTTCTCCTGAGCCTTGCCCCCCCTCCTATCATGCCTCATTGTATTGTAATGATAATTGCTTAGATTAGCCATGCAACTTACTTTCAGCCTCAGGTTAATAATAGCTGGTGACACTGCGCGCAGTGCTGTAATTAAAGAATTCATTTGTATTAAACTGCTCAATATGTCTTTTTGAAATAAATAACAGACTGCGGCTGGGTTGTGACCCCTATCTATGTGTGTGCCCATCCATTTCTGGTGCTTTCCAGCCGTTTTAAGATCTTCTTATAGTTTTTCGTTGCTCAAATGGGTGTAATTTATAATATTTACATGTTTCCCTCATCTTCATTGCTTGATTTTGCGTGCAAGAAAATGTCACTCATAGTTGTTGAAATGTCACTCATAATTACATTGAAATTCTAAAAATGTCACACATAGCAATCTGAAACCTTGGCAGCTTTGCATCCGTGTCTTGTAGGGGTGGTGGGGGCGGGCAAGTAGTATTGTTTGAGTTTTGAAGGTGGGGAGAGAGAGGGCACAGCCAATCAGTCAGCCCTTTTCCACTGTGACCTCCGTGCAAGCTGTGGACTTGGGAGAGGTAGATCAGTGTTCGAGCCTCAGTGTAGGCTCAATATGCTGTAAATATTTGTAATTTTTTTTTTAAATCACTTATTGTCTGCCCGCACTATATAAATGCACAAATGTTAATAGCAGGGAAACAGACGGCCGGACCATTTCCTCTTGCTTTTGGTTACCGCATCTGTGTTTCGTAGGGGTGGTGGGGGTGGGCAAGTAGTGTGTGGGAGGGATAGGAGGTGGAGAGAGAGAGGGCACAGCCAATCGGTTAGCCCTTTTCCACTGTAACCTCCCTGCAAGCTGTGGACTCGGGAGACTGTTACTGTATCAACACCATACACAGCCAAACGGAACAATGTAAGAAGTAAGAACTTCTATTTCCTGCTTATAGGTAATCAACTTTCAACCTTTCTTCGCTACTTTTTAGAACTCCCCAGACTGCAGTTATTTAACTCAATATTTCCAAAAAACCCGACATAAAATGTGCCTGTTAGACTTGGCATCTTTTGGCGTGTTTCCCCTGACTTTTTGCTTTCTGACCTCCCGGTTTTGATTCTGTTTTTGCTGGTGTAATGATTCTGCGCACTTTCCTCACTGCTGTCCAGTGGGAAAGTGCAAGTGCTCCTGTATAAAATATGTTATGGATTGGTGTTTCCATGATTGGCCTATTTGGTTTATGTGTCAGTCCCTTGTAAAGTGCACTGCGAGTGCCAGGGCCTATAGACCAAATGCTGTTGGTGGGCTGCAGCACTGGATTGTGCCACCCACGCAAACAGCCCGTAAAGTGTAACTCGGGCCTGCCATCGCAGAGCCTGTGCGCAGCCTGGGGCTGCCATGACGACTTGGCAAGTGCACACACTTGCAAGTCCCTAAACCTTCCCTTTGCTACATGTTAGCCACCCCTAAGGTAGGCCCAAGGTACCCCTGTGGGCAGGGTGCGTTGTACGCGAAAGGTAGGACATGCCCTGGTGTGTGCGGCATGTCCTGATAGTGAATTACAGCCTAGTTCGTTTTTCACTATTGCAAGGCTACCTGTTCCCCTAGGCCAGGACGGGCAGTTTTGATTATTACAGCTTATAATCCTAACTGACCCCGGGAACATGGTAGAAATTCGAGTTTAGTATGCCTGGACTCAGAATGATAAAATGCATCTTTTAGTGAAGTTGGTTTTAACATTCTGTGTTTGAAAATACCACTTTTAGAAAGTGGGTATTTTCTTGTCTAACCATCCGAGCCTGCCTCTGCGAGGTTGTGTATTCCTTGTCTGGAGTGTGAGTGACAGGGGCTGGGGGATGCCAGGAGACAGGGTGAGTCAGCACAGGGCTGAATAGCCAGATCGACCTGTAGATGGGTGGGAGGGGTCGCACCTGGGCCCTGAATAGGACAGTGCCTTCCCTCCACAATGCTGGCTCCACCTCCTGTGGTGCGTCTGATGTCCCTGGCCTGCTCACTGAAAGAAGGGACGGAGACTTGTCAACAAAGTGCTCCAGAACTGGTTTGGACTAGGCAAAGGCCTCTCTGCCTTCAGAGAACAAAGGAATTTGGGATATAAATATTGGGGCCCTGACCCCATGAATTTAGATCTCGCTGGAATCAAGGAACCTGCCAAGACGAAGAGCTGGAAGAGCTGCCAGGAGGAGTACTGCCCCTTTGCTGTGTTGTTGCTTTGTTGGGTTGGCCTGCAGCTGCTGCTTCTGCCTTGGGCAGTGAAAGGACTGGACTGAACTTTCTACAAACTTGTGCTGAGTATCTCCAAGGGCCTGGAACCGAGCTGGCCTCCTGTTAAGAAGTCTCAGGGACTACAAAGACTTCACAAGCCTCTGGGTACCGCTTCTGGAACGCTGTTTCAGTTGCCACAGAGGAAGGGAACTGCAACCGACTCCGTCAACCGAATCCATCCCTGGCTGGTGACCTGTTTGCACCGCAGACCGCATCGCCCCGCTTCGCATCGCAACCCTGGTCTCACCGTGGGCGACGTCCGACGCCGCCAACATCGAGCCGCTGCTTGCACCGTGACCTGTGGGCACCGCAGTTCGCATCGCATCGCTTCACTGAACCAGCCGGACCCGACCGACGCGGTCGCTGCAACTGGCTCAAGAGTCGAGACTGCACCGCATTTGGGGCACCGCTCGCACGCTCTGCGACGCACCGCTCCGACTCGCACCGCTGTCCGACGCCAGCTCCCGCACTCCGGCTAGGTCGCCTGCATCGCAACCTGTCAGCACCGCATCGAGCATCGTCTCACCCTGCATCGCACGCCTTGGACTCACCGACTCCGTCTGCACGACGCTCATCGAGCCGCTGCCTGCACCGCATCGAGGGACACCGCACCTTGCATCGCTCCGTCTTGCACCGCAACCGCGACGAACGCCGACCGGCTCGTACACTCCGTACCAGCCACAACGAGAAAGGTACTGTAACCGAGTCTGTTCATGACTCTGCTGGCCCGTATCGACGCGGTCGGCTGGAACTGTTAGACTCTGGGGTTTTCAGCATCACGGTAGGCTCGGACGGAGCTACCGACTCGTACAAACTTTGCTTTTGTGCTATTCCTGCAAAGAAGTTGTTACCGTATCAAGTATTCATTCGTAAAGTATAGTATTGTGGATTTTTGTCGTAATTGGTCTTGTCTTGAGTATATAAAATATTGGTTATTTTTCTAAACTGGTGTGGTGTCCGTTTGTAGTGCTTACACTGTATTACTGTTGGTTATGTGCAAATGCTTTACACACTGCCTCTGAATTAAGCCTGACTGCTCGTGCCAAGCTACCACGAGGGTGAGCAGGGGTTACTTCACGAGTGTAACACCCTTACCCTGACTAGGAAGAAGGGTCCCTACTTGGACAAAGGTGCAAGCCCTTGCCAACTAGAGATCCCATTTCTAACATTGGTTGTCAGCGGTGAGGATAGGACTTGTGTTTGCACTTGACTTACAGTGATTGGTGTGCACTACTACCATATCGCAGACCATTACGTACCACATACTGGTTCTTTTTCTTTTGGCCTATTTTTGATCTTGCCAGTTTTCAACTCACTACTTTTGTCATGCCTGAATCAATTGCATCATCCGTTGCATCTCTGGAAGTTATCTTTGAGGAGGATAGGTTGGAATCCTACGCCGTAAAGGAGCTACGAGCGATTTGTAAAAACCTGAAAGTCCAAATTAAAGGCCTCACAAGGAAGGAGGAGCTACAGAAGGCGCTGAGGGCCTGGGTAGCAGCCAGACATGCCAATGGGCTGCCTGGTAATCTCAGTGAGGAGGCGGAGGAGCCTATTTCCAGGGTGGATGTGCTTTGGGTAGGGGGAACCCGCCAGGTCAGGCAGCAGCAGTCTGTCCCCAGAGGAGCTGGAGGACAGGCGGGAGGCAAGGCAGTTTGAGCTGCAGAAGCTCAGACTGGAGAGTGAGCGGGAGGAGAAGAGATTGGCCATAGAAGAGAGGAAGATGCTCTTAGAGCATGAGAGAGAACTGAAGGAGCTAGAACTTAGGAGTAAGTCAGGCTCAGATGGTGGCAGCAATTCGTCCAGAAAGGCAGACAGGATTGTGCACATTCCCAAGAACGTAGGCAAGGAGTTCAAGAAGGGGGATGACATACAAAGGTGGTTTCAGGGTTATGAGGCAGCCATACACATGAATGGGGTCCCTGAGGAGAATTGGGGAGCAGGATTGTGGCCACTTTTCCCTGAAGAAGCAAGGGATGCTCTGATAGCTTTGGGTAAGGGGTATCACCTCACCTATGCTGACATGAAGGATGCCCTTCTCACGAAGTATGGTCTTACTCCTGAAAAGTACAGGGATCAGTTCAGGTCCAGTAAGAAGTCTGATGCCAACACTTGGTTGGAATGTGTGGATGTGTTCTGCAGGTCTCTGGATGGTTGGGTGAAGGGCAGTAGTGTAACAGATTTTCAGGGGCTCTACAACTTGATTGCATGGGAGCACTTGTCTAGTCTATGTTTTGCAGATCTGCGCCAGCACCTAGTTGATAGTAAGCTAACTGACCCCAGGAAGCTTGCTATGGAAGCGGACCGCTGGGTGAGTACCAGGGTCCACAAGAAAGCGTTTGGGGGAGACTCAGCCAAAGGTGGGCAGGGTCCCCAGCAGAAAGGTGGGGGACAAGGGTAAAGCACAGGAGTTCTCTAAAGGGCCCCAAACTAGTACCCAGGGTAAAGGTTCCCAGCCCCCGGTGATAAGAAGAAAGGGGTCTCTACAGGGAAGCCTGTTGAGACCGGCCCCCGCAAGTGTTATGCATGTGACCAGGTAGGTCACTTTAAGGGGGACCCCAAGTGCCCAAAGGGGACACAGCCACCCACCGGTGGACAGTCCAAAGTGTTGGCTAGTGTAGCGCTTGGGGAGGAGGGGTGCCCACAGGAGGGTGGGGATCCCGCAGAAATGACCCTTGTCTCACTCGGGGATAGTGAGATGGTCCCAGGAAACCAGGTGCCCCCTAACACAAAGAAATATAGCACCTGGGTGACCATCAATGGGAACAGGGTAGAGGCTCTCAGAGACACTGGAGCCAGTGTGACCTCAGTCCGGTGTCACCTGGTGTCTGAGAAGCAAGTAGTCCCCTGGGCATTCCACCAAGTAGTTGCTGTAGACAACTCAGAGCGCCAATGTATGGTGGCACAGGTTCCCTTTGAATGGGGGGTCTCAGGTCCCTTGAGGGTGGTTGTGAGCCCTACCATGCCTGTAGATTGTCTGCTAGGAAATGACCTGGAGCAGTCCTCATGGAAGGAGGTTGAGCTCAGGTCTCACTTGGAGATGCTTGGGTTGCCAGAGTGGGCATGCGTGTCTACTCGGTCAATGGCAGCCAAAAGGGTGATCAAGAGGACTTGGAGCCTGAAACAGTGGCCCAAGTCCCTGCCAAGAGAAAGGGCAGGGGCGCGGAAACCGGCCCCCGAAGTTCCCACGGACCGGGAGGAGGCGGACCTCGAGGGGGACGCCCCGGTGCCTACAGGGGAGCAGGTAGCCGAACTGGGAGACATCTCTGAGCTGACCCATTGGCAGCAAGAAGGGGGTCCCACCAGGGAGGAGTTCTGCAGGGAGCAGAACGAGTGCCCTACTCTGGAGGGTCTGCGGCGGCAGGCTGCAGACCAGGCAGCTGGTAATCAGTCCGGGTCCCATCTGATCTACTGGGAGAGTGGTCTCCTATACAGTGAGCCTAAGGTTGCTGAGCCTGGGACAGCCCGTGTGCTGGTGGTACCCCAGCGCTTCAGGACCTTCCTACTGGGTCTGGCTCATGACGTGCCTTTGGCAGGATATTTGGGGCAGGACAAGACCTTTGACAGGCTTGTCACCCACTTCTTTTGGCCCCAAATGCGAAGGCAGTCAGATGCACATTGTAGGTCTTGCCAAACTTGCCAGGCAAGTGGTAAGAGTGGGAGGAAGGTCAAAGCTCCTCTCCAACCTTTTCCTGTTGTTGGAACACCCTTTGAAAGGGTAGGGATGGATATTGTGGGGCCACTGGATCCCAAGACAGCCATGGGCAACAGGTACATCCTGGTCTTGGTGGACCATGCCACCCGGTACCCGGAGGCAATCCCTCTCAGGACAACGACGGCGCCAGTGGTGGGCCGGGCGTTAATGGGGATCTTTTCCCGTGTGGGATTCCCCAGAGAGGTGGTTTCTGATAGGGGGACCAATTTCATATCGAAGTATATGACATCCCTGTGGAAGGAGTGTGGTGTAACCTACAAGTTCACCACTCCTTACCACCCACAAGGAAACGGTCTGGTGGAGAGATTCAACCAGACCTTGAAAGGCATGATCAAGGGTCTAACAGAACCCATGAGGCGTAAGTGGGACGTCCTCTTGCCATGCCTACTCTTTGCATACAGGGAGGTGCCTCAGAAGTCTCTTGGGTACAGCCCCTTTGAGCTCCTGTATGGCCACCCTGTCAGAGGACCTCTGAGTTTGGTAAAGGAAGGCTGGGAGGCGGCTCCCAGGAAAACTCCCCAGGATGTATTTAGCTACATGCTGGCCTTTAGAAACCAAACTGCCCGCTTCAGGAAACTCGCTCAGGCGAACCTAGAAGCCAGCCAGGAAGAAATGAAGAGATGGTATGACCAGAACGCCACTCTGGTCGAATTTCAACCTGGGCAAAAGTGTGGGTCATGGCCCCAGTGGCACCTTGTGCCTTGCAGGACAAGTGGACTGGGCCATATGAGGTAAAGGAGCGCAAAAGTGACGTCACCTACCTGGTGGATTTGCAGGCTCCAAGGAACCCTTTGAGGGTCCTTCACGTGAACCGCCTCAAGCCCCACTTCGAGAGGTCCGAGTGAGTATGCTCTTGGCGACAGATGATGGGGTGGAAGAGGAGAGTGAGCCTCTCCCTGATCTCCTGTCTACCAAGGAGCATGATGGGTCAGTAGAGGGTGTGATCCTCTCCCCTACTCTGACTCAGGAGCAGCAGGGGGACTGTCGCCAGTTGTTGGGACAGTTCGCCCCACTGTTCTCTCCTGACCCCCGGTGTTACTCACTGGTGTACCCATGACGTGGACACTGGTGACAGCCCTCCTGTGAAGCACAAGATTTACAGGTTGACTGACCGGGTCAGAGCCAGCATCAAGGAGGAGGTCTCTAAGATGCTGGCATTAGGGGTGATTGAGCCCTCCCACAGTCCTTGGGCCAGCCCAGTGGTCTTGGTCCCAAAGGCTGCGGCGGCGGGTGCCACTCCAGAACTCCGGTTTTGTGTGGACTACCGTGGGCTCAATGCCGTCACCAGGACTGACGCGCACCCCATCCCCAGAGCTGATGAGCTCATTGATCGGTTGGGAGCTGCCCGGTTCCTCAGCACATTTGATTTGACGTCTGGGTACTGGCAGATTGCCTTAACCGATGGGGCCAAGGAGAGATCAGCATTTTCAACCCCAGAAGGTCATTACCAATTCCGGGTGATGCCCTTTGGGTTGAAGAATGCCCCTGCCACCTTTCAGAGGTTGGTCAATCAGGTGTTGGCTGGGCTGGAGGATTTCAGTGCCGCCTACCTGGATGACATTGCTGTGTTCAGTTCCAGCTGGGAAGAACATTTACAGCACCTTGAGAAAGTGTTGAGGGCTCTGCAAGGTGCAGGCCTCACGATCAAGGCCAGTAAGTGCCAGATCGGGCAGGGTTCTGTGGTGTACTTGGGACACCAGGTAGGAAGCGGCCAGGTGGCGCCCTACAACCCAAGATTGACACCATTCTGGCTTGGGAACCCCCAAGACCCAGACAGAGGTGAGAGCCTTCTTAGGTCTCACCGGTTACTATAGGAGATTTGTTAAGGGCTATGGCACCATCGTTGCCCCCTTAACAGAGCTGACCTCTAAGAGGCAGCCCAGGAAAGTGATCTGGACTGAGTCCTGCCAGAAAGCTTTTGATGCCCTGAAGGCAGCCATGTGCACGGCGCCCGTGCTCAAGGCACCTGACTTCTCCAAGGAATTCGTCGTGCAGACTGACGCTTCAGAGCATGGTGTGGGAGCAGTGCTCTCACAACTGAACGAAGAGGGGCTGGATCAGCCTGTAGTCTTCCTTAGCAGGAGACTACTTCCCAGGGAACAGAGGTGGAGTGCCATAGAAAGGGAAGCTTTTGCTGTGGTCTGGGCACTGAAGAAGTTGAGACCATACCTGTTTGGGACTCACTTCCGGATTCAGACAGACCACAGGCCCCTCAGATGGTTGATGCAAATGAGGGTGAGAATCCAAAACTGCTGAGGTGGTCCATCTCCCTACAGGGAATGGACTTTACGGTGGAGCACCGTCCTGGTACAGAACACGCCAACGCAGATGGTCTGTCCAGGTTCTTCCGCTTTAGTGAGGAGAACTCCAATGGGGTTGGGTAGTTCTCCCTACTTTCAGCTGGAGGGGACATGTGTTAGACTTGGCATCTTTTGGCGTGTTTCCCCTGACTTTTTGCTTTCTGACCTCCCGGTTTTGACTCTGTTTTTGCTGGTGTAATGATTCTGCACACTTTCCTCACTGCTGTCCAGTGGGAAAGTGCAAGTGCTCCTGTATAAAATATGTTATGAATTGGTGTTTCCATGATTGGCCTATTTGGTTTATGTGTCAGTCCCTTGTAAAGTGCACTGCGAGTGCCATGGCCTATAGACCAAATGCTGTTGGTGGGCTGCAGCACTGGATTGTGCCACCCACGCAAACAGCCCGTAAAGTGTAACTCGGGCCTGCCATCGCAGAGCCTGTGCGCAGCCTGGGGCTGCCATGACGACTTGGCAAGTGCACACACTTGCAAGTCCCTAAACCTTCCCTTTGCTACATGTTAGCCACCCCTAAGGTAGGCCCAAGGTACCCCTGTGGGCAGGGTGCGTTGTACGCGAAAGGTAGGACATGCCCTGGTGTGTGCGGCATGTCCTGATAGTGAATTACAGCCTAGTTCGTTTTTCACTATTGCAAGGCTACCTGTTCCCCTAGGCCAGGACGGGCAGTTTTGATTATTACAGCTTATAATCCTAACTGACCCCGGGAACATGGTAGAAATTCGAGTTTAGTATGCCTGGACTCAGAATGATAAAATGCATCTTTTAGTGAAGTTGGTTTTAACATTCTGTGTTTGAAAATACCACTTTTAGAAAGTGGGCATTTTCTTGTCTAACCATCCGAGCCTGCCTCTGCGAGGTTGTGTATTCCTTGTCTGGAGTGTGAGTGACAGGGGCTGGGGGATGCCAGGAGACAGGGTGAGTCAGCACAGGGCTGAATAGCCAGATCGACCTGTAGATGGGTGGGAGGGGTCGCACCTGGGCCCTGAATAGGACAGTGCCTTCCCTCCACAATGCTGGCTCCACCTCCTGTGGTGCGTCTGATGTCCCTGGCCTGCTCACTGAAAGAAGGGACGGAGACTTGTCAACAAAGTGCTCCAGAACTGGTTTGGACTAGGCAAAGGCCTCTCTGCCTTCAGAGAACAAAGGAATTTGGGATATAAATATTGGGGCCCTGACCCCATGAATTTAGATCTCGCTGGAATCAAGGAACCTGCCAAGACGAAGAGCTGGAAGAGCTGCCAGGAGGAGTACTGCCCCTTTGCTGTGTTGTTGCTTTGTTGGGTTGGCCTGCAGCTGCTGCTTCTGCCTTGGGCAGTGAAAGGACTGGGCTGAACTTTCTACAAACTTGTGCTGAGTATCTCCAAGGGCCTGGAACCGAGCTGGCCTCCTGTTAAGAAGTCTCAGGGACTACAAAGACTTCACAAGCCTCTGGGTACCGCTTCTGAACGCTGTTTCAGTTGCCACAGAGGAAGGGAACTGCAACCGACTCCGTCAACCGAATCCATCCCTGGCCGGTGACCTGTTTGCACCGCAGACCGCATCGCCCCGCTTCGCATCGCAACCCTGGTCTCACCGTGGGCGACGTCCGTCGCCGCCAACATCGAGCCGCTGCTTGCACCGTGACCTGTGGGCACCGCAGTTCGCATCGCATCGCTTCACTGAACCAGCCGGACCCGACCGACGCGGTCGCTGCAACTGGCTCAAGAGTCGAGACCGCACCGCATTTGGGGCACCGCTCGCACGCCTGCGACGCACCGCTCCGACTCACACCGCTGTCCGACGCCAGCTCCCGCACTCCGGCTAGGTCGCCTGCATCGCAACCTGTCAGCACCGCATCGAGCATCGTCTCACCCTGCATCGCACGCCTTGGACTCACCGACTCCGTCTGCACGACGCTCATCGAGCCGCTGCCTGCACCGCATCGAGGGACACCGCACCTTGCATTGCTCCGTCTTGCACCGCAACCGCGACGAACGCCGACCGGCTCGCATACACTCCGTACCAGCCACAACGAGAAAGGTACTGTAACCGAGTCTGTTCATGACTCTGCTGGCCCGTATCGACGCGGTCGGCTGGAACTGTTAGACTCTGGGGTTTTCAGCATCACGGTAGGCTCGGACGGAGCTATCGACTCGCACGTAACTTTGCTTTTGTGCTATTCCTGCAAAGAAGAAGTTACCGTATCAAGTATTCATTCGTAAAGTATAGTATTGTGGATTTTTGTCGTAATTGGTCTTGTCTTGAGTATATAAAATATTGGTTATTTTTCTAAACTGGTGTGGTGTCCGTTTGTAGTGCTTACACTGTATTACTGTTGGTTATGTGCAAATGCTTTACACACTGCCTCTGAATTAAGCCTGACTGCTCGTGCTAAGCTACCACGAGGGTGAGCAGGGGTTACTTCACGAGTGTAACACCCTTACCCTGACTAGGAAGAAGGGTCCCTACTTGGACAAAGGTGCAAGCCCTTGCCAACTAGAGATCCCATTTCTAACAGTGCCTGATTTACAGCTAAAGATTTTCTCCGTCCAACTTTTTTTACTTGAATGATGCTCTCCTTACACTACATCCTGTCAGTCAATGCCTCTGAGCGTCCCCTACTCTGTTACAAACCTACCACCAGAGTCCCTCCTTAGGAATCCTAAACTATTCTTCTAAGTCACCACCCCTGCAACACCGTTTTTTTAGATATTGTGCATTTGTTCCTCTTGTATAGCATAGATATTTTAAGCAATAATAGAGCTAATTTTCTTTGATCTCAATTTTATCTGAAGAAGACAGTTTGTCCGATGTTTGTCTTAAAATCTTTATTAATCACGTGACATGGTCTTCATATGCATTTTTATTATTGGTACCTGGAGGTAAAGTAGTAAGATGTCGACACGTGCTTTCGCCTCTGGTCAGTGCGATCTGGCTTTTCAAGGCTTATATAGTAGAGATTAAGATAAATGCAAGTCTTGTAGGTTACAGCATATCATTCTTCAGAACATTAAAACAAGTACATTTAGTTCTCTCTTGTACCAGGAGCTCTGTGTCCGACCGTAAGATCCTCTACTGCAGGCTCATATCCGTGTGTTGTCTCACTTCTTCAAAGGGTAGTATATTCCAGTCTCCACCGGAAATAAACAGTGTCAGCAATAATAACACGCATAACTCCCTAATTTTCAACTCCACTGATGCGAATACTTTGTATGGGAGTATTCGCATCAGTGGAGTTGAAAATTAGGGAGTTATGCGTGTTATTATTGCTGACACTGTTTATTTCCGGTGGAGACTGGAATATACTACCCTTTGAAGAAGTAAGGAACTAACACACGGATATGAGCCTGCAGTTAGGGGGATCTTACGGTCGGACACAGGAGCCTCCTGGTACAAAGAGAGAACTAAATGTACTTGTTTTAATGTTCTGAAGAATGATATGCTGTAACCTACAAGACTTGCATTTATCTTAATCTCTACTATATAAGCCTTGAGAAAGCCCAGGTCGCACTGACCAGAGGGCGAAACACGTGTCGGCTGTCTTACTACTTTACCTCCAGAGTACCAATAATAAAAATACATATGAAGACCATGTCACGTAATTAATAAAGATTTTTTTAAGACAAACATCGGACAAACTGTCTTCTTCAGATAAAATTGAATCAAAGAAAAATTAGCTCTATTATTGCTTAAAATATCTATGCTATGCAAAGAGGAGCAAATGCACAATATCTAAAAAAACAGTTATGAATATGAGGCTGGAGGGGTCCAGTGCCTCGAGCAAAAGCTCCTCCTAAGAAAATTTTAATGAATAAAGGCAATAATATCCAGTTCTAGGATCCGTGGACCTCTGTTCAATGCTCACCCCTGCAACACCTAGCCTTCCTCACATGTCTACGCACCCTGCGCCCATAAATCACAGCTTCTCCCTGTGTGTAACCTCTCCTTGCAGTCTGACACCTCCCCCACCCTATTTACTTATCCCACTTGCATGAAGTCAGTCTAATAAGGTCACCAAACTCCTATTAATGTATAGCCCCCACCCCCACCAGAAGTCCGGAGTCTTCATTAGAGCCTGTCAGTGCCACTCAAGTGCCAAATCCATCCATCCATTCATACTACCCAAAATCGAATGAATGTAACAACTGTGTACACTCTATCCCTGGCCTCTGTACTATCAAACTGAGAGTCTAAATTGCAGGAGTTAGTTTTACTGTGAACCTACAACCATGTCACTGGCTTACCTGGCAGAAAATAACTTCCAAAGATTTTGATTTGAACATACCAACAACCATCATCAATGCCAGATCAATCAATACCTGTGGTTTCCAGCACAATGTAGTGGCGACCTGCTGTCATACATGAATGGAGCTTCTCTCGGTTGGCTAAAAACATATAATGAGCGCTCCCTAGAAATATCATACAAAGAGAGACTCAGAATGTTCCACGCATCTCACAGCAATATTTGGCTCAGTTTTAGGTGCACATTAAGTTGTTCTAAGTACTTACTGCATAGGTTTATCCTTTTTAGCTTTGGGTTTTGACAGCAAAACTGTCAAGCATAACTTTCGCTAAGAATATGTTGTTGACTTTGGGTCCACCATTTCTACTTTTTGCTTTCCTTGACTGACTTCTTTCAGCCAGTGGCTGGAGGCTTTGTCAATCACGTCTTGGCTCAGCCCACTGAAGTATTCATCTTATACCTATTGGTATTAACTGTTTGGGACTATCCTTCCAGGTCCACTTAAGTGCTTGCATTTTACTGCATGAGGGCATACTTACAACGATAGCATTCTATGTCTGCTCCTGCTGACTCCCTCTCGAGTGTCTTGCTCTAATGTTCTAATGTTTTATGTGTTAGCCCATTAAACCCAGACCTATTGGCTTTGCCAGTGCTTGGTATTGCATCTAGATTGGGCACACTTTTATCAACATAACCTGCATGCTGAGGGAAATGCAGGTAAACATTTTTTACAAAACATGAAATCTTTTTTTTTTTTAAACAAAACTTTTAGAAATAGACATAGAAAACACCCTCAAGATTATTCAAGGGGTTTCATCACTGATCAAAATCTCTACTAAACCAAACAGAGCAGGTGATATGATACTAAAAAGTTGAAGCCTAAATATCTTTAAAAGTATGTTATTAATATGGTTTACAAAAATATTGCCCTATTGGAGATAATAATAGAAAACTACACCCTAGAGCAGAGGTCTTCAAACTTTTTTACTCTGAGCCCCCCTAAGCAAAATGTTTTGAGGTCGGGCCCCCTCCAAAACTTTATGGCAGGATTGGGGGAGTGGGAGGGACATGGCTGCGTGCAGGGAGCGGTGCTTATGAGAGGATTTCAGGAATATGTTTTCTATAGCTTATGAACCGCACTAAATATGAGACTTATAAAACAGAAAATGCATCAAACAAAAACAGATATCCCAAACAAACTGCTCCCCATAATTGGGGTGTTGTGAGCCCCTCACACTCTTTGACCCCAATGCAACTATACCTGCTGCACTAATGATAACTGAAGTCCTGAGTAGCAGGCTATCTCCTCTGCATCTTTTACCTCTTCCCCACCATGACGGATCTTCAACTCTGTCCTAATGCTTGAAAGGAAAATAAGCTTCGATGCCCCTTTTTAAAGGTAGACAGTCATAACTGTGATGCAGTGGGCCCCTCAAATCCCTGGGCCCAGTCCTGCTGCATCTGCTCCTTAATGATAACCAGCAGTGGCCACTTACACACTTGGCAGCAGTACCAGCTTCACTAATGAATGCCCCTTTAAAAAAAAGAAAACTTATATTGTCCCCTTCTTTGGGGTATCTCTCTGAAGAAGCTGCCTCTGGCCATTTGTAAACACAAAAATGAGTCCGCATACAGTGCTCCCTATTCTGGGCCTACTCTTTGACAATATCTATGAATCTCGCTCCTTTCCTCTGTCTCTTGGACCATTACTGTGAGGCCCCAGGGATCGAGAGGATTAGGGCGCTGGATCTGAATGCAACCCTTCTGGCCTGCTACCTGCCACCCCATGGACTCAGCTTTCACAATGCCCCTGAATGGTCAATACTGACTTTGAGATGCCTCTGCCTGAAATCGAAGGGTGTGGTGGTAGTGCATAAAGTTAAAAAGAAACCAGCCTTCTTACCAGCCAATAATTGATTGAGTCACTAAAAGCCAGGGCCACTGGAATTATGAGTTTCTGCAGCAGCAGCGTTTCCAGATAATTATCAGTTTACTGCATTTGCTACATAATCTGCAGATTTTCAACAAAAGGAAACTAGATTCTAGCTCAAACGGAACAAAAGTTACTTAACGCGTGACAAAGTGTTCCAGAGCAGTGGAAGGCCCTTTGCAAAGATTGACTGGTAATCTTGTAGTTGCTTACTGCTGTATTTGGGTGTTAAACTGGTACTAATGGGGTGAAATATTTCCCTGACAGGGTTACCTTGAGTTAAAATGACAAAATAATGAAGTAATGCTAACCACAAAATGTGGCGCATTATGCCGCATAATTTACCTTTTCTTGCTGCATAATTTAGTCAAACCTGCCGCATAATATTGTCCTCTTCTGCTGAATAATTCCAGTGGCTCTGCTTAAAGCTTCATGGTGGCAAAGATCTATTCTTTTGAGATGTAATTTAAGGGTGTTATCAGCTGAGATCTGGAATAGTGGAGACACTTACAAAAATGTCTGCATTAGATACAGTTTGATTAATTATTACTAAAAAGTATATTTTGTAAGAACTTGTTTTATCTCAATCACTGCATCATTTTGCAGCAGCCTAGCTTAGAGTATGTAAATACTGTTTTAAAATAATGACTTACATATTCACAGTGCTTTCTGCCACAGGCTGGGACCTCATAGCACTATAAACAGTGCCATTGGAATTATGCGGAGGAGAAGGCCAGATTATGCAGCATGGTTGACTAAATTCAGCAGCAAGCAAAGGTGAATTATGCTGCATATTTTGTGATAGCATTGCTGCATTATTTTGCTATTTTTACACTTGTTAACACTGTCCTGGCCTTTATTGCCCCTCATAAGTATCACATTAACACCCACATATAGCAATAAGCAACAGAAAGGTGACCATTCAACCTTTAGAAAGGGCCTTCCACTGTGAAGTAACATGTGTTGCTGCATTTTTTTATATCTGCAAATTATGCAGCAGATGATGGATTATATGGCAAATGCGGTAAATCCATAACTATGCGCTGTGAGTGCAGGGTGAGCGTGAAAGTGAAGGGTGAGAATGAGTGAGCTGTCTGAATGCAGAGTGCATTCCCAGACATTTGAAGTAAATCAGCATGTTATTGACGGGGTGTAGGGTTTCAGATATAAGTTAAACTATTGCTATTATGGTATTAATCTGGGATCGAGGGTGGAGGAAATAAATAATGTGCTGATCGTGCAACAAACTTCCAGTCTTATGATTAGGATTGCCAGCTCATTATTTTGATGTCGCAGACGGTACACAAATACACAGTCACCTAAAGCCCTATTTTCAGCACTTATCTGTGCGTACTTCGAAAAGCAAATATAAATAGAAAGCACTTTTAAATGTGTTCTAGGGCTGCCTGAATGATTCATGAATGAAAATAAAGGGAACAGACAAAGTCAGATTACAAATGAATACATACTTTTTTATTTAAAACCCTGTTTATTGTCAAAACAAGGTCTTTGCAGGCTCTTTAAACATACATGGTGGGCATTTTTCTATTGGCAACCCTTTTTATATTCCTTTTCATGAAATGCATTTTCACACTACAGCAGTAAATTTAAAATACAAATGTAAGGAATAGGCAGAGTCGGGCCCAGGGGGTACTGGAAACAGAAATAAAAACTAAGCCTTGGTAACTAGTTTCTAAAGGTATGCAAATGGTCCTTAAAGACCTGTGAAAAACTCGGGCATGCCGGAGTCTTAATAAGACTCCAGACACTGCCCAGCGGAGCCCCCAGCAGCACACTCACTGACCTCCGGCCCCAGGGCACTCTGAGGGCTTCGGAGTAAATGAAGACAGCCTGGAAATGCAGCAAATAAACATCGCCGCACTTCCAGGCGTCTTCATTTTCATGTGCTTACAGAGGCCTTTGCGCCCCCCTGGGAACCCATCCACGCCCCCCCAGGGGGGCGCGCCCCACACTTTGAAGACCTCTGCCCTAGAGAGTGCTATTGTTGTAACGAAATGTAGGCCACACTTTTTATGTCAGACAGTATTTTGTTATCAATATTGTGACATCCAATCGAGCTGGCATTCCTATGGTAAACCTGAATACAAAGGAATTTACACCAATTCAAATGTCCAATTCAGGCATTAGTTCCATGTGAAAACACAAATCCGTAGGTGGTGTTTCTTCTCTCCAACTGTTGCAACCGTAAATATATCTGGCACGGTGAGGTGTGAGCATGCTCACTAGATCTATTTATTGGCAGATCTGCCTTGCTTAAATAGAGTTCCATGTATCTGACAAAACACAGATACAAACATTCAATCAACCTACTTTTTTAAGAATATGGACCTCCAGCAACCACGCCAAGAAACAACGAAATGCAATGTTGTTATCGATCATGCGAGGCATAAGAGTTTAAGAGATCTAATATCTAGGTCAGAAGCTTAGGGACCGTCCACTCATGGACCATGCCGCTTGAACAGACAAGTGTTTAAAGACGGCACCTTTGTGAACCTTCATAGAGTCTATCGGTGTATCGGGCAAAAGCCTGAAAGTGGTATATAGGGTGTACCAGGCAAGAGCCTTAAAGTGGTATATAGGTTGTATCAGGCAAGAGCCTTAAAGTGCTATATAGGGTGTATCGGGCAAGAGCCTGAAAGTGGTATATATGGTGTACTGGGCAAGAACCTTAAAGTGGTATATAGGGTGTACTGGGCAAGAGCCTTAAAGTGGTATATAGGTTGTATCGGGCAAGAGCCATAAGTGGAATATAGGAAGTATCGGGCAAAAGCCTTAAAGTGGTATATAGGGTGTACTGGGCAAGAGCCTTAAAGTGGTATATAGGGTGAATTGGGCAAGATCCTTAAAGTGGTATATAGGGTGTATCGGGCAAGAGCCTTAAAGTGGTATATAGGGTGTATCGGGCAAAAGCCTGAAAGTGGTATATAGGGTGTATCGGGCAAGAGCCTTTAAGTGAGGTGGCATATGCTAATTCTGAATGTATTTGTTTTCACTCTGACACAGTTCCAGCCATAACACTTCACATGATGCTTTGACATCAATGGTCTTGACAGAATCATGAGATATGATGGTTTAGGAGCAGGAAGTCCTGTGAACTAGGATCAAAGCACGTCAAAGGTGCTTTTAATATCTCACAGGGACTAAAATGGCATAAGAGAGTTTGAGTGAGATCAATGACTCTGAGACTTTGTTAATATATGCCCTGTATCCTACTTCCCAGAGAGGGCCGAATACAGGTTTCGCAGTAGGATTCTTGATGCATGGTTCCTCTTCTTTGCTTTCCAATTGACCAGCAACACCACATCCTGCTTGGGCTCTTTTACACGTAGACGCTCTTCCACATACTCTACACCATCCTTTTCACCCAGCAAACACCCCTTTCCTTGCAGCAGGTTTCATCCCTTCTATAAGGGGCGTTTCTGAGTTGCCATGCACACCATTTTATGTTCACCTTGACTTTATATCAGCATTTGTTGTTTTTTTTGTACCCTGCTTGCACAGATGCAGATGAAAGCTCATAACCAACATCATTATGAGAGAACTAGTTAGAGTAATGAAACTGTCCCATAAAATAAAAACCCAGCACAAAAAGTGACTGTTTGTATTTTTTTTTTTAACAACACTACATTTAAAACAGGCGGCATAAAAAAAGCAATAAAGAAATGAAGTCTCCAGCAAGGCTACTTTTGTAGGCTGAAAAGTACATGCTGTAGTTACTTATAGGACTGTGCTGACAAACAGGAATGCATGTGTACAAACAGGTCCAGGCTTCGCTTTGAGGCAGTCAGTCACCACCTTTCTAAACTCTTCCCTCTGACTCTTCCCCCTCCACCTCCCTTTTACTCATCTCAAGCCTCCTCCTACTGTTATGAGCTCCAAAACAAAAACAAAAAAACTATTTCTAAATCCTTCCCTCTTCTATCTCTCCACTATCCTTTTCGATCCAAATAACAGACTAACATATCCACCACTCAAATTACTTTCATATTTCACTATACTAATTCACCACTAATCCTTTATGGGTTCTGGAGTAGAGTGCTGCTCACCCAAAAAGCCCTTCAACACCCCATCAGGGATAGTAATCGCTATGTAAATGCAAACCTTTTCCCCTCTTCTATCCCTCCACTATCCTTCTCAATCCAAAAACTCACTACCATATCCACCACTCAAACTTCTTTCATATTTCACTATACTAATTCACCACTAATCCTTCATGGGCTCCGGAGTAACGTGCTACTCGTCGAAAAAGCGATTCAACACCCCATCAGGGGTAGCAAGCGCTATATAAATGCGAACCTTTTTCCCTCTTCTATCCTTCCACTATCCTTCTTAATCCAAATAACTGACTAACATATCCACCACTCAAATTACTTTCATATTTTACTATACTAATTCACCACTAATCCTTTATGGGTTCCGGAGTAGCGTGCTACTCGCCGAAAAAGCACTTTGACGCCTCGTCAGGGGTAGTAAGCGCTATATAAATGCAATTACAATACAATACATACATGTCATGGTGCAGCAGGCCTTCCACCATGCTGTGACACTGAGCTTCCATTTATACAATCTACTTAGCTAAGCATGAATTAAATCAGCCAAATGGTTTGCAATAACAAAACAGACATGTATGACAAGCAGGACCAGGCCTCGCTTGGATGCAAACAATGGTCGAAGGTATCTCATGGGGCAGCAGATCTTCAACGTGGTGTGGAAATACCAAATGCAAATATACAAAAAGCTTAGCAAAGGGTATACCACATAGCCCCCGACCACTATTGACATCTCTACATCAGTTTTATCAGTGAACGAGATTACTTTTACCTCGCACTGTGGATCAACACCGAAGCCCTACCATTCCCAGTGATGCGAGTCGAGAACCTCCAAGGTGCAAGCATGAAGGTGGCTGATAGAAAGTCCCATCTCCGTCAAGGGCATTAGAGTTTCTCAGTCACAAGAGGGAATTATTAAAATGTTCCTCACCTAAGAGCACAACCACTGGAATTATGTATTTCTGTGGCAGTGGCATTTTCCACATTATGTATTCGCTGCACTTCCCACATAATCCATCATCTATTGCATAATTTGCAGATTTAAAAAAAATGCTTTTAGCTCAAATGGGTCAAAAATGACAAAAACGCTACCACACTTATTGCAGTGCAGTGGCAGGACTTTCGTCGCGGAGAAGCAGACCACCTTATAATTGCTGATTGCAATAATTGGGTGCTAAACTGATATTTATGAGGTAAAGCCTGTGCCCAAATAAAGTGTAAAAAAGGCAAAAAGTGATTTAAAACTGCTTCAAAATATGCCTCATTACGCCACATAATTTTCCTTTTCTTGCTGCATAATGTAGTGAACACAGGTGCTTGATTTGGTCCTCTCTTGCCACATAATTCCTGTGGCACAGGCATTTTCTTTCAAGCAAATAAATTTAATTTAAATTGCTGATGGGCGGTGATTTTCATGTAAAGAATGGGCATGCTAAAAAGGTGTACTTCGCTGAACAATGCCGCCTCAGTCCCCGCCCATTAGATTTTACAACCTTTTAACCCGACTGGGAAAGGAAACACAGGACAGCTGTTCAGGCGCTCTTGCACCAGTTCAGCCCCGGCTTTCTCCCAGTTTGAAACCTCTTTGTAAAGAAGGTGCTGCCAGATAGGCCTGATGAGCGCAGCGCCACCTGCGTTGAAGCCATGCATTAGTCTAATAAGCCTTTGAGTACCAATGATCCATGTACGAGGAAAAGTTCTGGTACTCAAGAGGGGAAAATGAAAAGGTGCCGGTGCTACCTACTGGCGAGTACCGGCCCATTGAAAACAATGGTAACTTTACTGCCAAAGCTACCTACTTTGGAACTGAGAAACCTGGTCCGAATCTCAGCTTCGCCTCTTACATCCTGTGATTGTGTGCGAATCACATAATCTCAGTGTGTCCAAAAGAATAAATAACCTGATCTCGTGTAATGTAAATAGTGGTCATGTAAATAACTCCCTTGGGCCGAGTTCCGCACTATTCGACATTGCTGCATTTTGAGTTCCCAGCAGGCCATGCTCATCCTTCCTCTGAAGGGACCAGGATTACCCGTGATGACCACGCCCTCCGTCAGCGGTGCAAGGCAGAAGTCAGCCTTCAACAAAGCACACACAGAAATACATAAATCAGTTGCTGGATGTTTACAAAGGCAAAAACAACAATTGATGGACAGAATGCAGAACAATGTCATACATTCACCCCAGTACAGAGATCTGGGCCTAAATCCATCGTTTTTTTGCTCACCATGCCATTCCAGTTTGAACCCAGCCATATGCAAATCAGTCTTGACCCTGTGCCTCATGGGAACAGTCCAGCCCGAACTGCCAAGCCAGGTCTTCCCTGGACTGGAAACAAGCATCCTAGGACCGGTTTCGGGGTTTCACCCCTCTTCAGCCAGGATAGCTTGATTCCAGTGGCATGGAGAGCACGGGACCCATGTCTGGGCATACCCGTCCCACTCGGGTGACAAATGCAAAAACAACAATTGATGGACAGAATGCAGAACAATGTCATACATTCACCCCAGTACAGAGATCTGGGCCTAGATCCATCATTTTTTTGCTCACCATGCCATTCCAGTTTGAACCCAGCCATATGCAAATCAGTCTTGACCCTGTGCCTCATGGGAACAGTCCAGCCCGAACTGCCAAGCCAGGTCCTCCCTGGACTGGAAACAAGCATCCTAGGACCGGTTTCGGGGTTTCACCCTCTTCAGCCAGGATAGCTTGATTCCAGTGACATGGAGAGAACGGGACCCACGTCTGGGCATACCCGTCCCACTCGGGGTGACAAATGCAAAAACAACAATTGATGGACAGAATGCAGAACAATGTCATACATTCACCCCAGTACAGAGATCTGGGCATAAATCCATCGTTTTTTTGCTCACCATGCCATTCCAGTTTGAACCCAGCCATATGCAAATCAGTCTTGACCCTGTGCCTCATGGGAACAGTCCAGCCCGAACTGCCAAGCCAGGTCCTCCCTGGACTGGAAACAAGCATCCTAGGACCGGTTTCGGGTTTCACCCCTCTTCAGCCAGGATAGCTTGATTCCAGTGGCATGGAGAGCACGGGACCCACGTCTGGGCATACCCGTCCCACTCGGGGTGACAAATGCAAAAACAACAATTGATGGACAGAATGCAGAACAATGTCATACATTCACCCCAGTACAGAGATCTGGGCCTAAATCCATCGTTTTTTGCTCACCATGCCATTCCAGTTTGAACCCAGCCATATGCAAATCAGTCTTGACCCTGTGCCTCATGGGAACAGTCCAGCCCGAACTGCCAAGCCAGGTCCTCCCTGGACTGGAAACAAGCATCCTAGGACCGGCTTCGGGGTTTCACCCCTCTTCAGCCAGGATAGCTTGATTCCAGTGGCATCCCCTTTGGTATCGCTTTGTTCGCCCTAAGTTGGCAGGGTATGCCCAGACATGGGTCCCTTGCTCACTTTGCCACTGGATTCAAGCTAGCCTGGCTGATGACGGCTGAATAGCCAGAAACCGGTCCCAGGATGCTTGTTTCCGGTCCAGGGAAGACATGGCTTGGCAGTTCGGGCTGGACTGTTCCCATGAGGCACAGGGTCAGACTGATTTGCATATGGCCATGTCTGAACTGGGGTGGTGGAGTGAGCTAAAGAATGATGATGGATTAAACCCAGATCAGTTGACTGGGGGTGAGTGTTTGATTAGCTCAAACGCTCCGTCCATCATCCCCTTTGGTATCGGATGTTTACAAAGGACATTTCCGGTGAGGGCTCATTCGACAGACACGCGGATGTTGTTTCTACAGTCTGCATGCTGCACCGTTAACACGTTTCGAGTAACAGCTTTCGAAGTGCTAAAAGATGAAATTCACCTCGCTTGACTTTTCCATCACGTCCCGTGTTGCTTTGCTTTCTGTCCATTTTGCCGCTGTTTACTGCCACCTAGTGCTCGTTTATGTAAACGGGAGGCAGAGAAAGGACAGCATGAGATTCCAGGGCTTTTAAAATAAACAAGCTGCGGTACAGCAAAGTCAGCCGCGAGTTTATGTTCGCATCGCGCTTTCACTTTAAGTGAAAGCGCGATGCAAAAATAAGCACGCGGCTGACTTTGCCAAAGCCGAATTGAGAAGAAAAAAGTGCGTAGGGACTAATGAAAGAGAGAGTGTCACGCCGCCAGTAAACGATCCAATCCCGGTGGGCGGGGGCCAAAAGGAGACAATGCGGCAACAAGGAGGGACTAAGAAGCCTCCTTTACAATCAGAAGCCCGCGTTTTGCTTGGAAGATGACGCTACCCAATTAAAAAGATGGGCGGGGCTTCAACTCCGCCTCCGAGAGCTTCGGAATCTGTATTGATTCCAAGAAGCTCTTGAATGCCGAAAGCAACGCATGCGCGCTGCTATCGCCAGCCGAGACCTAAAATGGACGTCGCCATTTAACAACTGCATTCTCCCACTTTAGAACACAACAGTTCCAGTTTTATGAGGCCTAAACCATCTTGATACATTGCAATGTCATACTAGTGTTACAATGATTTTCAATGTTTATTTGGTAATGTCACCTAGAAAGTAAATTTGCTACACATTTCCAGTGGCGGCTCGCAGAGGTAATGCTGTGGGGCGGTGAGGCAGGGCGGGGGAGGGGCTGGGTGGGGTATAGTGGATTCCGACATACGACGGCAGATATTTATTTATTTATTTACGTTCACCTTTGCCGTCGTATGTCGGACTCCACTACCCCTCCCCCGCCCCGCCTCACCACCCCACTGTGTTACCTCTGCGAGCCGCCACTGCACATTTCTGTAAATAAATTAGCTCTATTTTCCCATGGGTGCAAAATTATATTGTTTTACATTTCTTATTCTATGATACGAATCGTTTGTACCAAGTGCTCCCGACAGTGTCACATAGCTGCCAAGGTTTTAGATTACTATGTGTGACATTTTCAAAATTTCAGAGTAATTATGAGTGACATTTCAATGACTATGAGTAACACTTTCTCGCGAGCAAAAGTCAAGCAATGAAGACGAGGGAAACATATAAATATCAGAAATTACACTCAATTGAGCAACAAGAAACACTAAGATGAGCAGCAGCTGCCTGAAGCTAAACTCAGAGAAGACAGAGGTCCTCATCCTCGGACCCTCCACCTCTGCATGGGACAACACCTGGTGACCCTCCGCCCTTGGCAGCCCCCCCCACCCCCACGGACTACGCCCAAAACCTCGGCATCATACTCGACTCCTCCCTCTCCATGACCCTGATGGAGCAAGGACTCGTAAAAGAGACTTGCTCGGAAGCGATCCTCTCATTTAACCCGCTAACGAATTACTAATAACGTCTTGTAAATAATAACACGCAAATACAGAAGACACACGGGTTAGAGAAGCTTGCATATGTGTTTACTAACACTAACAATATGAAGGAAGGACTAAAAAACGCTCTAACTGGGAAATCTTTACTGCGCATGCGTCAACTGCATCTGCGTAGTATGACGTTTAATGCTTGGAGGGAAAACTCTCGCACATGAGCAGAAGGCACTAAAATGGCGGCTTGAAAGCTCACATGCATGGCACCTGCTTAGCTATATAGAAAATAAGCTATTTTACTAATGCTAATGCAGAAGGGATATTAATAAGTATATTGGGTTAGAGTAGAGATGGGTGGTATACAGTGAAACCATTTATTTTTTAGATTAACATTTGTCTATTTTGACTTTCTTATTAGTGTGCATTTGGGCCTCTCGTGTGTCACCAGAGTGTGCTAAGCACGTGACCCCCGCGCATGTCTGTTAAGAAGTGAGCCGGAAGCATGACGATGCACTTGAATGTGATCCAAGGACATAAAAAAGTTACATACCCTGGGAACAAGCACTGAAGACCTCTGGATGAATGGATTTTTACCAAAAATAAAAACAATTGTTTCTATTGAGATGTGAATACGGGTGGGAATAAAACTTATGAATAAAAATTAAGGGGTTGGATTTATGAACAATGGGATGATAGACTAAGATGACATATAAGCATGGTGTGATGATCATCCCCCCTTGCTTGTCCAATCAGAGTTAGTATTTTTGCGGTATTGAAACTTTAGTGGGTGGTCCGTGGCCAACGAAAGGTATAACTGAGGTAACATTAGTTAGTTAGAGAGACGAAGATGAGAGACTTTGATGCTGCAGAGCTCGGGATGCTGTCAGTGCGGTGGGTGGTGCTGATGTTGATGAAGACGTTGTAAGATGCTGATGAAGACATCGAATGCGGAACCATCTATATTGATTTAATTGGGTTAGAAGAAGATCGCAGAAGAATCTCGAGGAGGAAGAGCATGTCAGAGAGGGGTGCGATGCAGACGTCGGTATTCTAGAGAGGTGAAGTATCCTTTCCTGATTCCTGTCCTGAAATCTTTGTCTCCTGATCTATCCCGGGGGACCCTTACCAGCCCTTTGGCCAGGGGTTTGGTCTTCACACCATTCTGGGTAATTATCATTATTCGTTCGTTTATAGATGTTCTTTTCTCTCTGTCCTCTCCCTTTCTGAGCATTACTCATTGCATGAGTCCGAAGTGTATGTTTAATACGGTTGAATTTCTCTCTTCGAGGTTAAGGGTTACTGTGCTGTAATTTTGATGGTTCACATTCGTAATTTAGATAAAGATTTTAAAACTTTCAGAGTTTGTGATTATTTCTTTAAATAAAGTATAGTAAATAAGTTATGTTCATTATCACCATCAACTAGTTCAACTAATGGTCCATCGACCATTAGGAAGGACTTTTGATCAGTGAAAGGTTAGTTAAGAACAAGTAATAACTAATCCTGAAATATGGAAATTATAAACTAAACCCAGCGGTCTACTTGGATCTGTGTAAGTGTTTATGGGCCCAGGTGAGTATATGGTAGTAGAGTATCTGTTGTTAGTACACCGCTGGATCAGTTTTCTGGTAGCAGAGCTATGGTTATTATTGACTAGTTTGGTGATAAGTATAGATTATTGATTTATGTTTTAACAAAAGAGTTAGCGTCTTTGTTTTATGGTGTCCAGAATTCCTGGGGAATGAATAGCGGGTTGTGATAGAAACCACACTGCAGTGAGGTTACTCGTCTGTTGGAATAACACTGAGAAGCTACGCAGGGCTGGCAGTGTTAAATTAGGGACTTTTTCGTATAAAAGTAGAGTGCCAATGATAGCAAAAGGGGTTCGTTAGTGAAACTTTGGTCTCATTTCCCAATACGGATGACACTAGAGGAGTAGCAGGTTCTCTGGAGCTTGAATAAAGGGTAAGCGGAAGGTTTTACTCGCAGTGTATGAAGAGTAAGCAGAAGGTTTTACTCGCAGCGGAAAGAAAATCTATCCTTTGGGTTTAGAGGAACAGGCAGAGTAGCGAATGTTTTTGTGTAGTAAATAACAAAGAAATTTAATGCAAAGTATAAAGAAAATAAGTTTTTGTATTACCTTGTAAAGGGAGGGTCAGTCGCTGGAGTTATACTGACGTCACAGTAAGCCGCGCTGGGATTGGTAGAAGCAGCGGGCGTGTGACAGAAGCAGCCTTTAAAGGAGGGGTCAGTAGTGAAGAGCAGGACTGACGTCACAAAGAGCCGCGCTGGGATAGGTTGAAACAGCGGGCGTTTAACAGAAACAGCCTTGTAAAGGAGGGGTCAGTAGTAAGGAGCAGAACTGACATCACAAAAGGCCACGCTGGCATTGGTTAGACCACGAGCGTGAGCCTGAGTTTGATTGGATGATAAGTTAGAAGCCGTACTAAGATTGGAAGAAAAAGGATTTGTATGCAAGATTCTGATTTGATCGCCAGTGAAAGAGGCGCAAATAGAAGATTTCAAGGGTTTGCAGAATATAATTATATATATCGTTCATCTAGGATGTATGGAGAAAAGAGAAAAATGTCATTTATGAAGAGAATTAAGAATTTCTTTAAGAAAGACAAGCCTGTGTTGACTAGAGAGGGAATCCCTATTCCGCCCCCAAAGACACCAGCATCTTTCATGATGATGGAAAGAGGATATCATACTTGCGTATGGTTGGAAAATTGGATTGAATATACGAAAGGTGATGGAGTACTAGCATTTCCAGAAAATGGTACGTTTAATGGGAGAATTCTTCAGAGAAACACTTGAATATTACAGGATATGGAGAATCAGATGATGAATTGTTAGAGGATATTTTAATTAAAAACCCACCACCATATCAAGAAGCAACTAGTAAGGTTACCCCAAGTGCACCAGTGATAGGAATGCCTTTAACCCCACAAATTTTACATGATACGTCATTCAATAGGGTGCTGCAGGATAATGAAAGAGATGTTTTGAATAAAACAAAAGAAGAATTAGTTCAGAAAATGTCAATTAAATATAAATGCTGAAGCTTTAACAGTACCAGTGACCATTGGTCCGGTAATCCCGTTATATGGAGATAAAAAGACTTGTCAGAAACCACAAACTGTGACAGTTCCATTAACAAGTCCCAGAAGAGAAGTAATAATTACAGATGACCAAACTAGTGAAAATTAATCAGTTATTTCACTAATGGATCTTCCAAATGTAGAAACTTCAACTGAAACTCCGAGGGGAATTACGCCAACAAATATGAGAGAGAAAAGATCTTTGGTTCCTATAAGAACTGGAGGTGCAACAGTAGTTACCCCTGAAGATATAGAAAGATGGGCACAGGAAATAGATAATCGGAACCCACCACCAAAGATGTTAGATATCAGTAGATTAAAAGTGGAATTAGAAGAGATGATAGTGGGAAGTGTGAGCTTAGAAAGATTGAATGTGTATAATGATGAGGAATTATTATTTTTATGTAAGAGCATAACCAGGAGAGCAAGAGTATTTCATGAGAAACTAACAGAAGTCGCTTCAGAGATTGGAATAGATATAGGGAAATCGAAATTGTTGCAGAAACCATATCGAGTGGATTTTACTGACAAAGATTTAGAAAGTGTGAATGCTTCTGGTAAAAGACTACAGATAAAGGAATTAATGAATATTTTGCGAAAATGGGGAGACATTGATAAATGGAGAATTAGATGGATAAGAAAGAAAGAGGAAGTTCAAGCGAGAGAAGTAATAAAGCCGGATTCCACTCTGATAATTTACTAGGAACCCTCGGTCGACTGGATCTTTTATTACCTGCTGAGAACTGTAAAGGGGAGAAACAATGTATTCATAACAACTAACATGTATCAATTTTTAAGTAAAGTTCGAAAAGGATCACTGACTCCGAATTCCAAGTTTAGGGGTTTATTACAGAACCAAAAATAGCTGAACATACAGACACCTCAGAACGAGGTTGCAGAAATACAAAGGCACTAATACAAAGTCCATCCTACGAACCAATCTAATCCAATATAGCATAAAGAGAATGAGCAATTCCAGAAATACTAAACAAGCAATACCTGCACCAACATCTATATTAGTCTTCATTAGAATCTGTGAAGAAAATCCGTTAATCTATCCCTACACTATTCTAAAGGGCATCCCTACTTAACGTTTCCGAAGCAAAATCAAGAAAAGGAAAAAAGGTGTCAGCTTGTGAAGACTTCCTAAGAAGTACACTCACGTTGTAAAAGCCAGTCTAAGTCTTCATCCTAAGAATCAATCCCTTCCTTCTATCCCCTAACGTCTCTCTCTCTCTGCTTCCTCTCTCCTCTCTGACCCTTCTGCTTCTCCCTCCCTGGGGCACTGTCCCTAATACAAAATGGACATTCAATAGGCCCGCCCAGGTAACACCTCTCCTGGCCAGGCACCTCTCGTAGGTAACTTTCCACCAAAACTTGAACTTGGTCCAACGACGGTTGAAGTGTCCTTGGGTCTCAGGCTTCTTCAGCGCAACTTCTAATTATCAGCATTCCTGAAGACTTTGTAACCAGTTTCTTCTATACCTAACTCCTAAAACAAAAGCGTTATTCTAACTAACGAGGACGGTGTCCTTGCACCTGCAACAGAAGCATGAGAATAGAACAACCTTGCACGCAAATGAATTTCGCTGACCATTTCCAAATGAGAGCCTCGCCAGGGGAAAATGCATTTCAGGCCTACATAAAACAGCTAACATAAGGAATGAATAGGCCTTTCTTAGCACGAAAGAGTAAATACTCCATCCAGGCCTTTAACATCAAATTAAACACTTGTTAATATCACAATTATAAGCACTACATTTCATCATTGTTAAACACAATTAGTTACCTATGCGTGTGCAACTTCAACATGATGCATGTTTAAATCTAATGCATTACATTTCACACAAGCTAACTCATTTAATCATTTGCAATGAAGATCAAAAGTTATACATTTCCCTTGAACTGCCATTTTACGATTCTTGAATGGCATAACTCATCCTAATACTTCATTTATCACTGATTATTACACCACATTCTCTAACTAAGATTAACACATACATGTGAATATATGCGGGTACGAACTACTCATGAATATAATGTACCCCTACAATTTTCAGAATCTCTTTGCGCTCTATCAGAAGCATCATCTGCATTTCCAGTAAGGGAAACGGAGAAGGCTGAGAAATTGTGTCCAATGAGAGAAGTTCCAAGAGGTGGATATGTTCATGTTCCTTGGAGTAGGCAAGATATTTTGTCATTTACAAATGATTTCCTAAAATTGAGAGAGAAACCAGTGGAATGGTATAAACAGGTAGAAAGATTTGTGAAGGTTTCAAAGGTTTTATTGAAGGATCTGGATGGTTTGTTTGACATTGTGGTACCTGCTGATTTATGAACAGAGTGTAAGATTACAGTTGACTGGCCAAGTGAAGAATATGCTAGAGACTCGAAGACAGGAGCACCCTCAGAGGAAGTGATGAAGAAGTATCATCAAGTGATTACCTATTTGAAAGGGAAAATTCCTCCTAAAGAAACAGATTGGGTAAAAATAGACAGGACAACTCAAGAACCAAATGAATCTGCACACGCATATTATGAAAGGTTGTTGCAGGTGTTTAAACAATATAGTGGTTTTGAGAATATTGGTGATAAAGACATGGGACATTTTGTGTATCGGTTTGTATATGGTTTAAAACCGGAAATTAGTCAGATGATTCAGCAGCACATGTTGTGCTGGCAGAGTAAGACCGTGGATGAAATTTTAAAGTATGCAAAATATTGTGGAGACAACATTGAGGCAAGGCGTAGAAAGTTAAAGGAGAAAATGATGTGGGCACAGGTAAAATTGGCAGAACAGCAGGAGAATAAAACTAATATATAGAATGACAATCAAGTGAAAGAGCAGAGTCAGAATGATCAAGTGACGAATGGTAGTAAGTTTAGAGGACGAATGAATAGAGAAGATGCGAAGAAGACGTTTCCTTGTCATGCGTGCGGAAAGCTTGGACATTGGAAGAACGAGTGTAAGAGCATTCAGAGTAATAATGGGCCAAATCAAAATTTATTTACACAGATGCAGAATGAAGTACTTATGAATCAGCAGCAGCAGGTAGTTACTCCACAATATCAGGTGCCACCAGCTCCTATGCCAAATTTTGTGAACCATCAAAAGTTCAGTGCAAACACCGGATTTCAAGGAGAAAGTGGTAAGAATAATAGAATCGTTACACAATATTTGTTACAGAATGATGAGGAAAATACAGATTTTGTGCAATGACGGTGCCTGAGGGGGAGGAAGAGGAGTGCGTGCTTGGCGCATCTTTGCCGGTAGATCAGTCAGGTCCATTTGTTGACGGGAAAGTAGAAGGTAAAGACATCACTTTTCTATTGGATACTGGTGCTACCCGGTCTACTGTGAGAACAGCAGACATCCCAAACCTACCCCTCTCGGGAGAATCTATCCAAGTAGTAGGCGTGTCGAATAAACAGATTAGAACCCCAATCACAAAACCAATGGAAGTACATTTCGGAAACTTTAAAGAAATGCATCGATTTGTAGTATGTGATTCTAGTCCCGTAAATCTGTTAGGAAGAGATCTACTGTGCAAGATGAATTGCACAATTTATTGCACACCCGATGGCGTCGCTTTCCAGACCCCTGATGAGGACATCATATACAAGATGATGTTAGCGAAGCAAGGAACAGAAGTAGATGAAATGTTTTCTTTGATAACTGAGAATGAATTACCCGAAGAGTTGAGAACCACAGTCAATCCAGAAGTATGGGATTTCACAGGGAAAGATATTGGGTTAATGTCAAATGTAGATCCAGTAAAGGTGACAGTAAAGGAAGGTGCAGCTTATCCAAACACACGACAATACAAGATGAGTCCGGAAGTAAAAGCAGGAATTATTCCAGAAATAGAGCGAATGGTTAAACAAGGCATTTTAAAAGAAATAATGAGCAGTCCTTGCAACTCACCGATCATGGGACTTAAAAAGCCTAGTGGGAAATACAGGATAGTGCAAGATTTACGGAAAATAAATAAAATTGTAGTGCCCTGTTGTCCAATAGTGCCAAATCCAGCAGTGATCCTTTATTAGATACCTTGGAATGCAGGCTGGTTTACAGTAATTGATTTATGCCAGGCATTCCTTTCTATTCCTTTACACCCAGACAGCCAGTATCTTTTTGCCTTTAAGTTTGAGGATCGTATTTATGCATGGTGTCGAGTTCCTCAAGAGTACACAGAAAGTCCCTCAATTTTTAATCAAATCCTGAAAAAGTGCTTAGAGTCATTAGTAATGCCTGGAAATTCGGTTCTGGTTCAGTACATTGATGAACTACTGGTGGCATCAAGAACACGAGAGGATTGTGTCACTGACCCAATTGCATTACTGAACCATTTGTCTGAAGGAGGACATAAGGTGTCTCCAGAAAAATTACAGTTCTGCCAACAAGAAGTTAAATATTTAGGGCATAAAATAGAAAGAGGAGTAAGAAAAGTAACACCGGAAAGAATAAAAATAATCAAAGAAATGCAGCTACCTCAGACACAAAAGGAGATGAGAATGTTTCTGGGAGTGGTTGGGTACTGGTGGCAGTGGATTAACAGTTTTTCTATGTTGGCAAAACCATTGATACAAATGACCAGGAAAAGAGCAAAAGATCCAATAGATTGGAATGATGAATGTTTGGAAGCCTTTGTGAAATTGCGGAATTGTTTGTGTGAAGCTCCTGCCTTGGGCATGCCTGATTATTCAAAAGAGTTTGCGTTGTTTTGCTGTGAAAGAGAAAATTGTGCACTTTCGGTCTTAACACAGACACATGGACTGAGCAGACGTCCAGTGGCATATTTTTCTGCCACATTGGATCCAGTGGCTTCAGCCTTACCCGGCTGCTTAAAAGCAGTAGCTGCTACTTGTATGAGTCTGGAGAAAAGTGAGTCAATAGTGCTGGGACATTCGGTAAAAGTCTATGTTCCACACTCAGTTGAAATTCTTTTGACAAGAACCAGAACCCAACACCTCACCCCTAGTCGGCTGACTGAGTATGAGAGAGTGATTTTGGGAGCAGAAAATGTAACTGTAATAAGATGTACGGTTATGAACCCTGCCACATTATTGCCAGATCCATGCAATGAGGAAGTAAGAGATGAAATTGATCATGATTGTCTGGATGTGACTGAATTGTGCACCAAGCCCCGCCCTGATATAAAAGAGACCCCATTAAAAGAAGCTGATCATGAGCTATTTGTGGATGGGTCTTGTTTGAGATATGAAGAAGGAGGATTAAGTGCTGCTTATGCAGCGTGTAAGGTATCAGGGGTAATTGAAGCATCCTGTTTGCCTGGAGTCAAATCTGCACAAGTAGCCGAATTGGTGGCCTTAACAAAGGCATGCAAAATTGGGAAAAATTGGAGAATAACCATATTTACGGATAGTCAATATGGTTTTGGAGTTGTGCATGATTTTGGCCAACTCTGGATGCAGAGGGGATTTCTGACTTCTTCAGGATCTCCTATCAGAAACAGTAAAAATGTGAAAGATCTGCTCGAAGCATTACAATTGCCAAAAGAAGTAGCCGTTGTTAAATGCGCTGCACATCAGTCAGGAAATGACTATGTAGGAGCAGGCAATAGATATGCAGATCAAATTGCTCGATATTGTGCAAAGAACGCAATGGCAATAAACAGAAAAATTGAAACCGATGAAACCAGCTGCCAACTTATGTTCTTCTCAATACCAGAAACATGGGATGAGATTAGACAATTGCAGGAAGAAGTTGAGGAAAGGGAAAAAGAAATTTGGATAAAAGCAGCTTGTACAAAAAGGTCAGAAGATGAAGTATGGGTGTACTTAGATGGAAGACCAGTCATGCCAGATTGTTTGCTCTCTAAAATGGCAAGAGTTTATCATGGAGCAACACACATAGGGAGAGATTCAATGATCAGATTATTTAGACAGAGTTGGTACAATCCGAAGTTCAGGGTAGTCACAGAAAGCCTTTGCCAAAGATGTTTAACCTGTCAGCAGCAAAATCCAGGAAGAAAAACAGTGGTTAGTTGGGGAAAAATTGGAAAGGCAGAAGGACCCTTCACCAGGTTACAGTTAGACTTTATTGAGTTACCTCCTTGCAATGGATTAAAATATGTACTTGTCATAGTGTGCCTGTTCTCCAGATGGGTGGAGGCATACCCCACCAGAAGAAATGACAGTCTTACAGTTGCCAAACTATTGTTAAGGGAATTGATTCCTCGTTTCGGTTTTCCAGTCACTTTGAAATCAGATAGAGGACCTCATTTTAATAATGAAATAATTCGATTAATCTGTGCTGCATTTAATATTGAACAAAAACTGCACTGTGCTTATCGCCCAGAGGCTTCTGGAATAGTTGAACAGCTAAATGGCACAATCAAGTCAAGATTAAAGAAAGTGTGTGCATCCAGGATGCTGAAATGGCCAGATGCATTACCTCTTGTATTGATGGGTCTCAGAAGTATTCCTGACAAAAAGACAGGAATGAGTCCTCATGAGGTTCTCATGGGAAGGGCAATGAGGCAAGCATTTATTCCTGGAAACAAATTAATGAGTATAACTGATGATCTGGTATTGGACTATTGCAAAGGATTGGCTGAAATGGTGCGTTCTGTCTCTCACCAGGTTGGAGAAGACGCAGTTGAAAGACAGCCAGACCAAGCACATGATTTGAATCCTGGAGATTGGGTGCTAGTGAAGAAACACGCAAGGAAATCGTGTCTAGCACCGAGGTGGGATAAACCGCGTCAAGTCATACTGGTCACTACCACAGCAGTGAAGTGTGCAGGTTTGCCAAATTGGATTCATGCTAGTCATACTAGAAGAGTACCGGGCCCATCAGAACAACAAGAGCAACCACTGACTGAGCAGGCTGAAACGTCAAAGGTTGAAAGCTGTGAAATTGAAGAATCTAGAGTGATAGATTCTGAAAGACAACTGAATGACGAACAGCCAGATACGAGTCAGGAAGACTGGATACCAATAATTGAAATACCTGATGATGCTGTCGAAACGAGAAGAATAACAAAACTGAAAAGACAAGAAAGTACAGGGGAAGAAGAACACACTCAAGTTAAAATAAACAAAGACATTCAGGAACTTGAGGAGGGAAAGGCAGAATTTGAAGAACAAGTTCAGGCAGAAGAAAACAATCAATCTGAAATAAGACCTGAACAGGATAAGGTAGATCTAGAAGAACAGGATCAGGCACAAGAAGAAGAAGAAGAGATTGTAGTAAGACCTGAACAGGTGCAAATAAAAGAAGGTTCAAGCACAGAAAATAAAGAACAAGGACAGATTGTGCCTAGATTAAGTGAAAATAAAAGGACCCTAAAGGAAGATAAAGAAGGTGAAAGTGCAGTTCAGGTCAAAAGAGTTAGAAAAGGAGATAGTTGGCCAGAAGGAGTGAAGAAATTAAGATACTATTTGAGAAAAATAGAAAAGAAACCAGAACAAGTAAACGAAGTTACAAGTCAAACAGAACCCAAGCAAACTCTGGTGAAACTCACTCGAAGAAGCCCAAGACTGAGAACTTTAAATAGAAAATACAAGGCCCCTGAGTGGACTTACGTTATACTTGAAGAATTCGAAAACTTAGATTTAAGTGAAGACACTGAAAGGGTTCATGTTGCACAGATTGATGAAAGCAAATTGAGACCTCCTTAAAAGAAAGAAATATAACAGACAAAAGTAAAGAAAAGAGAGAGAAGAAATTTTCTCAGATTTAAAATGGCAGAAGTTGAAGTCACAGAAAGACTGAAACGAGGTTTTAAGAGAAAATGTTTTAGATTTTGTTTTTGTAGTACTTTATTGGTAATATTAGTATGGTTGTTTCTAACAGTAGGAGTACCTATATTAATGGGAAAAGGTGATAAAAATAATACCATCACTAATGAAAAACTAGATAGAGTAAAGGGAACTAAAATAGAAGTAGGTGTAGAAGTTGAGGCGCATTATCATAATAAGTCAGAATATAATACGTCATCAAATGTGTTTATCAAATTGTTATTTCAGTATGTTAATACAATGGAAGTTAGAAATTGCTATGTCTGTATGAAGTTACCGTCATCAGTATCAGAAGGTGTGACATATCATCATATACCTTTAACATATGGTGTGTCATGTAGTATTTTATCAAGTTTATTTTATGCTACAGGGAGACTTCAGTATTACTATTCAAATCTAGAAGTGGTATTTTCCGAATTGCCTATTAGAAAGAAAATGAATCCAGTAGCTAGTAGTAGGAATGCACAATTTATGGGTGAATTCTTTTTAACAATGAGTTCAATAGATATAGCTCAAGCACACGAAAATAATTTAACTTGTACTTTACGTGAAGAAGAAAAAGAGTTTTTGAATTTAGTAGAAGAAAGGAGACAGGATTTAACCAAGAAGGCTGCTGAACAGAAGTCCTATGTACCTCCATGGGCTGAGAAAGAAGGAAAATATACAAAGGGCAAGGCTTATGCTGCGATGTCCCTGGATTTTGTGAAAAGGGGAAAATTCTGCCTCCATAGATTAAAGACAGATTATAATAACAATTACATTGGTTCCAGTGAGTGTGAACACAACTTCCTAATTTTAGGAGGGTGGGGACTAAAAGGTGGAACTGATCCTGTATTTCCAGGAGTTTATTATGTCTGCGGGAACAATGCCTATTATAGGTTGCCTGCAAGATGGTACGGGAGCTGTTATTTTGGAATAGTTTTCCCGAAAATTTACCAAGTGGACAGAATCAATGGAAATTCTAATGAACTAACACGTAGAAGAAGAGCAAGTTTTTCTGAAATAGTAAGAGATATATTTAGTGCATTGATACCCTAAGTTGGAGTCATTCTAAATTCGCAGAAAATGTGTAAGTTATCAACCATAGTTGATCGTCTTTCTACAGACACTGCAGGAGGATTCTTGATGATTAACACAGAGGGGCAGATCTACAAGAAAGTGCCGCAGCGTGGCGCTGCAAGCCCTTTGGCTGCGCCACGCTGCGGCACTTTCAGAGCACAGGAATGCGACATATTTACATGAATATGTCGCATTCCTGTGCTCTCCTGCGCTGGCGCACAACAGCTGCCAAGCGCCGGCGCAGGCACCCTTGCACCATGGTGCAAGGATGCCTGCGCCATGGGGAGATTGTTTCTGTGCAGGAAGGGCACCTTTCTGCACAAAAACAATCAGTACAGGCTTTTCCTCTTTCAATGCGTGCTGCAGAATGCAGCACGCATTGAAAGAGGAAAACGAGGAGAAATGAAAACATTTCTCCTCGGTGCGTCTCGCTACGCCACCTCTAGGGTGGCGTAGCTTCAGTCGCATCTCCAGAGTTACGATTTCTCGTAATTCTGGAGATGTGTCTTGTTCCATGGGTGTTGCGTGGGAACACCCACAGCAACACCCATGGAACGCCCCTTCACCGCAAAGTGCTGCGTGTGAAGGGACGGTATTTACAAGGAGAGGAAAAGTCACGCATGGTGGCTTTTCCTCTCCTTGTAAATATCGAGGAGCCCCCTGCGCCACCAGTACGTCACGAAAAGTGACGTACTGGTGGCGCAGGGGGCTTGTAAATCTGCCCCAGAGATGGTTGCAATCAGGTCTATGGTTTTACAGAACCGTCTTGCTCTTGACATTTTATTAGCAAAAGAAGGTGGAGTCTGTGGTATGTTGAAAATTCAACATTGCTGCACTTATATTCCGGACAAGAGCAAAGAAATTAAAGGATATATTGAAAATATTACAAGAATGCATAAAGACTTGACCCAACTGGAGGTTGACAGTGTGTGGGGAAAACTAACAAAGAGCATAACAACAATAGGGAAATGGTTTACTAATTTTACGAAAAGTTTTCTAGGTCAAATAATATTACCAATAGTTATGATGATGACAATAGTAATAATAATAATGATCACATATAAATGTTGTAAGTACAGAGGGAAAGGGAAAACACATTTAGAGAGAGAGGGAAAAGGAACAAAACGGAAAAGAGAATATGATGAAATACAACTAGAAGAAATGAAAGGAAAAATATACAAGAAGATGAAGGATTTAGAAGGAAAAGAAGTGACAAGTGAAAGAATGAGAAAAGAAATAGACGAATGAGATGTGCTAAAGTTGGCATCTGGGATGGGATGGGTAATTTTGTGATGGCTTAAAATGCCATCAGAGAGGGGATTGATGGAGCAAGGACTCGTAAAAGAGACTTGCTCGGAAGCGATCCTCTCATTTAACCCGCTAACGAATTACTAATAACGTCTTGTAAATAATAACACGCAAATACAGAAGACACACGGGTTAGAGAAGCTTGCATATGTGTTTACTAACGCTAACAATATGAAGGAAGGACTAAAAAACGCTCTAACTGGGAAATCTTTACTGCGCATGTGTTAGAAATGGGATCTCTAGTTGGCAAGGGCTTGCACCTTTGTCCAAGTAGGGACCCTTCTTCCTAGTCAGGGTAAGGGTGTTACACTCGTGAAGTAACCCCTGCTCACCCTCGTGGTAGCTTGGCACGAGCAGTCAGGCTTAATTCAGAGGCAGTGTGTAAAGCATTTGCACATAACCAACAGTAATACAGTGTAAGCACTACAAACGGACACCACACCAGTTTAGAAAAATAACCAATTTTTATATACTCAAGACAAGACCAATTACGACAAAAATCCACAATACTATACTTTAAAAACGAATGCTTGGTAAGGTAACTTCTATTTTGCAGGAATAGTTCAAAAACAAAGTTCGTACGAGTCGGTAGCTCCGTCCAAGCCTACCGCGATGCTGAAAACCACAGAGTCTAACAGTTCCAGCCGACCGCGTCGATACGGGCCAGCAGAGTCGTGAACAGACTCGGTCACAGTACCTTTCTCGTTGTGGCTGGTACGGAGTGTATGAGCCGGTCGGCGTTCGTCGCGGTTGCGGTGCAAGATGGAGCGATGCAAGGTGCGGTGTCCCTCGATGCGGTGCAGGCAGTGGCTCGATGAGCGTCGTGCAGACGGAGTCGGTGAGTCCAAGGCGTGCGATGCAGGGTGAGACGGTGCTCGATGCGGTGCTGACAGGTTGCGATGCAGGCGACCAAGCCGGAGTGCGGGAGCTGGCGTCGGACAGCGGTGCGAGTCGGAGCGGTGCGTCGCAAACGTGCGAGCGGTGCCCCAAATGCGATGCGTTCACGACTGTTGAGCCAGTTGCAGCGACCGCGTCGGTCGGGTCCGGCTGGTTCAGTGAAGCGATGCGATGCGAACTGCGGTGCCCACAGGTCACGGTGCAAGCAGCGGCTCGATGTGGACGGCGTCGGACGCCGCCTACGGTGAGACCAGGGTTGCGATGCGAAGCGGGGCGATGCGGTCTGCGGTGCAAACAGGTCACCGGTCAGGGATGGATTCGGCTGACGGAGTCGGTTGCAGTTCCCTTCCTCTGTGGCAACTGAAACAGGGTTCCAGAAGCGGTACCCAGAGGCTTGTGAAGTCTTTGTAGTCCCTGAGACTTCTTAACAGGAGGCCAGCTCGGTTCCAGGCCCTTGGAGATACTCAGCACAAGTTTGTAGAAAGTTCAGTCCTTTCACTGCACAAGGCAGAAGCAGCAGCTGCAGGCCAACCCAACAAAGCAACAACACAGCAAAGGGGCAGTACTCCTCCTGGCAGCTCTTCCAGCTCTTCGTCTTGGCAGGTTCCTTGATTCCAGCGAGATCTAAATTCATGGGGTCAGGGCCCCAATATTTATATCCCAAATTCCTTTGTTCTCTGAAGGCAGAGAGGCCTTTGCCTAGTCCAAACCAGTTCTGGAGCACTTTGTTGACAAGTCTCCGTCCCTTCTTTCAGTGAGTAGGCCAGGGACATCAGACGCACCACAGGAGGTGGAGCCAGCATTGTGGAGGGAAGGCACTGTCCTATTCAGGGCCCAGGTGCAACTCCTCCCACCCATCTACATGTAGATCTTGCTATTCAGCCCTGTGCTGACTCACCCTGTCTCCTGGCATCCCCCAGCCCCTGTCACTCACACTCCAGACAAGGAATACACAACCTCGCAGAGGCAGGCTTGGATGGTTAGACAAGAAAATACCCACTTTCTAAAAGTGGTATTTTCAAACACAGAATGTTGAAACCAACTTCACTAAAAGTGCATTTTATCATTCTGAGTCCAGGCATACTAAACTCGAATTTCTACCATGTTCCCGGGGTCAGTTAGGATTATAAGCTGTAATAATCAAAACTGCCCGTTCTGGCCTATGGGGAACAGGTAGCCTTGCAATAGTGAAAAATGAACTAGGCTGTAATTCACTATCAGGACATGCCACACACACCAGGGCATGTCCTACCTTTCGCATACAACGCACCCTGCCCACAGGGGTACCTTGGGCTTACCTTAGGGGTGACTAACATGTAGAAAAGGGAAGGTTTAGGGACTTGCAAGTGTGCGCACTTGCCAAGCCGACATGGCAGCCCCAGGCTGCGCACAGGCTCTGCAATGGCAGTCCTGAGTTACACTTTACGGGCTGTTTGCGTGGGTGGCACAATCCAGTGCTGCAGCCCACCAACAGCATTTGGTCTATAGGCCCTGGCACTCGCAGTGCACTTTACAAGGGACTGACACATAAACCAAATAGGCCAATCATTGAAACACCAATCCGTAACACATTTTATACAGGAGCACTTGCACTTTCCCACTGGACAGCAGTGAGGAAAGTGCGCAGAATCATTACACCAGCAAAAACAGAGTCAAAACCGGGAGGTCAGAAAGCAAAAAGTCAGGGGAAACACGCCAAAAGATGCCAAGTCTAACACATGTCCCCTCCAGCTGAAAGTAGGGAGAACTACCCAACCCCATTGGAGTTCTCTTCACTAAGGCGGAAGAACCTGGACAGACCATCTGCGTTGGCGTGTTCTGTACCAGGACGGTGTTCCACCGTAAAGTCCATTCCCTGTAGGGAGATGGACCACCTCAGCAGTTTTGGATTCTCACCCCTCATTTGCATCAACCATCTGAGGGGCCTGTGGTCTGTCTGAACCCGGAAGTGAGTCCCAAACAGGTATGGTCTCAACTTCTTCAGCGCCCAGACCACACAAAAGCTTCCCTTTCTATGGCACTCCACCTCTGTTCCCTGGGGAGTAGGCTCCTGCTAAGGAAGACTACAGGCTGATCCAGGCCTTCTTCGTTCAGTTGTGAGAGCACCGCTCCCACACCATGCTCTGAAGCGTCAGTCTGCACGACAAATTCCTTGGAGAAGTCAGGTGCCTTGAGCACGGGCGAAGTGCACATGGCTGCCTTCAGGGCATCAAAAGCTTTCTGGCAGGACTCAGTCCAGATCACTTTCCTGGGCTGCTTCTTAGAAGTCAGCTCTGTTAAGGGGGCAACGATGGTGCCATAGCCCTTAACAAATCTCCTATAGTAGCCGGTGAGACCTAAGAAGGCTCTCACCTCTGTCTGGGTCTTGGGGGGCTCCCAAGCCAGATTGGTGTCAATCTTGGGTTGTAGGGGCGCCACCTGGCCGCTTCCTACCTGGTGTCCCAAGTACACCACAGAGCCCTGCCCGATCTGGCACTTACTGGCCTTGATCGTGAGGCCTGCACCTTGCAGAGCCCTCAACACTTTCTCAAGGTGCTGTAAATGTTCTTCCCAGCTGAAACTGAACACAGCAATGTCATCCAGGTAGGCAGCACTGAAATCCTCCAGCCCAGCCAACTCCTGATTGACCAACCTCTGAAAGGTGGCAGGGGCATTCTTCAACCCAAAGGGCATCACCCGGAATTGGTAATGACCTTCTGGGGTTGAGAATGCTGATCTCTCCTTGGCCCCATCGGTTAAGGCAATCTGCCAGTACCCAGACGTCAAATCAAACGTGCTGAGGAACCGGGCAGCTCCCAACCGATCAATGAGCTCATCAGCTCTGGGGATGGGGTGCGCGTCAGTCCTGGTGATGGCATTGAGCCCACGGTAGTCCACACAAAACCGGAGTTCTGGAGTGGCACCGGGCGCAGCAGCCTTTGCGACCAAGACCACTGGGCTGGCCCAAGGACTGTGGGAGGGCTCAATCACCCCTAACGCCAACATCTTAGAGACCTCCTCCTTGATGCTGGCTCTGACCCGGTCAGTCAACCTGTAAATCTTGTGCTTCACAGGAGGGCTGTCACCAGTGTCCATGTCATGGGTACACCAGTGAGTAACACCGGGGTCAGAGAGAACAGTGGGGCGAACTGTCCCAACAACTGGTGACAGTCCCCCTGCTGCTCCTGAGTCAGAGTAGGGGAGAGGATCACACCTTCTACTGACCCATCATGCTCCTTGGTAGACAGGAGGTCAGGGAGAGGCTCACTCTCCTCTTCCACCCCATCATCTGTCGCCAAGAGCATACTCACTTCGGACCTCTCGAAGTGGGGCTTGAGGCGGTTCACGTGAAGGACCCTCAAAGGGTTCCTTGGAGCTTGCAAATCCACCAGGTAGGTGACGTCACTTTTGCGCTCCTTTACCTCATATGGCCCAGTCCACTTGTCCTGCAAGGCACAAGGTGCCACTGGGGCCATGACCCACACTTTTTGCCCAGGTTGAAATTCGACCAGAGTGGCATTCTGGTCATACCATCTCTTAATTTCTTCCTGGCTTGCTTCTAGGTTCGCCTGAGCGAGTTTCCTGAAGCGGGCAGTTTGGTTTCTAAAGGCCAGCATGTAGCTAAATACATCCTGGGGAGTTTTCCTGGGAGCCGCCTCCCAGCCTTCCTTTACCAAACTCAGAGGTCCTCTGACAGGGTGGCCATACAGGAGCTCAAAGGGGCTGTACCCAAGAGACTTCTGAGGCACCTCCCTGTATGCAAAGAGTAGGCATGGCAAGAGGACGTCCCACTTACGCCTCATGGGTTCTGTTAGACCCTTGATCATGCCTTTCAAGGTCTGGTTGAATCTCTCCACCAGACCGTTTCCTTGTGGGTGGTAAGGAGTGGTGAACTGGTAGGTTACACCACACTCCTTCCACAGGGATGTCATATACTTGGATATGAAATTGGTCCCCCTATCAGAAACCACCTCTCTGGGGAATCCAACACGGGAAAAGATCCCCATTAACGCCCGGCCCACCACTGGCGCCGTCGTTGTCCTGAGAGGGATTGCCTCCGGGTACCGGGTGGCATGGTCCACCAAGACCAGGATGTACCTGTTGCCCATGGCTGTCTTGGGATCCAGTGGCCCCACAATATCCATCCCTACCCTTTCGAAGGGTGTACCAACAACAGGAAAAGGTTGGAGAGGAGCTTTGACCTTCCTCCCACTCTTACCAGTTGCCTGGCAAGTTTGGCAAGACCTACAGTGTGCATCTGACTGCCTTCGCATTTGGGGCCAAAAGATGTGGGTGACAAGCCTGTCAAAGGTCTTGTCCTGCCCCAAATGTCCTGCCAAAGGCACGTCATGAGCCAGACCCAGTAGGAAGGTCCTGAAGCGCTGGGGTACCACCAGCACACGGGCTGACCCAGGCTCAGCAACCTTAGGCTCACTGTATAGGAGACCACTCTCCCAGTAGATCAGATGTGACCCGGACTGATTACCAGCTGCCTGGTCTGCAGCCTGCCGCCGCAGACCCTCCAGAGTAGGGCACCTCGTTCTGCTCCCTGCAGAACTCCTCCCTGGTGGGACCCCCTTCTTGCTGCCAATGGGTCAGCTCAGAGATGTCTCCCAGTTCGGCTACCTGCTCCCCTGTAGGCACCGGGGCGTCCCCTCGAGGTCCGCCTCCTCCCGGTCCGTGGGAACTTCGGGGGCCGGTTTCCCGCGCCCCTGCCCTTTCTCTTGGCAGGGACTTGGGCCACTGTTCCAGGCTCCAAGTCCTCTTGATCACCCTTTTGGCTGCCATTGACCGAGTAGACACGCATGCCCACTCTGGCAACCCAAGCATCTCCAAGTGAGACCTGAGCTCAACCTCCTTCCATAAGGACTGCTCCAGGTCGTTTCCTAGCAGACAATCTACAGGCATGGTAGGGCTCACAACCACCCTCAAGGGACCTGAGACCCCCCCATTCAAAGGGAACCTGCGCCACCATACATTGGCGCTCTGAGTTGTCTACAGCAACTACTTGGTGGAATGCTCCGGGGACTACTTGCTTCTCCAGGTGACACCGGACTGAGGTCACACTGGCTCCAGTATCTCTGAGACCCTCTACCCTGTTCCCATTAATGGTCACCCAGGTGCTATATTTCTTTGTGTTAGGGGGCACCTGGTTTCCTGGGACCATCTCACTGTCCCCTAGTGAGACAAGGGTCATTTCTGTGGGATCCCCACCCTCCTGTGGGCACCCCTCCTCCCCAAGCGCTACACTAGCCAACACTTTGGACTGTCCACCGGTGGGTGGCTGTGTCCCCTTTGGGCACTTGGGGTCCCCCTTAAAGTGACCTACCTGGTCACATGCATAACACTTGCGGGGCCGGTCTCAACAGGCTTCCCTGTAGAGACCCCTTTCTTCTTATCACCGGTGGGCTGGGAACCTTTACCCTGGGTACTAGTTTGGGGCCCTTTAGAGAACTCCTCTGCTTTACCCTTGTCCCCCCACCTTTCTGCTGGGGACCCTGCCCACCTTTGGCTGAGTCTCCCCAAACGCTTTCTTGTGGACCCTGGTACTCACCCAGCGGTCCGCTTCCATAGCAAGCTTCCTGGGGTCAGTTAGCTTACTATCCACTAGGTGCTGGCGCAGATCTGCAAAACATAGACTAGACAAGTGCTCCCATGCAATCAAGTTGTAGAGCCCCTGAAAATCTGTTACACTACTGCCCTTCACCCAACCATCCAGCGACCTGCAGAACACATCCACACATTCCAACCAAGTGTTGGCATCAGACTTCTTACTGGACCTGAACTAATCCCTGTACTTTTCAGGAGTAAGACCATACTTAGTGAGAAGGGCATCCTTCATGTCAGCATAGGTGAGGTGATACTCCTTACCCAAAGCTATCAGAGCATCCCTTGCTTCTTCAGGGAAAGGTGGCCACAATCCTGCTCCCCAATTCTCCTCAGGGACCCCATTCATGTGTATGGCTGCCTCATAACCCTGAAACCACCTTTGTATGTCATCCCCCTTCTTGAACTCCTTGCCTACATTCTTGGGAATGTGCACAATCCTGTCTGCCTTTCTGGACGAATTGCTGCCACCATCTGAGCCTGACTTACTCCTAAGTTCTAGCTCCTTCAGTTCTCTCTCATGCTCTAAGAGCATCTTCTTCTCCTGCATGGCCAATCTCTTCTCCTCCCGCTCACTCTCCAGCCTGAGCTTCTGCAGCTCAAACTGCCTTGCCTCCCGCCTGTCCTCCAGCTCCTCTGGGGACAGACTGCTGCTGCCTGACCTGGCGGGTTCCCCCCTACCCAAAAGCATATCCAACCTGGAAATAGGCTCCTCCACCTCCTCACTGAGATTACCAGGCTGCCCACTGGCATGTCTGGCTGCTACCCAGGCCCTCAGCGCCTTCTGTAGCTCCTCCTTCCTTGTGAGGCCTTTAATTTGGACTTTCAGGTTTTTACAAATTGCTCGTAGTTCCTTTACGGCATAGGTTTCCAACCTATCCTCCTCAAAGATAACTTCCAGAGATGCAACGGATGATGCAGCTGTGTCAGGCATGACAAAAGTAGTGAGTTGAAAACTGGCAAGATCAAAAATAGGCCAAAAGAAAAAGAACCAGTATGTGGTACGTAATGGTCTGCGATATGGTAGTAGTGCACACCAATCACTGTAAGTCAAGTGCAAACACAAGTCCTATCCTCACCGCTGACAACCAATGTTAGAAATGGGATCTCTAGTTGGCAAGGGCTTGCACCTTTGTCCAAGTAGGGACCCTTCTTCCTAGTCAGGGTAAGGGTGTTACACTCGTGAAGTAACCCCTGCTCACCCTCGTGGTAGCTTGGCACGAGCAGTCAGGATTAATTCAGAGGCAGTGTGTAAAGCATTTGCACATAACCAACAGTAATACAGTGTAAGCACTACAAACGGACACCACACCAGTTTAGAAAAATAACCAATTTTTATATACTCAAGACAAGACCAATTACGACAAAAATCCACAATACTATACTTTAAAAACGAATGCTTGGTAAGGTAACTTCTTCTTTGCAGGAATAGTTCAAAAACAAAGTTCGTACGAGTCGGTAGCTCCGTCCGAGCCTACTGCGATGCTGAAAACCACAGAGTCTAACAGTTCCAGCCGACCGCGTCGATACGGGCCAGCAGAGTCGTGAACAGACTCGGTCACAGTACCTTTCTCGTTGTGGCTGGTACGGAGTGTACGAGCCGGTCGGCGGTCGTCGCGGTTGCGGTGCAAGACGGAGCGATGCAAGGTGCGGTGTCCCTCGATGCGGTGCAGGCAGCGGCTCGATGAGCGTCGTGCAGACGGAGTCGGTGAGTCCAAGGCGTGTGATGCAGGGTGAGACGGTGCTCGATGCGATGCTGACAGGTTGCGATGCAGGCGACCAAGCCGGAGTGCGGGAGCTGGCGTCGGACAGCGGTGCGAGTCGGAGCGGTGCGTCGCAAACGTGCGAGCGGTGCCCCAAATGCGATGCGGTCACGACTGTTGAGCCAGTTGCAGCGACCGCGTCGGTCGGGTCCGGCTGGTTCAGTGAAGCGATGCGATGCGAACTGCGGTGCCCACAGGTCACGGTGCAAGCAGCGGCTCGATGTGGACGGCGTCGGACGTCGCCTACGGTGAGACCAGGGTTGCAATGCGAAGCGGAGCGATGCGGTCTGCGGTGCAAACAGGTCACCGGTCAGGGATGGATTCGGCTGACGGAGTCGGTTGCAGTTCCCTTCCTCTGTGGCAACTGAAACAGCGTTCCAGAAGCGGTACCCAGAGGCTTGTGAAGTCTTTGTAGTCCCTGAGACTTCTTAACAGGAGGCCAGCTCGGTTCCAGGCCCTTGGAGATACTCAGCACAAGTTTGTAGAAAGTTCAGTCCTTTCACTGCACAAGGCAGAAGCAGCAGCTGCAGGCCAACCCAACAAAGCAACAACACAGCAAAGGGGCAGTACTCCTCCTGGCAGCTCTTCCAGCTCTTCGTCTTGGCAGGTTCCTTGATTCCAGCGAGATCTAAATTCATGGGGTCAGGGCCCCAATATTTATATCCCAAATTCCTTTGTTCTCTGAAGGCAGAGAGGCCTTTGCCTAGTCCAAACCAGTTCTGGAGCACTTTGTTGACAAGTCTCCGTCCCTTCTTTCAGTGAGTAGGCCAGGGACATCAGACGCACCACAGGAGGTGGAGCCAGCATTGTGGAGGGAAGGCACTGTCCTATTCAGGGCCCAGGTGCAACTCCTCCCACCCATCTACATGTAGATCTTGCTATTCAGCCCTGTGCTGACTCACCCTGTCTCCTGGCATCCCCCAGCCCCTGTCACTCACACTCCAGACAAGGAATACACAACCTCGCAGAGGCAGGCTTAGATGGTTAGACAAGAAAATACCCACTTTCTAAAAGTGGTATTTTCAAACACAGAATGTTAAAACCAACTTCACTAAAAGATGCATTTTATCATTCTGAGTCCAGGCATACTAAACTCGAATTTCTACCATGTTCCCGGGTCAGTTAGGATTATAAGCTGTAATAATCAAAACTGCCCGTTCTGGCCTATGGGGAACAGGTAGCCTTGCAATAGTGAAAAACGAACTAGGCTGTAATTCACTATCAGGACATGCCACACACACCAGGGCATGTCCTACCTTTCGCATACAACGCACCCTGCCCACAGGGGTACCTTGGGCTTACCTTAGGGGTGACTAACATGTAGAAAAGGGAAGGTTTAGGGACTTGCAAGTGTGCGCATTTGCCAAGTCGACATGGCAGCCCCAGGCTGCGCACAGGCTCTGCAATGGCAGGCCCGAGTTACACTTTACGGGCTGTTTGCGTGGGTGGCACAATCCAGTGCTGCAGCCCACCAACAGCATTTGGTCTATAGGCCCTGGCACTCGCAGTGCACTTTACAAGGGACTGACACATAAACCAAATAGGCCAATCATGGAAACGCCAATCCGTAACACATTTTATACAGGAGCACTTGCACTTTCCCACTGGACAGCAGTGAGGAAAGTGCGCAGAATCATTACACCAGCAAAAACAGAGTCAAAACCGGGAGGTCAGAAAGCAAAAAGTCAGGGGAAACACGCCAAAAGATGCCAAGTCTAACACAATGCGTCAACTGCATCTACGTAGTATGACGTTTAATGCTTGGAGGGAAAACTCTCGCGCATGAGCAGAAGGCACTAAAATAGCGGCTTGAAAGCTCACATGCATGGCACCTGCTTAGCTATAAAGAAAATAAGCTATTTTACTAATGCTAATGCAGAAGGGGTATTAATAAGTATATTGGGTTAGAGTAGAGATGGGTGGTATACAGTGAAACCATTTATTTTTGAGATTAACATTTGTCTATTTTGACTTTCTTATTAGTGCGCATTTGGGCCTCTTGTGTGTGACCAGAGTGTGCTAAGCACGTGACCCCCGCGCATGTCTGTTAAGAAGTGAGCCGGAAGCATGACGATGCACTTGAATGTGATCCAAGGACACAAAAGTTACATACCCTGGGAACAAGCACTGAAGACCTCTGGATGAATGGATTTTTACGAAAAATAAAAACAATTGTTTCTATTGAGATGTGAATACGGGTGGGAATAAAAAAAGTGAATAAAAATTAAGGGGTTGGATTTATGAACAATGGGATGATAGACTAAGATGACATATAAGCATGGTGTGATGATCATCCCCCCTTGCTTGTCCAATCAGAGTTAGTATTTTTGCGGTATTGAAACTTTAGTGGGTGGTCCGTGGCCAACGAAAGGTATAACTGAGGTAACATTCGTTAGTTAGAGAGACGAAGACGAGAGACTTTGATGCTGCAGAGCTCGGGATGCTGTCAGTGCGGTGGGTGGTGCTGATGTTGATGAAGACACTGTAAGATGCTGATGAAGACATCGAATGCGGAACCATCTATATTGTTTTAATTGGGTTAGAAGAAGATCGCAGAAGAATCTCGAGGAGGAAGAGAGTGTCAGAGAGGGGTGCGACGCAGACGTCGGTATTCTAGAGAGGTGAAGTATCCTTTCCTGATTCCTGTCCTGAAATCTTTGTCTCCTGATCTATCCCGGGGGACCCTTACCAGCCCTTTGGCCAGGGGGTTTGGTCTTCTCACCATTCTGGGTAATTATCATTATTCGTTCGTTTATAGATATTCTTTTCTCTCTGTCCTCTCCCTTTCTGAGCATTAGTCATTGCATGAGTCCGAAGTGTATGTTTAATACGGTTGAATTTCTCTCTTCGAGGTTAAGGGTAACTGTGCTGTAATTTTGATGGTTCACATTCGTAATTTAGATAAAGATTTTAAAACTTCCCGAGTTTGTGGTTATTTCTTTAAATAAAGTATAGTAAATAAGTTATGTTCATTATCACCATCAACTAGTTCAACTAATGGTCCATCGACCATTAGGAAGGACTTTTTGATCAGTGAAAGGTTAGTTAAGAACAAGTAATAACTAATCCTGAAATATGGAAATTATAAACTAAACCCAGCGGTCTACTTGGATCTGTGTAAGTGTTTATGGGCCCAGGTGAGTATATGGTAGTAGAGTATCTGTTGTTAGTACACCGCTGGATCAACCCGACAGGTCAACGCCGTCGCCTCCACCTGCTTCAACACCCTCCGCATCCTCCTTAAGATCTTCAAATGGATCCCCCCCGAATCAAGAAAGACCATCACCCATGCACTCATAACCAGCAGGCTGGACTACGGAAACACCCTCTACGCCGGTGATCCAGCGGGTTACTAGCAACAAGCATTCATACACTAGATACTCACCTTGGCCCATTCATTTACACTAACTAGTAATCACCGCTGGTGGGAGTCAGTTGTACTCTTTATCAAAATCCCTGCTACCAATTACCTTTTCTGATCGAAGAGTAATGACTTACCAATGGACCTTTGATAACTGGGGTTGATATGAGATCATGCAAACATATTTTAATCAAACACCTGAAATAACCACTGACTCAGGAAGTTTTAAAATGTTTATCTAAAATATTTAGCTAAGTAAAATACAAACCACATGGTACTTAATCGCATATCAAGGAGGAAGCACACTGTATAGTCACCTATTAATTACAAATGACGGTCCCTCAGAAAGGAGAAGATAGAGACAGCAGTACAAACTAAAGAGTACGCATTTATAGTTACCTAAAAGTGTGAAAACCAAACCCCTTGGCCAAGGAGTTGGAAAGAGGGTCCCCAAGAAAGGATGCAGACCAAGACCTCCGGACCAGGTTCAGGACAGGATAGATGACCTCTCTACCAACGACGCCTGCGTTGTTCCCCTCTCCGACACTTCGTTCCTCCTCGTGGTTTCTTCCGCGTCTCCCTCTAATACTGTCCGCCGCCCCCACCTCACGACCTCTTCGGACAGCGGTTCAGTCTGTTCTGTTCTGCAATAGCATCGGTTCTCTGCTACCGCATCTATGTCCATCTGCTCGCTAAACTAATTAGCTAACTCTATATCTATTATACCCTTCTATGCCCATGTACCTCCCATTAATGTTTCAAAATTATGGGCCCACTAATTCTGATTGGACAGGGACAGGGGGTTGATCCTCACACCGTGTCAATTTAGTTCAAATTTCTTAAGCCCATTGTTTTAGAATCCCGCCCCTCTCAATTAATACATTTGCTTTATTTCCCACCCGTTTCACAACAATATTAGTACAAAATATATACAAAATTTATCATTTCATAGGACATTTTGGTTGAACTCTGAAGGTGATCAGCGGGTCATGTCCTTGGACATCCTCCAAGTTGACTTCATCGCTTTGCTTTGTTAGTTTTCAGAGCGCATGCGCAGGTCACATGACTCTCGAGCTGCTGTTTAGCCAACCCAGGCCCACTTTACGAACTAATAGAAAATCAAAGAAGAAACATATTAAAATCTAAAATAAATGTTTTCACTGTATACCTCCTACTTCTACCCTAATCCCATTTAATTATAAATGTCTATCCCGCATTAATAGCGTTAGAATACCACATTATTAATTGCAGCAATGCGAAAGCTTTAGCATGTGAGAACATTAAAAGCGGCCATTTTAGCATACACTGCGCAGGAGCAAAAGATTCCCTCCAAGCAAAGAAAGACGTCATACCATGTGAAATGGTTGACACATGCGCAGTAGAATTCCCGCGTTTTAGCGGCCATTTTAGATTAGACAAGGATTACTTATTAGCAAAAAACACATAGGCAAGCATCTTCTAGATAAAATATGTTGGTGTTGTACATTATTAATAAAGACATTACACGGTTTTAGTACAAATTAATTAATACTGTGAGAGAATTGCTTCCGAGCAAGTCTCATTGTGAGTCCTTGCTCCATCAATCCCCTCTCTGATGGCGTTTCTGAGCCATCAAAATTACCTAAACCAGATGCCAACTTTAACATATTTCAGTCACATTTTCATTTTTACACTGTCCATTCTTATCTTTTCCCTTCAGTGTCTTGTAAATTTCACTTCTCAGGTCTTCTAATTCAATCTCTTCAAATGTTCTTTTCTTTCCTCTTCCTGTTACCCTATATGTTTCCTTCCTTCTACAACATTTACACCATATCATAATTGACAATACTGTTATTGCTATCCCTACTAAGGGTACTATTATTTGACCTATAAGTCCTTTCCCTACATTAGTGAACCAGGTACCAATTGACGCAATGCTATTTGTAAATCTTTCCCATACACTATCAACTTCCAGTGGTTTCAGTTCCTTCTCAAGTTTAGTAATATTCTTTATATATGTTCCGATTTCTGTACTTTTGTCTGGAATATATGTGCAACAATGTTTTGTTTTCAACAATTTACAGACTCTGCCCTCTTTTGCTAATATTATATCAAGAGCAAGTCGATTTTGCATAACCATAGATCTAATCGCAACCATCTCCGCATCAATCATTAGAAATCCTCCAGCAGTATCCGTTGATAAACGATCAACCACTGTAGATAATTTACATATTCTCCTTGAGTTCAGAATTACTCCCACTGAAGGTTTCAATGCACCAAATATATCACCTACAATTTCTGAAAAACTAGCTCTTTTACTACGTGTTAGTTCACTATTATTTTCATTGCTCCCAGTGTTTCTTTTTACGTGGTATATTTTTGGAAAAACTATTCCAAAATAACAACTTCCATACCACCGTGCAGGAAGCCTAAAGTAAGCCTTATTCCCACACACATAATATATTCCAGGAAAAACTGAATCTGTTCCTCCTTTTAGTCCCCAACCTCCAAGAATTAAGAAATTGTGTTCACATTCACTGGTACCAATAAAAACATTGTTATATTCAGTTTTTAACCTATGAAGACAAATTTTCCCTGTCTTTACAAAATCGAGAGCCATAGCAGCTTGAGCCTTGCCAGGTGTGTAAATACCCTCTTTCTCAGCCCAAGGTGGAAGATGAGCTTTATGTTCTGACACTTTCTTTTGGAAATTCTGTCTTCTATCTTCAACTAAGTTTAAAAATATCTTTTCTTCTTCACGTAATGAACAGGTTAGATTGCTTCTATGTGCATGTGTTATGTCTATTGACTTCATCGTTAAGAAAAATTCTCCCATAAATTGTGCATCTTGACTACTAAGCACTGGGTTCAGATTCTTTCGAATAGGAACCTCTGAAAATATCACATCTATATTTGAATAATAATACTGAAGTTTCCCTGTTCTATAAAATAAACTAGTTAGTACACTACATGATATACCATAAGTTAAAGGCAAATGATGATAGGTTAGACCTTCTGCTACTGATTCAGGTAACTTCATACAGACATAACAATCACTAACATCCATTGTATCTACGTACTGAAAGAACAATTTAGTAAAAACATTTAAGCTAGTATCGTTATCTGTTACAACGTGATGAAAATCTGGTTCATCTTCTGCTTCTATTTCTACTCTATCACTTTTCAGGTTATCTATCCTTCCCTTGGTATCGTTGTTATTCTTTTTGTCCATTATCATAAGGTAAGGAATTGCTACAATCACGACTAACCACACTATAAGCACCACTACCAGACTACATATGCATATAGCACAGCATCTTTTACAACATTTCCGTTTCGGTCTCCCAGAAACTCTGTCCTCAGCCATTTTTGACCAAAAAGATTTCTCTTCTTTCTTTTTCCCTCAAAAATTTAACGTTATCAAGGTGGTTTCACTTCTTTTTCATAAGTCAGCTCTGCACTTGTTCCTTCATCACCACTTTCACTATTCTCTGAACTTTCACAGTCTTCGAGAATTATATAAGTCCAATCAGGACCTTTAAACTTATTGTTCACGATTTTCAATCTTTTGCTTTTTCGTTTTTCAGTCCCACTTGTTTGTCCAGTTAAGCTTGTTACTTCATTTACTTGTTCTGGGTCTTCACTTCGTGTTACTATATGGTATTTCACTCTTTTAATTACACTAGGCCAATGATCACCCTTTCTGACTTTCTTGGTTTGCACTGTACCTTCACCTTCCGAGTCTTTTCCAAATACTCCTTTATTCACATTAATGTGTGGCACAAATTGTTTGTCCTTGTTTTCAGTTTCCCACTCTATCTGCTCTCGTTCAGGTCTTATTGTTGTTTCTTCAGTTGCCTGAATGTGAGTCTCTGCTAACTGGCCCTGTTCTGAATTGACGTTTTCTTGCTTGATATTTTCATGTTCGATGTTTTCTTGATTTTCTTCTCCCTGAACGTGTTTTTCTTGTCCTAACTGGTTCTGATCAGGGCTTATTGCATTCTGTACTTCTGCAGCCTGACCGCGTTCTTCAGAACCTGTCTGTCCCTGCTCAAACTTTGTTGTTTTGTTGTCAATTTGAGCCCAATTTCCTTTCCCTATCTGGGCCTGCTCAGGTTCCCTTATAGTTTCAACCTCCCTATCCTGAGCTTGTTCTTCTTCACCTATCTGGTCCTCTCTAATTTCCTCTAATCTAGCTCTGCTCCTTGTTTTGATAAAGACTTCAGGTATATCAACCACTGGTATCCAGTCCTGACTTGTGCTCGGTTGTTCTTCTTCAGCTACTCCTGAATCTATCACTTGAGATTCTTCAGCTGTACAACCTTCTGCTTCCTCAACGATTGATGCTGATTGAGGATCTCTCTCTTCAGGAGCTGGCACCCTTTTGGTATGGCTTATGTGAATCCAATTAGGTAAACCTTCACATTTCACTGCTGTTTGTAACCAATATAACCTGACAAGGTTCGCCCCACCTGTGTGATAAACACGTTTCTCTGGTGTGATGCTTCACTACCACCCAGTCTCCGGGGTTCAGATCATGCTCTTGTTCAGGCTGCCTGGAAACTGCAACTTCTCCAACCTGGTGAGAGACAGAACGCACTAGGTCAGCCAATGCTTTGCAATAATCTAGAACCATATCATCAGTTATGTTCAGCAGTTTATTGCCAGGTACATGGGCTTGTCTCATTGCTCTTCCCATGATGATTTCATGTGGACTCAATCCTGTATTTCTATCAGGTATGCTTCTGAGTCCCATTAAGACAAGAGGCAACGCATCTGGCCAATCTAATGATGTGGATGCACACATTTTTGACAATCTTGATTTTATTGTGCCATTCATTTGTTCAACCACTCCAGAAGCCTCTGGGCGGTACGCACAGTGCAATTTTTGTTCAATTTTAAATGCTTCACAGATTATTTGAATTACATCGTTATTGAAGTGACTCCCTCTATCTGATTCCAAAGTTACTGGGAAACCGAACCGTGGAATGAGTTCTCGTAATAACAGTTTTGCAACTGTTATGCTGTCATTCCTCCTGGTAGGGTAAGCCTCCACCCACCTCGAAAACAGACACACTATGACAAGTACATATTTCAGTTATTTACATGGTGGTAACTGAATGAAATCTAACTGCAACCTCACAAATGGGCCTTCTGCCTTTCCAATTTTTTCCCAGTCCAACTACTGTTCTCCTTCCTGGATTATTCATTTGGCAAGTTAAGCACCTCTGGCAAAGACTCTCTGCTGCAGCCCTAAACTTTGGATTGTACCAATTTTGTCTGAAAAATCTAATCATGGCATCTCTTCCTACATGTGTGTCTCCGTGATACATTCTGGCCATGTGTGAAATCAGGCAATCAGGCATGACTGGTCTGCCATCTAGATAAACCCACACATCATCATCTGTTCTTCGGGTACACCCTATTTTCATCCAAACATCCTTTTCACTCTCTTCAGCATCATCCTGGAATCGTCTCACATCATTCCATGTTTCAGGTGTTGAACATAGCATAAGTTGGCAGCTGATTCCCATTCTTTCGACTTTTCTGTTTACTGCCATTCTATTTCTGGCACAATGTTGAGCGATTAGGTCTGCATATCTGTTACCGGCTACCACCCAGTCATCTCCTGACTGGTGTGCGGCACATTTCATCACTGCCAATTCTTTTGGTGATTGTATTGCCTCCAGTAATTCCTTTACAAACTGCCCATTTTTGATTGGGGATCCTGAAGAAGTCATGAAATCCCTCTGCATCCACAGTTGGCCAAAATCATGCACAACCCCATAACCATATTGACTATCAGTAAATATGGTCAGTTTTAAATTTTTCCCAATTTTGGAGGCTTTAATCAAAGCAACTAATTCAGCTACTTGTGCAGATTTGACTCCTGGTAAATAGGATGCTTCAACTATTCCGGTAAGTTCACATACAGCATAAGCTGCACTCAATTTGCCATCTTCATGCCTTAGGCATGAGCCATCCGCAAACAGCTCCCTGTCTGGGTTCTTAAGAGGCATTTCCTGTATGTCAGGGCGAGGCTTGCTACACAATTCTGTGACTTCCAAGCAGTCATGTTCTGTATCGTCCCTAACTTCTTCGCAATATGGATCTGGTAATAGTGTAGCAGGATTTACAACTGTGCACCTAGCTATGGTCACATTTTCAGCTCCTAGAATTATTCGCTCATATTTTGTCATCCGACTAGGTGTAAGATGCTGGGTTCTAGTTCTTGTCAACAGAATCACAACTGCATGTGGGACGAACACTTTGACAGGGTGTCCCATTACTATGGACTCACTTTGTTCAATGCTCATACAGGTAGCAGCTACTGCTTTTAAGCAGCCTGGCAATGCTGCGGCCACTGGGTCTAATGTAGCAGAAAAATATGCTATAGGCCGTCTGTCCAGTCCATGTCTTTGCGTTAAGACTGAAAGTGCACAACTTTCTCTTTCATAGCAAAATAATGTAAATTCTTTTGTATAGTCAGGCATGCCCAAAGCAGGTGCCTCACACAAAGCATTTCGTAATTTTACAAATGCACTGGCACTTTCATCATCCCATTCAACTGGGTCCTTTGCTTTCTTTTTGGTTAACTGAATTAAAGGTTTTGCTAGTAAAGAAAAACCTACAATCCATTGTCGACAGTATCCTACTATTCCAAGAAACATTCTCACCTCTCTTTGTGTTACTGGCATTTTCATTTGCTTAATTATTTTTATTCTCTCAGAGGTTATTCTTCTCTTTCCTTTCTCAATTTGGTGTCCCAAATACTTAACTGCTGTTGTACAAAATTGTAACTTCTCAGGTGACACTTTGTGACCTTCCTCAGCCAAATGATTGAGTAGTACAATCTAGTCGGTGACACAATCATCATAAGTTCTAGATGCGATTAACAAATCATCTATATATTGTACCAAGACTGAGTTCCTAGGCATTACTACTTTTTCTAGGCACTTTTTCAGTATCTGATTCAAAATGGAGGGACTTTCTGTGTATCCCTGAGGAACACGATTCCACACATAAACGTGATTTTCAAATTTGAACGAAAACAAATACTGACTATCTGGATGCAATGGGATTGAGAAAAATGCTTGGCACAAATCAATTACTGTAAATCATTCTGCGTTCCATGGTATTTGGTATAGGATCACTGCAGGAATTGGTACTATAGGACAACAAGGAACCACAATTTTATTAATTTTCCGTAAATCTTGAACAATCCTATATTTTCCACTAGGCTTTTTCAAACCCATGATTGGCGAATTACAAGGACTACTCATAACTTCTTTTAATATACCTTGTTTCACCATTCTGCCAATTTCCTCAGTAACTCCTGCTTTTACTTCAGCACTCATTTTATACTGTCTGGTATTTGGGAAAATTGTGCCTTCCTTTACAGTTATCTTTACTGGGTCTATATTTGCCATCAGACCTACTTCTTTTCCAGTAAAATCCCATACCTTTGAACTCACTGTAGTTTTTAACTCTTCTGGTAATTCATCTTTTGTTATCAAGGAGAACATTTCATCTACCTCCGTACCTTGTTTGGCTATCATGAATTTGTACACATGATCTTCATCCGGGGTCTGTATTGCAACACCATCTGGTGTGCAGAAAATAGTGCAGTTCATTTTGCACAGTAAGTCTCTGCCCAGTAAATTTACTGGACTAGAGTCACACACCACAAATTGGTGCATTTCACAGAAGTTTCCGATTCTTACTTCCATGGATTCTGTAAGGGGTGTCCTAATCTTTTGATTTCCTACACCTACAACTTGGATAGCTTCTCCAGAGCGAGGGAGGTCTGGGATGTCTGCTGTTCTTACAGTAGATCGGGTAGCACCAGTGTCCAAAAGAAAGGTGTTATCATTACCTTTTACTTTCCCTTCAACATATGGACCTGACTGATCTACCTGCAAGGATGCGCCAAGTACGCACTCCTTCTCCCCCTCTCTTAGGCACCGTCATTGATAATCATATGGATTAAAATCATCCTGTAAAAGAAACTGTGAAGTTGCATACTCATTCTTACCACTTCCTCCTTGATATCCGACGTCTGCACCGTGCTTTGCTCTGCTTACATTACCCTGTATAGGAGCAGGTGGCAACTGACTCTGATGACTTACACCCTGCTGTGAGTCATTCTGCGTCTGCGGATTTAAATTATGATTTGGGCCATTATTATTTTGAATTTTTTTACATTCATTCTTCCAATGTCCCATTTTTCCGCATCCATGACAAGGAAATTTCTTTTTAGCCTCTTCTCTACTCATTCATCCTCTTACCTTTCCACCATTTCCTGTGTCAGCATTCGATCCAGATTCTTTTCCCTGACTTTCTGATGGATTATCTAAATTAATTCCCTGTCGCTCAGCCATTTTCACTTGAGCCCACATCACCTTTTCTTGTAGTTTCTTGTGTCTATCCTCAATGTCATCCCCACAATATTTAGCATATTTCAAAATCTCAATGATAGGCTTTCCTTGCCAACATAACATATGTTGCTTAATCATCTGACAAATCTCTGGTTTTAGACCATAAACAAATCGATAGACAAACTGACTCATATTTTTGTCTCCAATATCTTCAAAACCGCTATACTGTTTGAACACCTGTAATAAACGCTCATAGTAGGCATGTACCGATTCATTTGCTTCTTGGGTTGTTCTGTCTATTTTCACCCAATCTGTTTCTTTTGGTGGTATTTTCCCTTTCAAATAAGTTATTACCTGGTGATACTTCTTCATCACATCATTTGATGGGGCACCTGTCTTTGGATCCCTAGGATATTCTTCACTAGGCCAGTCGATTGTAATTTTACAGTCTGTCCATAAATCGGCAGGTACCACTATGTCAAACAAACCATCTAAGTCCTTTAACAAAACCTTTGAAACCTTCAGAAATCTCTCAACCTGCTTGTACCATTCAATTGGTTTTTCTCTCAATTTTGGAAAATCATTTGTAAATGACAAAATGTTTTGTCTACTCCATGGGACATGGACATAGCCTCCTCCTGGAACCTCTCGCATTGGGTACATCTGTTCCACCTTTCCTGTTTCCTTCAATAAATATTCAGATGTCATTCTATTCGAACGTGCTTCTTCCTTTTTCTTTGTCCATCTAGTTCTCCATCTAACCAATTCTCCCCATTTCTGTAAGACTGTCATTAATTCTTTAACTTGTAAGTTTCTACTAGATGTATTCATATTTTCTAAGTCTTTGTCAGTAAATTCTGCTCTATATGGTCTTTGCAACACTTTTGACTTCCTTATTTCAATTCCCATCTCTGAGGTTAAATCCGTTAACTTTTCATGGAATATTTTTACATTTCTGGTTATGCTTCTACATATAAACAATAGTTCTTCATCATTATAGGTATTTAGACGATCTACTCCTACGTTGCCTGCTAACATTTCTTCTAACTCGACTTTTAGTTTATAAATGTCCAAGATCTTTGGGGGTGAACTCTGTCTATCTACTCCTTGTGCCACACTTTCTAAGTCTTCTGGAGTTACTACTGTTGCACTTTTAGTTCCTGAAGATGTTATTATTTTTACATCCTTTGAGCAACCAGGTGTGGTTCTCCTGGGAGTGCTCTTTGCGGATTCTCGAATAGGCAAATCCATTAGTGAAATCATGGATTCACAGTCACTGATATGATCATCAATTATTATAGCTTCAGGTTTAGGAATATCCATAGGTGTAGTCATAGCTAGAGGCTTCGGGCAATTTACTTTGTCGCCGTATAAAGGGACCACGGGACCAATGGTTACAGGTATAGTCATGGATTCAGGATGTACATTCAACTGTGTTATTTTCTGTATTAATTCTGCCCTGTTTCTGTCTAAAGCCTCTTTTTCCTTATCCTGAAGTACTCTATTAACTGGTGGATTATGCAGTACTCGAGGTACTAACGGTGTTCTCAAAACAGGTGCACTTGGGGAACATCCACCCAACTCTTCCTGGTATGGTGGAGGGTTCTTTAATATTTCTTCCATGAATTCTTCTTCGGATTCTCCAAACCCTGTCATGTGTTTAGTCTTTTCTTTGCATTTGCTCCCTAGCTGCTCATCAGCCATAAATACTGGATACAAACTTTCACTAATCATCGCTCGTCTCCACTGTTTCATCTGACTTTCTCTTGTACCATTCTGGTATCTAGGGAAAAATCCTCTATAGCCCCTATTGCTTCTGGGTCTATCACGTTCAATTGCTTCTGTTTCCCATTCTTCTAGGGCTTCGTACTGCGTTAGTCTTGGTCTGGGTTCTAATTCATTCATTCTCATTCTTAAATTTTGAAGAATTCTCCCATTGAAAGTACCATTCTCTGGGAAAGCTAGTACTCCGTCATCTTTTGTATATTCTATCCAATTTTCTAACCACACACAAGTATCATAACCCCTCTCCATCATCATGAATGAGGCGAGCGTTTTTGCTGGTGGAATGAGAATTCCTTTACTAGTTTTGATTGGCTTATCCTTCTTAAAATAATTTTTAATCTTTTGTAAGAATGACAATTTTCTCTTTTCTCCGTACATTTTGGGTAAATATCTATGTATTGAATTATATTCTGCAAAACCTAAAAATCTCCTGTCTGGATGTGTTCGTATCAAAGTCGGATCATGTTTCCACAAACAGTCTCCACTGTCCACTAATATTTCAACTTCTATTCTGACAACCAATCAAATTCCAGCTAACAATTGTCTCGGAACGAATCCTAGCGCGGGTTTTCTGTGACGTCTATTCACTCTATCTGACAACCCCTCCTTTACAATCTGCGCTTCTCTGTCCCTCGCTGTGCCGACCAATCCCAGCGCGGCACCTGTGTCGTCAGTATTAGTCCTGACTACTGACCCCTCCTTTACAAGACTCGTTCCACGCCCGCTGTTTCAGCCAATCTCAGCGCGGTGCTTGTGACGTCAGCTTCTACTCCGGCAGCTGACCCTCCCTTTACAAAAATCAAACGCAACTTTAATTCCTCAGCACTTTACTTTAAAATTCAGTAACAACATAAAACATTCTCTATCTTGTCAGTTTCCCTAAATTAAAGGATAGATTTTCTCACACTTAGTAAAACCCTTCCGTTTACTAGACATACACTACGAGTAAAACCCTTCCGTTTACTCTTCACGTAAGCTCCAGAAATACCTGTTACTCCTTCAATGTTACCCTTTCTAGGTGATATAACATCAAAATTTCACCAGCGCATTCCTTTGCTGTCACTCATACACACACAGAGTCCCTAACAAGTACTGATAGCCCTGCTTAACTTTTCAGTACTATTTCTGCCTGACAGATAACCTCACTGCAGTATGGTTTCTACTTACCATCCGCTATTCAATTTCCCCGGGGATTTCTAGACAACATAAAACAAAACTTTTAAAAACGGATGTTAGTTCATAAAAATAAAATTCTCATTACCCAATTAACAAAATATAACCATCCTCTGATAGCCAGAAAACTGATCCAGCGGGTTACTAGCAACAAGCATTCATACACTACATACTCACCTGGGCCCATTCATTTACACTAACTAGTAATCACCGCTGGTGGGAGTCAGTTGTACTCTTTATCAAAATCCCTGCTACCAATTACCTTTTCTGATCGAAGAGTAATGACTTACCAATGGACCTTTGATAACTGCGGTTGATATGAGATCATGCAAACATATTTTCATCAAACACCTGAAATAACCACTGACTCAGGAAGTTTTAAAATGTTTATCTTAAATATTTAGTAGAGTAAAATACAAACCACATGGTACTTAATCGCATATCAAGGAGGAAGCACACTGTATAGTCACCTATTAATTACAAATGACGGTCCCTCAGAAAGGAGAAGATAGAGACAGCAGTATAAACTAAAGAGTACGCATTTATAGTTACCTAAAAGTGTGAAAACCAAACCCCTTGGCCAAGGAGTTGGAAAGAGGGTCCCCAAGAAAGGATGAAGACCAAGACCTCCGGACCAGGTTCAGGACAGGATAGATGACCTCTCTACCAACAACGCCTGCGTCGTTCCCCTCTCTGACACTTCGCTCCTCTTCGTGGTTTCTTCTGCGTCTCCCTCTAATACGGTCCGCCGCCCCCACCTCACGACCTCTTCGGACAGCGGTTCAGTCTGTTCTGTTCTGCAATAGCATCGGTTCTCTGCTACCGCATCTATGTCCATCTGCTCGCTAAACTAATTAGCTAAGTCTATATCTATTATACCCTTCTATGCCCATGTACCTCCCATTAATGTTTCAAATTTATGGGCCCACTAATTCTGATTGGACAGGGACAGGGGGTTGATCCTCACACCATGTCAATTTAGTTCAAATTTCTTAAGCCCATTGTTTTAGAATCCCGCCCCTCTCAATTAATACATTTGCTTTATTTCCCACCTGTTTCACAACAATATTAGTACAAAATATATTCAAAATGTATCATTTCAAAGGACATTTTGGTTGAACTCTGAAGGTGATCAGCGGGTCATGTCCTTGGGCATCCTCCAAGTTGACTTCATCGCTTTGCTTTGTTAGTTTTCAGAGCGCATGCGCAGGTCACATGACTCTGGAGCTGCTGTTTAGCCAACCCAGGCCCACTTTACAAACTAATAGAAAATCAAAGAAGAAACATATTAAAATCTAAAATAAATGTTTTCACTGTATACCTCCTACTTCTACCCGAATCCCATTTAATTATAATTGTCTATCCCGCATTAATAGCGTTAGAATACCACATTATTAATTGCAGCAATGCGAAAGCTTTAGCATGTGAGAACATTAAAGCGGCCATTTTAGCATACACTGCGCAGGAGCAAAAGATTCCCTCCAAGCAAAGAAAGACGTCATACCATGTGACATGGTTGACACATGCGCAGTAGAATTCCCGCTTTTTAGCGGCCATTTTGGATTAGACAAGGATTACTTATTAGCGAAAAACACATAGGCAAGCATCTTCTAGATAAAATATGTTTGTGTTGCACATTATTAATAAAGACATTACACAGTTTTAGTACAAATTAATTAATACTGTGAGAGAATTGCTTCAGAGCAAGTCTCATTGTGAGTCCTTGCTCCATCACCGGGATCAACAAGTCTCTGCTCCACAAACTCCAGACCATACAGAACACCGCAGCCAGACTCGTCCTCAGCATCCCTCGACAAAAACACATTTCCCAACACCTGCGCAGCCTCCACTGGCTCCCCGTCAGAAAGAGAGTAACCTTCAAGATACTCACCCACGCCTACAAATGCCTACACAACACCGGACCCCAATATCTCAACAACAGAATCTCCTTCCACGTACCCAAGAGGAACCTACGATCCGCCAACCTCGCCCTCGCCGAAACCCAGCGCATCCGCAGAGCAAGAATGGGTGGAAGATCCTTCTCCTACATTACTGCCAAGACCTGGAACGAGCTCCCGATAGACATCAGACGCGCCCCTACCCTGCACATCTTCAGGAAGACCCTCAAGACCTGGCTCTTTGACTGACCGGCTCTTCGACCGACCGGAGCTGCCCCCCCTCCAGCACCTGGAGATCCTCACGGATGAGTAGCGCGCTTAAAACCCCCTGATTGATTGATTGATCTTAAAACTGCTGCAAAGCACCAGAAATGGAAGGGCACTAACATAGTGTAACCTGAGCGTACTGTTAAATAAATGTGTAACCATGATGTAGACTGACAGACAGTGACTGCAATCAATGCAGAGGAGCTGTAACTTTACTTATAGCCAGTAACAGCCTGAATGATGACACGCTCCTCTAAAAGTAAATTAAATGAGTGACACAACTTTGTGCAGGCTGCTACAGACAGACTAGTGATTGCAATGCAGAGCTCTGCGCCTGCAACTTTACTTACAGTACAGACTGAATGATGACATGCAGTACGCCTCGTCGTGCTTCAACTATAACGCGTGTGTCATTCAAACCATGAACTAGACGATATGTAAGTCAGAGTGGTTCATGCATCGTGAGATTCTACCATTCAGACAACGTGGTGACGCTTAAGCTGCGAGGCGTACTTCATAAGCAAAAACGTGAAATCAACCAAGCGGTTACTGAAAAGTATCATGCGTCATGTTACTCCAACCTTATAACAGAACAGTAAATCAAGTAGATATAGATTCCCGTAAACTCTAAGACAATGTCTCCCCAACTCGCGTTGGGCTATACAAGTAGACAAGCGAATTGTTGACTCATAGAGCGTTGCCATTAAATATAGACATAAGTTCAATGCCTTCCCAATTAAACAAAATGTTGGCAAAATCCCCCCCTGCTGTTACACTTACTCGTGTTGTGGTATCAATATTTGCGAAAAAACTGTGGTGTACGTCCTACCCGACCGGTTTCCAACAGACTAATAATATCAAGGTAAGCGAGGAAGGACTGCCACATTTCGGGCCGTGGCCGTCTGTCCATCAAATTCACGCTAAATGTGGGGGCCATCTTTGACTGGGTGTATATAACAAATAATGCTTTTTTCTAGTGTCGTATAAGCATGCATGGGTTCTTAAATACAGCAGTGTTAGAGTCTTAATATGAGAATAGTGAGACAGGGACCCACAAGATCAATCCTAAAGGAAACAAACGTATAGCTATACTTAGTCGGTGCGTCACGCTAGTGACAAAGTTAAGGCAGTTTACAAGCATCAACTAAACCCAGCGTATTAAAAGTTCAGGACAAGATAACAGACATCAAACAGATGTAACAAAATGAAGTGTAACCATGATGTAGACTGACAGACTGTGACTGCAATCAATGCAGAGGAGCTGTAACTTTACTTATAGCCAGTAACAGCCTGAATGATGACACGCTCCACTAAAAGTAAATTAAATGAGTGACACAACTTTGTGCAGGCTGCTGCAGACAGACTAGTGATTACAATGCTGAGCTCTGTGCCTGTAACTTTACTTACAGTACAGGCTGAATGATGACATGCAGTACTCCTCTGAAAGTAATTTGTAAATTTAATTAGGTTTGATGAGCGACACTTACTTGTCAACGAACGAGGGCCAGCTGCGATGTCCCCCGGGCACCGGGCAGAGCCACGGTCCAGAGGACTCGAATCATGTGACATTCATGGCTCTAGACACTGGACTGCAGTGCAGGGCGGCCAGGCTGCAGTGCGAAGGCACCAGACCACCACTCCGGCGGCAGCGGCGGTCCGGTCGTGGGTGATAATTACACTGCTGGGACCCGTCAAGGCAGTGCAGCACAACACAGTGGGTGCTGCAGCAGCGGTGGGGTCCCAGCTGCGCTAGCTGCCAAAATTAAACTGTGCTGCGCACGCCCACAGCCTATAGGTGTGTGCCATACAGACAGTGTGTCGTGGCAGGCTGTCTCGGCAGTACCGATTGGGCAATGACTCTTGTGACGTTCTTTGTGAATCAGATGTGCTCTGCCGGAATTTTTTACATTGCAGCCAGCTGAGCCAGCCCCCAAGACTGCCGCAAGCAGCGCGCAGACGTGCTGCTTCCAGCTAAAAGATTTGCTCTGACAGTGTGGTGCTAGTTAGCAGCGCTTGGCGTTGGCTTGCTGAAGATGGAGCTATAAACGTGTGACAATGCATTTCAGTGCAGTGATGCAGACCACCACACTGAAATACTACAGTCTAACGCCTGATGCGTGGTACTTAGCAGGGCTGGTGTCAATATGGATGCCAACCATTTCAAGCTGCAAAGAGGGAGATTTGGAAAAAAATTGGGGGAATTTATTTTCCCCATTGACTTGCATAGAAGCCATATATGCCAGCAGACCCGATACAGGCAGGAGACTCCAGATTTTTTTACCCCCCCAAACCTCTTTATTTTAGCTATCTTCCTCCTAAATTTGCCTCTGCTCTCATATAAGACAAAGGATAAAATAAATTCCTCCATTATTTATTGTTCGAAATCTCCCTCCATGCAGCTTGAAAATGTTGGGTTGCAGCAGCATTCACGGGCAGGACTCCATTGCCCAGCAGTCACCAGGGCCCCAGGAGCTGCCCCATGTTGCCCACGTTGGCGCTATAAAGCGCTAGGTCCTCTCCCACAGTGCGGGTTGCAGCAGCATTCACGGGCAGAACTCCATTGCCCAGCAGTCACCAGGGCCCCAAGATGTGGTCCCTGCAACATTGCCAGCTGTCTCGTGTTGTCCCATGTTGGCACTATAAAGCACAAGGTCCTCTCCCGCAGCGCAGGTTGCAGCAGTATTTATAGGTAGGACTCTATTGCCCAGCAGTCACCAGGGCCCCAGTAGGCGGTCCCTACAACATTGCCAGTTGTCCCATGTTGTCCCACGTTGGCGCTATAAAGCGCAAGGTCCTCTCCCGTAGCACGGGTTGCAGCAGCATTCATGGGCAGAACTCCATTGCCTAGCAGTCAGCAGGGCCCTAGGAGGTGGTCCCTGCAATATTACCAGCTGTCCCGTGTTGTCCCATGTGGGCGCTATAAAGTGCAAGGTCCTCTCCCGCAGCACGGGTTGCAGCAGCATTCACGGGCAGGACTCCATTGCCCAGCAGTCACTAGGGCCCCAGGAAGCGGTCCCTGTAACATTGCCAGCTGTCCCGTGTTGTCCCACGTTGGCACTATAAAGCGTGAGGTCCTCTCTTGCAGCGCAGATTCCAGCAGCATTCACGGGCAGGACGCTATTGCCCAGCAGTCACCAGGGCCCCAGTAGGTGGTCCTTACAACATTGCCATTTGTCCCATGTTGTCCTACATTGGCGCTATAAAGCGCAAGGTCCTCTCCCGCAGCACGGGTTGAAGCAGCATTCATGGGCCGAACTCCATTGCCTAGCAGTCAGCAGGGCCCTAGGAGGTGGTCCCTTCAACATTACCAGCTGTCCCGTGTTGTCCCATGTGGGCGCTATAAACTGCAAGGTCCTCTCCCGCAGCACGGGTTGCAGCAGCATTCACGGGCAGGACTCCATTGCCCAGCAGTCACTAGGGCCCCAGGAAGCGGTCCCTGTAACATTGCGAGCTGTGCCGTGTTGTCCCACGTTGGCGCTATAAAGCGTGAGGTCCTCTCCTGCAGCGCAGATTCCAGCAGCATTCACGGGCAGGACTCTATTGCCCAGCAGTCACCAGGGCCCCAGTAGGTGGTCCTTACAACATTGCCATTTGTCCCATGTTGTCCTACATTGGCGCTATAAAGCGCAAGGTCCTCTCCCGCAGCACGGGTTGCAGCAGCATTCATGGGCAGAACTCCATTGCCTAGCAGTCAGCAGGGCCCTAGGAGGTGGTCCCTGCAACATTACCAGCTGTCCCGTGTTGTCCCATGTGGGCGCTATAAAGTGCAAGGTCCTCTCCCGCAGCACGGGTTGCAGCAGCATTCACGGGCAGGACTCCATTGCCCAGCAGTCACTAGGGCCCCAGAAAGCGGTCCCTGCAACATTACCAGCTGTTCCATGTTGTCCCACGTTGTTGCTATAAAGCGCGAGGTCCTCTCCAGCAGCACTGGACATGCCCGGGCACAGCCCAGGTCAAGGGCGGGCACGTCTGTGCCCGTCCGTGGCCGGACAAGGCTGGGTTGGGCCACCCCCCTTGGTTTTTGGCTGAGGGGTTCTACATTTGAGGTACTTTTTTGCGACTATAGCCTAATATCTCTGCCAACGGTTTAAAAGCACCCATTGTTCTCTGTTGCTACCTTGTCAACAGTAGGAGTCAGTTTTTCCGCACCCCGTCTACATCTTGTTGCACCTTTCACAGTGTCTGCTAGGTTTTAGTAAATCTCTAGTGCTATAGTGGATCTTTTTGGAAAAAACTCTTTTGCAGTATTACAATAGGAAAAAGGAAAGCAGAGGAAGGGGTGCCTCTATCTTCTAAAGCTAAAAAGAAGTCTCTGACATCTGCCGCTGGGAATTGTGTGTTGGACTGTATTGACAATCTTATCACAGAGTGTGTGGATATTGTAAACCCTGCCCTACCAGAAAGTGGCAACTCTCCCCCAGTTTTGGCCCTCAAGAATATTACCAAAATGTTCCACAAAGCTAAGAGGGGGCAGGGATATTTTTCTGAGGTAATACATGCTGATTCTTTATTTCCATGCGAATCTGAACCTTCCCTGGCAGATGAGAATGACATAGCAATTGAATGTCGTAATCGTTTTTCGATTCTCTGTCCTGATGTTGATGTAAGCGAAGGGTCCCATAGTGATGTTTCCAGAACCCCCTCTGTTAGACCTGGTACCATTGGCGTGAGTCTCCCTCCCATTTTTTGCTGTTGCCTCCTCTGTTTTTGATATGTTTTGCTGGTTTTAGATGCTTTGGGCACTGTGCCACTGCTATCCAGTGCCACAGTGCAAGTGCTCCCTATTGTAAAGTATTATAATGGATTCGTGACTCCCTGATTGGCTTGTTTGATTTACTTGTCAGACCCTAGTATAGTGCACCATGTGTGCCCAGGGCCTGTAAATCAAATGCTGCTGGTGGGCTTGCAGCACTGGTTGTGCCACCCACGGAAGCAGCTTGTAAAGTGTGTCTCAGGCCTGCCATTGCAGAGCCTGTGTGCAGTCTAGTACTGCCATGTTGACCTGGTAAGTGCACCCACTTACCAGTCCCTAAACCTTCCCTTTTCTACATATCAGACACCCCTAAGGTAGGCCTAAGGGCAGGGTGCATTGTAAGTAAGAGGTAGGACATGCCCTGATGTGTGTGGCATGTCCTGATAGTGAATTACAGCCAATTTCGTTTTTCACTATTGCAAGGCTACCTGTCCCCATAGGCCAGAATGGGCAGTTTGATTATAACATCTTATAATCCTAACTGACCCAGGGAACATGGTAGAAAAACGAATTTAGTATGCCTGAACTCAGAATGATAAAATACATCTTTTAGTGAAGTTGGTTTTAACATTCTGTGTTTGAAAATACCACTTTTAGAAAGTAGGTATTTTCTTGCCTAACCATCCAGCCTGCCTCTGCTAGGTTGTGTATTGCTTGTCTGGTTTGTGAGTGACAGGAGGGATTGGGCTCCAGCAGTCTGATGGGTCAGGGCTGGGCTGAATAGGACCTTGGCTGAATAGAGAAGAGGGGGCGGGGATTTCCTTTCAGCTACCTGGGCCAGGTCTGCTTTCAACAATGCTGTCTCCACCTCCTGCCAGGAAGCTGCACAGAACTGGTTTTGTTCAGGCACAGACACTCTCTGCCTTCAGAGACAAAGGATTTTTGAGTATAAATATTGGGGCCCAGACCCCAAGACTTTAGATCACTTCTGGGAATCAAGACGGACCTTTGCCAAGGAGAAGAAACCAAGGAAGCTGAAGGACTTGACTGCCCCTGTGCCAGTGTGCTATTTTCTGGGTTTGGCCTGCAGTGGTTACTTTATTGCCAAGGAAAGGGGAAAGAACTTTTATTGAACTTTCATCATCTTGAAGAAGAATCTCCAAGGGCTTGAACTGTGCTTGCCTCCTGCTGAAGTTCAGGGACACAAGACTTCACCACCAGCTCCCCCCTGAATTCCCTTGCTGGGGATTCTGTCTGCAGAAGCCTGCGTATCGCTGGGAGCTGGAAGCGCGACTCAACGAGAAGAAGCGTGACGCCGTCGCAGCTGTTGCCGTCGCATCATCGGAGAAGCGTGTCGCCACCGCAAGGGTCGCCGTCGCATCACCGAAGAAGCGTGTCTCCGTCGCAGCTGTTTGTCGTCGCATCACCGGAGAAGCGTGTCGCCACCGCAAGGGTTGTCGTCGCCGCATCACCGGGGAAGTGTGTCGCAGGGCCTGTCGTGGCTCAGAAGTTACCGAGTTCGCCGCACGGCCGTCGGGCGTGCACGCATCGCCTTCACGTCGTCGCATCGCATCAAGGGCACCATCTTCTTGCATCGCACCGGACCGTTGCAGCGTATCGAAGCGCCATCTTGTCGCATCATAACCGGAACTCAGTAAGGGATCGACGCATCACCTCCTCTCCGGTAAGGAACAGACGCATCGCCTACTTAGCGCAAGCACTGAGGAACAGAAGCATCGCCTCCCCCGAAGCAAGGAACCGACGCATCACCCTTCCTGCGACCCTTTTGTTTGTTTTGCATTACGTATTTAAGGTACTTTGTGAGAAACGTGTCGCATTTACCATCAACTTTGAACTAAGCAATCTCTACCATTTTTAAGTCTATTTTTGATTACAGCATTGTGGATTTTTCTCGTTTGGGTCTTGTGTTAAGTCTATATAAAGCATACTTATTTTTATAAAACCTGTGTGGTGTCCATCTGTAGTGTTTTCACTGTATTACTGTATGTGTTCACAAATGCTTTACACAATGCCTCTGAGATAAGCCTGCCACCTCGTGCCAAGCTACCACAGGGTTGAGCAGGGGTTATTTTAGGAGTGTAGCCCCCTTATCCTGACTAGAAGCAAGGGTCCCTATTTGGACAAAGGTGCAAGCCATTGCCAACTAGAGACCCCCAGTTCTAACAATGGTGGTCAGCGGTGAGGATTCTGGACTTGCATTTATGACTCATATACAGTGATTGGTGTACACTACTAGTGAGTGCAGACCAAACGCAACCACATACATTTTGGTAGAATTTTTTCCTTGGAACTGTTATTTGTTTGCTAAAGACTACCAATTCTTATTGCCATGATCAAACCAGCATCCAACGCATCTATGGATCTAGATTTTGAGGAAGAGAGGGTGGATACCTACACTGTGAAACATGCTGAAATATCTTCTGTAGAAGATTTAAAGTTGCTACTCAAGGCCTCACCAAGAAGGATGAGTTCCAAAAGGCGCTGAGGGCCTGGTTGGAAGCTAGAAATGCCTCTGAGCATGTGGAAGAGCCTGTGGAGGAGGCTGAGGATACAGATGGGCAGCTAGATGGGCCATTGGGTCCAGCCAGGGAGAAAGTACCTTCCCTGCCAGGCAGCAGTGTTTCTTCCAAAGACCTGTCCCCAGGAGAGCTGGAGGACAGGGAGAGAAATAGGAGTGCATAAAATGGAGCTGACCAAGCTCAAGATGGCGGGTCAAAAGGACCTAGAGAATAAGAAGCTGGAGTTTGAGAATAACAGGTTAGCATTGGAAAGAGAGAGAAGTGAAATTAGAGCATGAGAGATTTTTGAGGGAGTTAGAGATCAAAGCTAGAAGCTTAGAAATTAATCCCTCTGGTGGCAGCGCACCATCTGTGCCTGCAGAAGGAAGAGTATATTTCCCCAAGGATGTCATTAAGGATTTCCATAAGCATGAAGATATTGGGCAGTGGTTTGCAGCCTATGAGATGGCAGTGTTGGCCCACCGGGTCCCTGAGAAAGATTGGGGAGCGGGGTTGTGGGACCGTTTTGTTAGTGATGGGAGGGATACTTTGTTAGACCTGCCCAGTGAGAATAGGATGTCTTATGCCCACATGAAGGAAGCCCTGATGACCAAGTATGGATTGACCCCAGAACTCTATAGACAGAGGTTCAGGAATTGTAAGAAGCTGGAGGCAACTACCTGGGTGGAGTATGCATCTTTCTTTTGCAGAGCAATGGATGGTTGGGTAAAGGGTAGCAAAGTGGATACTTTTGAAGCGCTCTATGATTTGTTTGCATGGGAGCACTTGTCTGCTAATTGTTTTCCAGAGCTACGCCAGCACCTTATTGATAGCAAGCTAACTAACCCTAGGAAGCTTGCTGAGGAGGCGGACCGCTGGGTCAGTACCCGAGTCCACAAGGGTCATGTGGGAGACTTCGCCAAAGGTGGGCAGGGTCCCCAGCAGAAGAGTGGGGGGACAAGGGTAAACAGATGGAGTTCCAGAAAGGGCCCCAAAGTAATTCCCAAGGGAACCAAGGGAAGGGTTCCCAGCCTCCCCCTCAGAAGAAGCCAGAGGCCCCGACAGGTAAACCTGTTCACAGGGGCCCCCTAAATGTTTTGAGTGTGGTCAAGTGGGCCACCGTTGGTATGATCCCAAGTGTCCCAAGAAGGATCACAATGCACCACCTAGTGCACCACCCCGTCAGATGGCAAGTGTAGCCCTGGGGGGAGGAGATGGGTGCCCAAGGTGGGTGGGGTCCCGCAGAAATGTCCCTTGTCTCTTTAGGAGATTGTGAGATGGTCCCTATGACCCAGCTGCCTGATAACACTAAGAAATACAGGCAGTGGGTGACCATCAATGGCCATAGGGTGGAGGCTCTGAGAGACACCGGGGCCAGTGTGACAGCTGTCAGTTGTCGGCTGGTGTCTAAAGAGCAGGTGGTCCCCCATGCATTCTTCCCTGTAGTTGCCGTGGACAACTCAGAGAGCCAGTGTGAGGTGGCTCAAGTTCCTTTTGAGTGGGGGGGGTCTCAGGTACCCTTCAAGTAGCTGTGAGGCCAGCCAGGCCTGTTGACTGTCTGCTAGGCAATGATTTGGAGAGCTCCCCTTGGGCTATGGTGGAGAGAAGGTCTCATTTGGAGATGTTGGGTCTGCCTGAGTGGGCGTGTGTGACCACTCGGTCTATGGCAGCCAGAAAGGGTGTTCAAGAGGACCTGGAGCCTGAAAGTATGGCCCAGGTACCTGCCTTAAAGAGAAGAGGTAGGGGTGCGGGAAACCAGCCCCCACAGTTCCCACGGTCCAGGAGGAGGCAGACCTTGAGGGGGATGCCCTGGAACCTACAGGGGAGCAAGTGGCTGAACTGGGGGACCTGCCTGAGCTGACCCATTGGCAGCAAGAAGGAGGACCCTCCAGGGAGGAATTCTGTGAGGAGCAGAAGAAGTGCCCTTCTCTTGAGGGTTTGCGGCAACAGGCCACAAACCAGGCAGCAGGTGATCAGTCTGGATCACATTGGATCTACTGGGAGAATGGTCTCCTCTATAGCGAGCCTAAGGTTGCTGAGCCTGGGTCAGCCTGTGTGCTGGTGGTACCCCAGCGCTTCAGAGCCTTCCGACTGGGTTTGGCTCATGATGTGCCTTTGGCAGGGCATTTGGGGCAGAACAAGACCTTTGAAAGGCTTGTTACCCACTTTCATTGGCCCCAAATGCGCAAGAGTTCAGATACTCATTGCAGGACTTGCCAGGCAGGCAAGTGGTAAAAGTGGAAGGAAGCACAGGGCTCCTCTCCAACCTTTCCCTGTAGTCAGCACCCCCTTTGAACAGGTGGGAATTGACATTGTGGGGCCTCTGGACCCCAAGACAGCCATGGGCAACAGGTTCATCCTGGTCTTGGTGGACCATGCTACCCGGTACCCAGAAGCAATCCCTCTCAGAACAGTGACGCCCCCCGTGGTGGGACGTGCACTGATGGAGATTTTCTCCCGTGTGGGGTTCCCCAGAGAGGTGGTGTCAGACCGTGGTACTAACTTCATATCCAAGTATATGAAGTCCCTGTGGCAGGAGTGCGGTGTAACATACAAGTTCACCACTCCTTACCACCCCCAAGGTAATGGGCTGGTTGAGAGATTCAACCGGACCCTCAAAGGCATGATTATGGGTCTTGAGGAACCTATGAGGCGTAAGTGGGACGTCCTCTTGCCATGCCTTCTGTTTGCTTACCGTGAGGTGCCACAGATGTCCTTAGAGTTCAGTCCCTTTGAACTGCTGTATGGTCACCCGGTAAGAGGACCTCTGAGTCTGGTGAAGGAAGGCTAGGAGAAAGCTCCCAGGAAACCTCCCCAGGATGTGTATAGCTACATGCTGGCCTTCAGGAACCAGACTAGGCAATTCAGACAACTCGCTCAGGCGAATCTGGAAGCCAGCCAGGAAGAGATGAAACGGTGGTATGATCAGAATGCCACTCTGATCGAGTTTCAGCCTGGACAGAAAGTTTGGGTCATGGCCCCAGTGGAGCCCTGTGCGCTCCAGGATAAGTGGACCGGACCATTTGAGGTGGTGGAGCGCAAAAGTGATGTCACCTACTTGGTGGACTTGCGGTCTCCCAGGAACCCTTTGCGGGTCCTGCATGTTAACCGCCTGAAGCCCCACTTAGAGAGGTCCGAAGTGGGCATGCTCCTAGCAACAGATGCTGGAATGGAGGAGGAGACTGAGCCTCTTCCTGACCTCCTGTCTGCAACAGAGCAAGATGGGTCAGTGGATGGTGTGAACCTCTCTACCACCCTGACCCCTGAGCAGCAGAATGACTGTCGCCAACTGTTGGGACAATTCTCTGATCTGTTCTCCCTGGTTCCTGGTGTCACTGAGTGGTGCGTCCATGATGTGGACACTGGGGACAGTCCCCCTGTTAAGCACAAAGCTTACAGAGTGACTGACAGGGTCAGAGCTTACATCAAGGAGGAGGTCTCCAAGATGTTTGCCTTATGGGTGATTGAGTCCTCTCACAGCCCTTGGGCCAGCCCAGTGGTCTTGGTCCCAAAGGCTGCCACGCCTGGTGCCACACCTGAACTCCGGTTCTGTGTGGACTACCGAGGACTCAATTCAGTCCCCAAGACTGACGCGCACCCCATCCCCAGAGCTGATGAGCTCATTGATCGGCTAGGGGCTGCACGGTACCTCAGTACGTTTGATCTGACGTCTGGGTACTGGCAGATCGCCTTAACTGATGGGGCCAAAGAGAGGTCAGCATTCTCCACACCAGATGGGCACTACCAATTCCGGGTTATGCCCTTTGGGATGAAGAATGCCCCTGCCACCTTTCAGAGGTTGGTCAACCAGGTGTTGGTTGGACTGCAGGATTTCAGTGCCGCCTACCTGGATGACATCGCAATGTTTAGTTCCACCTGGGATGAACATCTGCGCCACCTCTGGGAAGTGTTGATGGCGCTGCGGAAAGCAGGCCTCACGATCAAGGCGAGTAAGTGCCAGATCAGGCAGGGTTCCGTGGTGTACTTGGGGCACCAGGTAGGAAGCGGCCAGGTGGCGCCCCTACAACCCAAGATTGATACCATCCTGGCATGGGAACCCCCAAAACCCAGACACAGGTGAGAGCCTTTTTAGGACTCACAGGGTACTACAGGAGGTTTGTCAAGGGGTATGGCAACATCGTTGCACCCTTGACTGAGCTGACTTCCATGAAGCAGCCCAAGAAAGTGAACTGGACTGACACCTGTCAGAAAGCTTTTGACGCCCTGAAGACTGCCATGTGCACAGCACCCGTGCTTCAGGCGCCCAACTTCTCAAAACCATTGATTGTGCAGACAGACGCTTCAGAGCATGGTGTGGGGGCTGTTCTTTCACAGATGAATGAGGAGGGCCTAGACCAACCTGTAGCCTTCATCAGTAGGAGGTTACTTCCACGGGAACAGAGGTGGAGTGCAATTGAGCCTGAGGCATTTGCTGTGGTCTGGGCACTGAAGAAGTTGAGACCATACTTGTTTGGGACTCACTTCCTGGTTCAGACCGACCACAGGCCCCTCAGATGGTTGATGCAGATGAGGGGTGAGAATCCAAAGTTGCTGAGGTGGTCATTTCCCTACAGGGGATGGACTTCACGGTGGAACACCGCCCTGGTACAGAACACGCCAATGCTGATGGTCTGCCCAGATTTTTCCGCCTTAGTGAAGAGAACTCCCAGGAGGGTGGGTAGTTCTCCCCACATTTCAGCTGGAGGGGACACGTGTTAGACCTGGTACCATTGGCGTGAGTGTCCCTCCCATTTTTTGCTGTTGTCTCCTCTGTTTTTGATATGTTTTGCTGGTTTTAGATGCTTTGGGCACTGTGCCACTGCTATCCAGTGCCACAGTGCAAGTGCTCCCTATTGTAAAGTATTGTAATGGATTAGTGACTCCCTGATTGGCTTGTTTGATTTACTTGTCAGACCCTAGTATAGTGCACCATGTGTGCCCAGGGCCTGTAAATCAAATGCTGCTGGTGGGCCTGCAGCACTGGTTGTGCCACCCACAGAAGCAGCTTGTAAAGTGTGTCTCAGGCCTGCCATTGCAGAGCCTGTGTGCAGTCTAGTACTGCCAGGTTGACCTGGTAAGTGCACCCACTTACAGTCCCTAAACCTTCCCTTTTCTACATATCAGACACCCCTAAGGTAAGCCTAAGGGCAGGGTGCATTGTAAGTAAGAGGTAGGACATGCCCTGATGTGTGTGGCATGTCCTGCTAGTGAATTACAGCCAATTTCGTTTTTCACTATTGCAAGGCTACCTGTCCCCATAGGCCAGAATGGGCAGTTTGATTATAACATCTTATAATCCTAACTGACCCAGGGAACATGGTAGAAAAGCGAATTTAGTATGCCTGAACTCAGAATGAGAAAATACATATTTTAGTGAAGTTGGTTTTAACATTCTGGGGCCGATTCCGATCTCGGCCGGTAGTGCTCCGAATCGGATTTGGATTTACCGGATCCGATTCGAGCCCTGTTTCCCGACCGAATCGTACGCGGTCCGGCCGAGCGAGTACGATGCAAGCGCCCGTGAAATCGCCGACCGACTCGAACGCGGCTTCAACACGCTCCGACCGACTCGCACGGACACGACTCGCACCGCGCTATGGAGACGTTTCCCGGCCAGGTAAGTACGATGCGCGCCGCAAGCAGTCCGACCGACTCGCGCCGTCCGGCTCGAAAGAGCTGTCGGAGCCGGACTTTGGGGGTCCGCGTCGGACCCCCCCTGTATGCGTAGCCGCGCGGAGTCGCACACAGGGGGACCCATGGGTCCCCCCTACCTGTGCATGTACGCCGCGATGCGCATGGATGCGTACCCGCTGTAGGGGACGCCCTCGTTCGCCTCGCACCCATTGAGTCAATGGGAGCCCGCGTACGCGTTGTACGATCGGCTCCCATTGACTTCAATGGGAGTCCGACCGAATCGAGTCCGATAGCATGCGAATGCATCGTACTCGTCCGGTCGGACTGCTGGGGTCCGATTCGGTCGGAAATCTCTCCGGGTCCGGCTCGGTCGGAGAGATTTCCGGCCCGAATCGAATCGGCCCCTCAGTGTTTGAAAATACCACTTTTAGAAAGTGGGTATTTTCTTGCCTAACCATCCAGCCTGCCTCTGCTAGGTTGTGTATTGCATGTCTGGTTTGTGAGTGACAGGAGAGCTTGGGCTCCAGCAGTCTGATGGGTCAGGGCTGGGCTGAATAGGACCTTGGCTGAATAGAGAGTAGGGGGAGGAGATTTCCTTTCACTCCCCTGAGCCCTGATAGAATAGAGAGTAGGGGGAGGAGATTTCCTTTCAGCTACCTGGGCCAGGTCTGCTTTCAACAATGCTGTCTCCACCTCCTGCCAGGAAGCTGCACAGAACTGGTTTTGGTCAGGCACAGACACTCTCTGCCTTCAGAGACAAAGGATTTTTGAGTATAAATATTGGGGCCCAGACCCCAAGACTTTAGATCACTTCTGGGAATCAAGACGGACCTTTGCCAAGGAGAAGAAACCAAGGAAGCTGAAGGACTTGATTGCCCCTGTGCCAGTGTGCTATTTTCTGGGGTTGGCCTGCAGTGGTTACTTTATTATTGCCAAGGAAAGGGGAAAGAACTTTTATTGAACTTTCATCATCTTGAAGAAGAATCTCCAAGGGCATGAACTGTGCTTGCCTCCTGCTGAAGTCTCAGGGACACAAGACTTCACCACCAGCTCCCCTGAATTCCCTTGCTGGGGATTCTGTCTGCAGAAGCCTGCGTATCGCTGGGAGCTGGAAGCGCGACTCAACGAGAAGAAGCGTGACGCCGTCGCAGCTGTTGCCGTCGCATCATCGGAGAAGCATTTCGCCACCGCAAGGGTCGCCGTCGCATCACCGAAGAAGCGTGTCTCCGTCCCAGCTGTTTGTCGTCGCATCACCGGAGAAGCGTGTCGCCACCGCAAGGGTCGTCGCGCGCATCACCGGAGAAGCGTGTTGCAGGGCCTGTCGCGGCTCAGAAGTTACAGAGTTCGCCACACGGCCGTCGGGCGTGCACGCATCACCTTCACGTCGTCACATCGCATCAAGGGCACCATCTTCTCGCATCGCACCGGATCAGCGCAACGCATCGAAGCGATATCTTGTCGCATCGTAACTGGAACACAGTAAGGGACCGACGCATCACCTCCTCTCCGGTAAGGAACAGACACAGTCGCTAACTTTGCGCAAGCTCTGAGGAACAGAAGCATCGCCTCCCCTGAAGCAAGGAACCGACGCATCACCCTTCCTGCGACCCTTTTGTTTGTTTTGTGTTACGCATTTAAGGTACTTTGTGAGAAACGTGTCGCATTTAACATCAACTTTGAACTAAGCAATCTCTACAATTTTATAAGTCTATTTTTGATTACAGTATTGTGGATTTTTGTCGTTTGGTTCTTGTGTTAAGTCTATATAAAGCATACTTATTTTTATAAAACCTGTGTGGTGTCCATCTGTAGAGTTTTCACTGTATTACTGTATATGTTCACAAATGCTTTACACACTGCCTCTGAGATAAGCCTGCCTGCTCGTGCCAAACTACCACAGGGTTGAGCAGGGGTTATTTTAGGAGTGTAGCCCCCTTACCCTGACTAGAAGCAAGGGTCCCTATTTGGACAAAGGTGCAAACCATTGCCAACTAGAGACCCCCAGTTCTAACACCCTCACAGGAATGTTATTTTATGTTTCACTGCTTGATGGGTGTCATATGGGAGTTAAGGGATCAGATAGTGTCCCTGACGAAGGTAGTAGCGAGTTTTGAGGAGAAGGAGAAGAGGAACAATACCATTGCCTCTGGGGGGATTGACGCACGAGAGGTTGGACCCACATGTGATTAAAAATCAGTGGGTAACTCATGATAAGCCATATTTCAAGTCACTGTTTTGGGAAACCCTCGCTATATTTCATCAACATTCTATACCCCCAATCCCCAGGCTTAGCTCTCACAATGGGGATGACTGCTATGGTGTCTGGGGGTATGATTCTTCCAGGAGCGTTATGGGAGCTGCCCAGGGGGGTGCGGGGGATCTAGGTCACCTTTTCTGCAATGCTTCTCCCCGGCAACTCCCAACCGCCCTGTCCCAGGGGAGTGGTGGGAAATGGTTGTTATGTATCAAAGCAACAGGGGAATCCACAGGCACAAATCTTTCTTACAACAGTCCCCAGGTTGCCTGATGGTTATAATGAAGATCAGGAGTCACTCAAGAATAAAGTTATTCATTGGTTCCGGGCTGTTTGTCAGTGCCATTCCATTATAAGAAGTGATATCGTGCGTGTTGAAAGATTGTTAAGCCCCAATGGAGAAAATGATAGAATCAAGGTTCAATTCTCTCACAGGCATATAGTGGATGGTCTTATGGCCATGGATGCTAGATCCATTTCCCAGGCCAAAACTCAAATAGAGATTAAATATTGGAACCAGGAAATGGTTGCTAGTAGTATGATAGGTGATACGCTAAGGCCCTGGGGGATATTCTCCCCAAGATGAATGGGTCTACTCCTTGACAGGTTATACCCCCTGCTGCAATTGATGGATTTGATATGGCATCCCTCCCTGGTCTCCCTTGCCAAAAAAAGCCTTTGAACACTCCCAATTAGTGAGCCGGTCCCTCGCAGTTGGGAGAAAAGCTCAGATGCCTCATGTTTGGGGTCTGATGGATGCTCGTCAGCCGCGGTCCATGCAGGTAACAGCGGTGGGGCTAGGTAAGGGGGGATTTCGAGGGACGATGCAGAGGGAAAATTAATTATTTATTAAGTTTTCCCTCGGCATCGTCCCTCGAAATCCCCCCTTACCTGGCCCCACTGCCCCACCGCTGTTACCTGCACAGACCGCAGCTGATGCTCGTATATATTACACGAGAAGACTGGTCCAGTCTCCACCCGGTTGTAGAGCCAGTGATTGGTGATTGTTCTTTATTTTCCCAGCCAAATGTAACTCCATTGAAATTTTTGTTAAGGGATGTTGCTGGAATTCTAAAACTGTTCCCTGACTCCTGACTTGGAATAGGGTAACTTTATTGATTCCCATTATGTTTGTCTTTTTCAGGAGACCTGGTCTTTGTCCCCCTTCCATAGATGCAGGGTCACCTCTGTAAATGTAAATGCAACCCAATGTGGAAGGGGTAGACGTTCAGGAGGGCTTGGATTTGGGTTAAAACCTCTTTACAATGCCAAATAAAGAACATCCACAACGATTCACCAGATGTGATGGCAGTGGCACTTACATTAACCTCTGGTATGGTTTTAAACATCTTTAATGTTTATAATAGAGCGAGCCCTAGACCAGCTGAGTCAGTGGTTCTTAACACTCTCGAAGCAGCAATTACTGAACAAATGGGGAGGGGTTTCCTTCTGGTGGCAGGAGATTTTAATTCAACGTTTGAACCCCAGACTGATAATCATCCCAAACTTACTGCAGATTGTGATAGTCAGTGGGGTATTCCCCACTGGACTTGCCCCAGGTATGCTGGTCCCCTAAATCTGGTCAGGTACTGGCCCTTCCACTTAATTTGGATTTAAGAGCTGCAAACGGTATGACACCATCTGACCGTTTAGCTAAAATGACATGCAATAGACCTGGGTACGAGAGCCGGATCGATTATTTTCTGGTAGATGTGAAGCTATGGCCCCATCTAATAGATATGAAAGTGGTGTATAGACTCGATAATGACCACCACACATTAACCCTAACCCTGACAGACAATTTTAGGATAAAATCAGCTCTGAGGGGTCTCGAGATTAGGGGTGCCTGGCTGTATCTAGTAACCAGAAAGACATTGTGTGGAAATGGGTGGAAAAAAATCCTCCATCTCTCGAGGCAGTAGTCTCTAGAATAGGAGCCAAATTAGAGTTCCTCTCTTCCCTTACTAACTCTATCATGTGCAAGGTGTTAGGGTTGAGGCATGCTGAACTTTTTAATCAGATCGGGGATTTGTTAGGAAAAAAATCAAAAGGGGGAGTGAGTTTCTCCAAGTTAATCCCATGGTAAACCCATGGTATAATCGCTCCTGCAGGTCAGCTAAAAGTTAACTTCTACTGGCAGTGAAATCTAACATACACCATAGTATAGTCAGCAGCAGGGCCAGGTATAGGCAGGCTTTGTCTAGGGCAAAGAAGCAGTGGGAGGAAAAATTGTGGCTAACTCTTCATGAACAATAAAGAAGAAGTACGTGGTTCCTCGGTGAATACAGAGTATTTATTGCAGGTCGTGAAAGGAAGGGGATTCTTCCTTTCGGAACTGGTGCCCTCACACACCCAGCAAGCTAGGTGTCATGCTTCATCATCTGGGCCTGCTCCTCGTCGGGTCGGCGCTGCAATACCCGACGGGCACCCAAAAAGGGGCTCTTTATCGGAGATCTTTTGTTCCTTGCCGGTGGGTGCCGTGGGTGTAAGGGCCCTTTTGATTGTGTGGATGTAGTAGTATGTGAAGTGAGTTAAAACAAGTCAGGGTGCCTTATGGAACATATTTTATTCTTGGTAGGCCCCCTGCCTGATTAAAATAGAAAAAGGAGAGGCGTATATCTGACTATAATGGGTCAAGTTCAGGGCGCTCTATTCCTAGTGGGTCAACATGTTTCTCGCCATTGTTGTCTTAAGGATCAAAGGCGATTCTTCAGGACCGTAAAGTGAGTCTATCTACACCCAGTGGTGTGGTGAACTACCTACCACTCTTGGATAAGCGGGTTGTGCGCCTGTTGTTTCTATGGACGACCCAATCACTAATTGAATCGTGCCTCGTCAGTATCCAGCGGGCCGTGGACACATATAAGTTATGTGTCTGCTTTCAATGAAAGCCGTGTGGTTGACCTACCCCTCTCCGCTGAATCCGTACTTCTTCTTTATTGATTATCTAGGGCATGTACGTTGGACCTTTCCAAAAGCCCATTGTCCCCATCCTTTTGTAAAAAATAACTCTTCATGAAGCCATGATCTCAAAGGATAGCCATACTTTTTGGCACTTGGCCTCCGCATGTACAACTGTCATTCAAACCGTGCTGGATCTTTGTGTCCAACCTGATGATTGGGTTGGTCATTTTAGTAAGTTATACTCTAACAGTGGAGCTATGGAAGAGGAAGACAAATTGAGTCAATGTGTCTCTGCTCAGGACGATAACAATACTCTTGTTTTTACCATAACCGAGATCTTAAATGCAATTAATTCATGCATTCCCACCCGTGCCCCAGGTCCGGACAAGATTCCAAATGATTTATTTAACGCCAACACGGAGGTGTGGGGTCCATACATAAATATTCCATCGAATGCTATATTGTTGAGTCTTGAAATTCCACCCTCATGGAAGATCGCCAAGATCTTGCCAATATTGAAGAAAGGGGACCAGGCAAGCCCAGCAAATTATCACCCTATTAGTTTGATCGATATGTTGCAAAACAATTTTTCCAAACAAGTGCTGATCCACCTGCAGAATTGGATTGTTGAGGAGGGTATTTTATCTGACCACCAGGCAGGTTTTAGATCAGTTATCAGTACACTGGACCAGGTTCTAAGGTTCTTGTGTATATATTGGTGTGAGGTGTTACTCCACGGGAAAAAGATGTATGTTGCTTTTGTAGATCTGTGCACAGACATCAACCTTGTCCTCCAGGCGAACATGTTGAAGGTACTGGAAAACCTGGGTATCCCTCCTCCTTTATTGAACATTCCGGTGAGACTCCACGTGGGCAATAAGGCACAGATCAGATGGGAAAAAGACAGACAGCTTCCAGATCCCTTTAGGGTGGTGCAAGGAGTCAGACGGGGTTGAGTCTTAGCCCCCACCCTTTTTTCCCTACATATAAATGGGGTGATAGACTATCTTAGTAAGGAGGGCTGTGATGCACGGAGCCTCAGGGGAAGGAGGGATTCAGCCCTCCTTTTTGCCGAAGATGCCCTACTAATTTCTAAGACTCCACAGGGATTGCAACTACTCTTGGACAATTTTTCCTCATTCTTTGCTCAAGCTAAACAGCACCAAAACAAAATGCATATTCTTCTCCAGGGATGGGCACTTCCGTTGTAGTAGACACATACAGGTGGGAAACAAGTGTATTGATCATGTGTACTCCTTCGATTACTTAGGTGTAGGCATGACACTTAATTTGAGTTGGGCCCCGCAGATAGAAAAGGCCCACTCAATGCTTATCCAACAGTCTACAAACCTGGTGAACGTCCACCGCAAAACTTCCTCTAGGAGGGTGGCCCCTGTCCTGGAGATTTATGCCCCTGTCCTGGAGATTTATAATGTTAAAAGTTATTGGGTCTGTGTTGTTCGGTGCTGAAATATGGGGCTCCTCAAATCACAATAGCCTTGCCACGGCAGAGCATAGGTTCATGAGGTCCATTCTTTCACTTACTATGAGTACACTCTTGCTACCCTTATACCTAGACTTTGCCCAGCGGAAGATCTGGCACAAAATAGAATGCAGAATGTTATTATTTTGGTATCATTTTTGGTCCACAGTTGAAACTGAATCGTATTGAGAAGTTGTCAGAGATCTGATAACCTACCCGGGCATAGTCAAAATCCCCTGGTTTTATGCTATTCAAACCCTTCTGCAGAGTCTGAGCCTAGACGTCTACTGTTTTTTCCCAGAGCAACTGTGCCAGTTATCGAGAGTAAAGGTCAAAACCTTTATTGGGAGGCAGCAGCCATGAATATAGTGACCAAGAGTACAGGCAGGCTTACACTGTCTTTTATCAATTTTAAGCCGTGTAGGAGTTTTGAGGTAACTATTTATGAAATTGAACCCTCACTGTCACTTAAGCTATATCTGCAGTTCAGATATGGTATCCTCCTGGTCAAATCCTTTACCTCTAACTGGTCTGCAGGCAGTGAGGGTGGTGAAGGTTCATGTCCCGCATATGGAAGGGGAAAAGAATAATTGTAACACTTATTGTTCTTTTGCCCCCAGTACGGTAGTCTTTGGGCAAAGTGGATTGTTCCACTTTGCAAGAATCTTGGTACTAGGAGCTACCAGGTTGCCTTTAGACTCTTGAGTACTAGTACATGCAGGCCCCATGTTTTTGGTGTGGTAAAATATCTTATGGCAATCTGGATAAGGTACTCCAAGTGCCAATAAAATGTGGTAGCCATCACCGAGTAACTAAAGCAGGGAAGCAACCAAGTGGAATGTCTTGTAAACTGTAAATGTGTTCAACCCATGAAATGTTTCACTCTATTTTAATATTTTACATTGCTTTTATGACACATGCTTGACTGTTTTTAACTGTTTTGTGGTTTTGTAAATTGTTTTTATTATTTCTACTTTGTTGATCTGTGTTATCGAAATATAATATTTTGACTGACTGAAAATGTTGGAATGTATGATGGAAGCAGAGGCAATTTTAGACTGGCAACAGCTAAAATAAAGACATGTTGGGAGTCTCCTGGCTGAATCGGATCTGTGTGCGTGTACGGTGTCAGTTGTCCTATCAATATCACAAAATTTGTTTCCAATATCCTGGCATCGAGTCTGGTTACTGGGCTGTATGAAATGCAGCAAGCAGTCCTTCCAAGTACCACGCATCACAGGTTAGAGTAACACATTTTTGTGCTGGTGTCCACATTGCCACACAAAATTGCTATCGCACATTTGAAAGCATGCTTTTATCATCCTCATGAGGTGCTGCAGAGGATTGAATTATTGTGGTGGTTTGCAGTAGTGTGCCAGTGCAGTCAGTGTGAGCGGAGCCCAGGACAAGCAGAGCAGCCCTGTCAACAGTGGCGGCTCGCATAGGGCGTGCTGCGGGGGGTGGGGCGGGGGAGGGGCAGGGTAGGGGCAGGGTGGGGGGTAGTAAACTCGGACATACGACGGAACGGAGGAACGTAATAATTACTTTCCTCCGTTCCGTCGTATGTCCGAGTTTACTAACCCCCACCCTGCCCCTCCCCCGCCTCACCGCCCGCAGCACGCCCTATGCGAGCCGCCACTGCCTGTCAAGTACCATGCATCAACGGTTAGACTAACGCATTTTAGTGCTGGATCCACATCACTGCACTAAAATGCTTTAGTCATGCATTACTGCACCCCAAGGACCACACGAGGCATCCTTTATGAGCGGCTGCATTTAAGCAGCAAGATCGCTGTGCTGCTCAGAAGAGAGCTGCATGCTCCCAACACGAACTCCTCTCTCTTATTTACGTATACACTGCCTGGTTATCAACTCTCTGTTAGGAGTCGCACGGCATTGCGAGTCGGGGAATTAGTTATCAGCAGTTCAAAGCAGCCGAGCCTCTTTTCCGGCTCTGGGTGAATGGACCACATGGTCACTTTCTTTCAGTACAGTGAGTGGTCATAAACATAATCCGGACCTGCCTGCAGACAGTGTCTTCACCTGGATCTTGTTGCAGCGACTGCCAAGGCTGCCCAGGGGGGCCACGTAGGGGACCCTCCAAAAGGGCGGCCGCTTTAGTGCCACAGGAAGGCACAGAAGTCTGCTGATTAGGCTCCCTGGGCTAGGGACCAGGGGGTCTGCTGGCCGCGTCACTTCCGGCCGTGAGAGGGGGACAGGGGTATAAAGCCTTCCCCCGCCCACTGTACGGTCTCTTGACCGCTACCCGTCTCGCTGTTTTGGTCGTGTCGAGATGAGCAGAGGCAGGCAGTTTCGTTTTGTTGTTGAGGTGAGCAGGCTGGGGTTTTCTGTGCGCCCGTCTGGTAGTTGGTATTGTGGCCTCTGCTCTTCTTCTGCGTGTAGGGTGTAGACCGCCGGTAGGGATATTTTGAGGTCAAAGTCCACCGTGCGGACCGGTGGTAGGAGGCATTCGACGACACCGTAGTTGGGGCGACCATCTTTGTAGGCTAGGGTGCAGCGGTATCGAGGGCTGCGGCGGTGAGCGGAACATGGGAGACATTTGGGTAGAACCTCGTATCTGGATTCATTATATTGTCCGTTGGTCCCGGGACGGAGTGGTCGCAGGCGTAGAATTGCGTGCGTGTGGGTTCCCGCCCTATCCCCCTTAAGTAAAGGTACGTTCGGTTTCGGGCACATGTGATCCGCCCGATGGCACATATTTTACGGGGGCGATATGCTTTAGCTGGTGCACGAGGGCGTAATCCGGACCTGCCTGCAGACAGTGTCTTCACCTGGATCTTGTTGCAGCGACTTGCCTGTTGCTTTCTGACAAGGCACCTGCCCCACTGTAACCACGCAATGCCTGTTTGGCCCCCGGCAGCCCACACAGCAGAGAATGAAGAGTAAGGCAGCAGTTTTGTTTTTTCCTTGCTGCCGCCTGACCATCACAGGAGGTCGTGCTCACAAGTTTGAATAGGTCTGAGATTATCTGATTAGCCCAATGCGCACCCAACTTCAAGCATCATAGCTACCTTTCAGAGACTAAAAATGTGAGTTTTAAACATACTGTTATTTGTTTATGTGTATTTCTAACCTCCATCTTTGGGACTTGGGAATGTCTGTTTAGCCTTTTACATTGCTTTTAAGTTAGTTTATATAGGTTAAAAAATATCTGATCTAGTCGTTGTCAAGTTGCTCGATATCCTAATGCACTGTGAAGGTGCTTGACTCAATCAACCAGCTGATGCAAGAGGTTTGGCGTGTCGAATGGGAACCCACAAAGGCCCTCTCACTTTAATCAATCCAGATAATGGAACAGAGCAAGAGTATAATATGCTGGATCTACCGAAAGCCAACGTCAGTATAAAAAGTCACTCAATCAGTCTCATAAATAAATCTGCTGAGTAATGCAAGGAATGTGTGTGGGTGTTAAGGTATTGCAAGCCTCATTCTGGCTTCTGCAGAGAAGGTTGCACAGGAGCACACCGTATAGAAATTCAAATACTTTCAATTTAGAGGGAAGCTCAGTTTTTAGTTCAAGCTAAAATAAATCTATCTTTACCTTTTCCCCCACTTAACAATTCTTCAATTCAAATGCAGGTTAATGATGTTTGGCAATTTCCAGCTCCATGGTCGGGTGCCCTGCACTAAAGCCAGTCTTAACTATCTGGTGAAAGTTGAAACTGCAGAGGTCATAAGGCATGAAGGGGCTTGTGCACCCAATGCAGACAAGGTCTCACACCAAAACAGAAACAAGGAAAAATATTCTATATTCAGTTTTCTTTCATTTTAAGGGACTTCATACCAAATAACCACACTCCTACATGAAAAATGATAAATCATACAAGTTAAAGAAATTGATGTGAAATGCATTCTTATATGTGAATCATATGAAAATCAATTGGTTAATCCAATCAATGCAGAGATTTTATGTGTAACCCAAGAGAAACAGAACTAAGGGCCTGATTATGATGGCGGTTGGACGAGCGTTGGACCGCCATCCTGTCGGAACGGGACAGGCCGACAGGGAGTCGGCGGTCCCGCCATACAAATTGCAATACGATTGCCGTGGAGGCAGTCAGAAACATGCCTCTTAGCATTGAGGCTTGTGCTGGGCCCTAAAAAGGGCTGCAGCACAAGCCTCACTGCTAAGAGGCATGTTTGTAAACCTCCCTGCACCTTTTGACAGGCACCATGCGGTTCCTGCCACACGGTGCAGGGATGATTAGGGGGTCACCATAGGTGCCCCCCCAGATCCCATAGCGGAGAGCCAGGGGATAGGAGGGCCCGCTTGGAGCCCCTAAAGTCACTTTCTGCCTGACTTTTCAAGGCGGGCAGACCGCCACGAAATGGCAGGCAGAAAGGGACATTTTAATCCCTATGGCAGGCACCACCCTGTTGTAGGGATTGCAGTCCCTCCGACGGTCCAAGGCGGACGGTCCCTCCGCCAGATACCTCAACCCGCCGCATCCTAATGCGGCGGGCAGGCTTGCAGGGGCCGATGGCGGTGGGACCGCCACCGACGGCCTGACAGTGGCGGTCCCATCGCCATCGTAATCAGGCCCTAAATCCTGATTGGTGCAGTGGGGAATAGTGACTTCTGTATTACACAGCTACGAGGTGACAGCTTACAACTGAAAGCATTGTGAACATGTGCATTGCTTTAAAATGGTATTACACACAGTGTAAGATAGGCTGTCGCAAAACATGCATATATTATTGTTCATCATAAAGCAAGCCTCATTCTGGCTTCTGCAGAGAAGGTTGCACAGGAGCACACCGTATAGAAATTCAAATACTTTCAATTTAGAGGGAAGCTCCAGTTTTTAGTTCAAGCTAAAATAAATCTATCTTTACCTTTTCCCCCCACTTAACAATTCTTCAATTCAAATGCAGGTTAATGATGTTTGGCAATTTCCAGCTCCATGGTCGGGTGCCCTGCACTAAAGCCAGTCTTAACTATCTGGTGAAAGTTGAAACTGCAGAGGTCATAAGGCATGAAGGGGCTTGTGCACCCAATGCAGTCTAGGTCTCACACCAAAACAGAAACAAGGAAAAATATTCTATATTCAGTTTTCTTTCATTTTAAGGGACTTCATACCAAATAACCACACTCCTACATGAAAAATGATAAATCATACAAGTTAAAGAAATTGATGTGAAATGCATTCTTATATGTGAATCATATGAAAATCAATTGGTTAATCCAATCAATGCAGAGATTTTATGTGTAACCCAAGAGAAACAGAACTAAGGGCCTGATTATGATGGCGGTTGGACGAGCGTTGGACCGCCATCCTGTCGGGAACGGGACAGGCCGACAGGAGTCGGCGGTCCCGCCATACAAATTGCAATACGATTGCCGTGGAGGCAGTCAGAAACATGCCTCTTAGCATTGAGGCTTGTGCTGGGCCCTAAAAGGGCTGCAGCACAAGCCTCACTGCTAAGAGGCATGTTTGTAAACCTCCCTGCACCTTTTGACAGGCACCATGCGGTTCCTGCCACACGGTGCAGGGATGATTAGGGGGTCACCATAGGTGCCCCCCCAGATCCCATAGCGGAGAGCCAGGGGATAGGAGGGCCCGCTTGGAGCCCCTAATGTCACTTTCTGCCTGACTTTTCAAGGCGGGCAGACCGCCATGAAATGGCAGGCAGAAAGGGACATTTTAATCCCTATGGCAGGCACCACCCTGTTGTAGGGATTGCAGTCCCTCCGACGGTCCAAGGCGGACGGTCCCTCCGCCAGATACCTCAACCCGCCGCATCCTAATGCGGCGGGCAGGCTTGCAGGGGCCGATGGCGGTGGGACCGCCACCGACGCCCTGACAGTGGCGGTCCCATCGCCATCGTAATCAGGCCCTAAATCCTGATTGGTGCAGTGGGGAATAGTGACTTCTGTATTACACAGCTACGAGGTGACAGCTTACAACTGAAAGCATTGTGAACATGTGCATTGCTTTAAAATGGTATTACACACAGTGTAAGATAGGCTGTCGCAAAACATGCATATATTATTGTTCATCATAAAGCAAGTGTTGACCAGTAGCGGCCCGTGGTGGGAGTGCTGCCGGGCGGTGACACGGGGCGGGGGAGGGGCAGGGTGGGGGGTAGTAAACTCCGGAATACGGCCGCACAGAGGTAAGTAATCAAACAAGTAAATAAAACGAATTTTGTTGTGCGCGCTGCATCGCCAAATGCGATGCAGCGCGCGCAACGAAATTCGTTTTATTTATTTGTTTGTTTACTTACCTCTGTTCGCCCGTATTCCGGAGTTTACTACCCCCCACCTTGCCCCTCCCCCGCCCCGCGTCACCGCCCGGCAGCACTCCCACCACGGCCGCTACTGGTGTTGACCTTCTATTTCTGAAATTAACCAGCAGTTTCAAGTTATTTTTTATTGCCTCTCATTGCTCAAGAGTGTCTAATGTTTGATATTTATTTGTTTCCATGTACTATGTTGCTTGGTTTTACTCCCAAGAAAGTGTCACTCTGAATGTCACATATTGGCTGTTTAATGTCACTCATAAGTGCAGTGAAATCATGGAAATGTCACACATAAGCAATCTGAAAACGTGGCAGCTATGGGAGAGATGGGTTGCTATGAAGATCATCTCAGCCGGGCCCGGCAAAGTTATTTACTGGAATGAAACTGCTCCACTGCTCAAACAGCTAAGTATTAGATGCTGTCTGTGGGCCCAGCCTGCCCACCTCAACTCTCATGGAAAAACTTAAGTGGAAAAAGCAGCATGCACTGAGGCAGGCTCAGTCTGGACAAATCCACATGTATTCCACTATTTTAGAACAGGAAAGCGGGAGGTTTTGAAAAAGAAATCGGGAGATTGTATTTTCCACATTGACGTTTATTGAAGCAGAGGCAATTTTAGGTGGGAGACAGCAAAATATATTAGTCATATTTGGCATACAAAATCATGAGTCTCCCAACTAAATCAGGTCTGTTGGCATGTATGAATTCAGCACTAACATACCTAAATTGGCAGCGGTCAGTCCAATACTGGGGGCTGCGTTTTTTGCACCCCCACCCCCATACATGCCAACATTTTAAACTGTAAAGTTAGAGATTTCTGAAAAAATTGGGAGATATGTTTTCTCCATTGAATTATTTTGAAAGCAGAGGCACTTTAGCAGGAAAACAGCAAAATAATGCCATGTGTTGCTTAAAAAATGACAAGTCTCCTGTCTAAATGGGGTCTGTTGGCATGTATGCATCTCAGGCATGGTCTTTTTGTAGGAAAAAAAGCATACTCAGCATGGATCAGTGAGGCTTTTGCATGGCATCACCACTCTTTAAGAAATGATCTCCCAACATTCCTATTGTTTTTAACTTAGCCAACCCGCTTCCCAAGTACAGTGGAACAGGTCTCTTGATAGGCACCATTTAATCTCCCTCTTTGAGGGCAATGTTATATGGTATGGTTTTAAGTTTGAACTGAATGACTGTTATTTAACATCTGTAATACTAAATTCTTTAGCTTTATTTAAATAAGAAGTCATGAAGATAAGCAGTTATGCAATTCTTTTGCTCTGGACCTTAAAGCCTATGCAAGAGGGCCTCCTCTGCAAGCCCATGCATTTCCTCATGTCTTCTGCTCTAATGTGGCACATCTGCAATCAGGAAGGGGCACTCTGTAAGAAACCATATGTTAACATGTTTATGTCTGACCTCCCATGCTTCAGATACTCCTGTCAACCCTGAAATGTACTTCCCAAAATCTAATTTTCTACTCCCATTATTGTTAAGTCATATGCCTACTTTATTAGAAATCGATCAGAAGCTTGTAGGTTCAATCAATCAATCAGAGTTCTTATAAAGCGGGACTATTCACCCTTAAAGGGTCTCAAGGTGCTGGGGGTGGGGGGGTGGGGGGGAGGGTTCTGCAGATCAGGCGAAGAGCCAGGTCTTGAGGCCCCTCCTGAATTGAGGCAGTGATGGTGATTGCCTGAGGTGCAGAGGTAGGGAGTTCCAGATCTTCACTGTGAGGAAGGAGAAGGATGCTACTCCAGTCAATGTCTTGCGGATCCATGGGATAGTGGCCAGGACTAGATGGGCGGAGCGGAGGTGTCTGGTCGGTGTGTAGAACCAGGTTAATGATCTTATTTCAAAAATTTTGAAACTGTTTCAAGGTCTGTTTTTAGAGCGCTCATTTGCTCAAAAGGGAGTACTTTCTGATATTTATCTCTTTACATGGACTTTATTGCTTGGTTTTACTTGTGAACATGTGCCCCCCACAGTGCCGCACATATGACAGTATAATGTCTCTCATATGTACACTGAAATTATGAAAATGTTACACATGAGCAATTTGAAAACTTGGCAGCTATGGCAAAGCAATTCTCAGCTTGTAAACAAAAAAATGCACACAGCAGCTGACCAGGGTCAAGCACTGAAATTCCACCAGTTTAATATATTCCATACGAGTGTAGCTACTCCCGACATCCGCTGCTGGAGGATGTCAAACAAGCAAGAAATTCCATGAATCAGGAAGGCGCACTCTGATTGAAGTCACTCAGGAGGCATATGTAGTACGAAAATCTTTTATTAAAGTTATTTGTTTGTAAAACCGACACATAGCTAACGCTTTCGTTCCCTAGTGCCACGGGAACTCCATCAGGGTCGCCAAGTTCCACAGTTTTTGGCCTACTTCTTCATCCACTTCCAGAGAGGGTGGGCTCCGTCGCCTTTGACATATAGTTTGCTAAATATGTGTCAAACTGCACCCGGCAAAGGCTTGAATCTGCGCCTGATCCCCAGGTTCCTGTATTTTTCCAGGGACACCTTGTTTTATCAATGTGTCTGGATGAAAACTCGTAAATGGATTTGACTGCCCTCCTGTCATCCACTTGGGTATACTGTATTTTACGAGGTCACCTTGTTTTTATCAATGTGTCTGGATGAGAACTCGCAAATGGACTTGGCTGCCATCCAGTCATCCACACTCTTGTCTGTTCCCAGGTAGCTCTCTAAGACCCGCGCTGGCCTTGAGCCGCGTGCGCCGCTTCAATCTGCGGAGCCCCGAACATGGCTCAAGGCCAGCGCGGGTCTTAGAGAGCTACCTGGGAACAGACAAGAGTGTAGATGACTGGATGGCAGCCAAGTCCATTTACGAGTTCTCATCCAGACACATTGATAAAAACAAGGTGACCCCGTAAAAATACAGTATACCCAAGTGGATGACAGGAGGGCAGTCAAGTCCATTTACGAGTTTTCATACAGACACATTGATAAAACAAGGTGTCCCTGGAAAAATACAGGAACCTGGGGATCAGGCGCAGATTCAAGCCTTTGCCCGGTGCAGTTTGACACATATTTAGCAAACTATATGTCAAAGGCTACGGAGCCCACCCTCTCTGGAAGTGGATGAAGAAGTAGGCCAAAAACTGTGGAACCTTTGGCGACCCTGATGGAGTTCCCGTGGCACTAGGGAACGAAACGCGTTGGCTGTGTGCCGGTTTTACAAAACAAATAACTTTAATAAAAGAAGATTTTCGTACTACATATGCCTCCTGAGTGACTTCAATCAGAGTGCGCCTTCCTGATTCATGCAATTCTCAGCTTGTGATTAACAACCCACTAGCATTTTTCCAATTGTAAAAAATACACGCAGAGGACGGCTTAAGGTTGCCAGATATGGCTGCTTCTTCACGGGAATGGCCAATATTGTAATATTGTGGCCAGTACAAAATTTAGGAAAATCACGTAAAGCAGACATTTTTCTCCTTATTAGCATATACTTAAAACAGTAAAATATAAGAAGAAAGTAATTTAAAAGTGTTCATGTAGCTGCCTGAATGATCCCTGACTGATAAATAAAGTAAACAAAGACAGACAGGCCATTTTAAAAATGAATACGTGCAAGTTTCTATAAAGTTCAAATTAGTTATGTCCTGACCTTTGCAGAATCTTAAAATGTGAACAAATGACAGGTATTTCTGGAAAGGTGGCAACCCTAACTGTATTATATTTTCATATGTAACATTGTGTAGTGTGCCATTCAGTGACACTCAGTACTTGCACATCTATGTAACGCACATGCATTTCACCCTGGAGTTGGTTGTGATGTCACCATAGGGTTGCCTCCTTTCTTAGAAAAAAATACAAGTGATTTGTTGATGTTTTTATTTTCTGAAATAGAAGAGAGAGAATTTGTGTAAAATTGTCAGGATACTTTTGTAATGTGACATTTATCACTCTGCTTTAAAAATCATTCCGAAACTATTCAAAAAGCTCTCAAATACTTTTTCACTGATTCGTTTCTGTGTTTGCTGTTGTAGGTTTATGCTTCTGTAGGGAAATAAATCCCAGATTTCACTGCTTTTACCAATATTTTTACAAGCCTGGACTTAAAAATACAAGCCAAGCTGATAAAAAAACAGCCAGGTGGAAACCCTAGGCATCAGGATATAAATAAATGGGCATTATATCCAAAGATGGGGGCCCAGAGCACTTATAGGTCCAGCATATGAGCCCCTTACTAGATCATTTGTCACAACAAATGGTATGCAGTTATTTTTGGTAGAAAGATAAAGAATATGAGATCGGTTTTAAACTATGGAGTCAGGCTGAGGAGTCTGAATCCTCAGGAACAAGAGCTCTCACACACCCTGAAGGGTGTCATGCTTCATCAGAGGACACACTCCTCGTTGGGCCGGCGCTGTAATGCCCGACCGGCACCCTTCTCTGCTCTCACTCGAGGAGGCATCACCGTTACCTAAATTGGGTGAGTTAACCCATTTGGACACAGTGTCTTATATCTATGTTATGTGGTTACCTATAAGTTTGTCACATGTTTGTTTAAGGTGGTTTTAAATGTTTAGTTTTTCCTGCACAGTGCAGATTACACTTACACCAATAGTGCAATGTTTTGCATTGTTACGCATGCCGCACCTTACCTAAAACATGTATTTCGCTACTTGTGTCTCGCAGGTTGCTTGATTTATGGTTTTACTCTCTGTTACAGGTTGGTTTTAGAATCAATATGTAAAGGTATCTACCTATACCAAATTTGCTTACTTGTGATGGAGAATCTTTTTGAATTGCACAACTCTAGATTCACACCACTGTGTGGATTAGGGGACGTTGGTCCTGATGAATTGCCACAAGATCATTAGTGACTTGTAATGGCAAGAAACATGTTGACCCACTGAGCTATCATGGATCATTATCTCTTTTGATAGCTACCACAATTTTAATTAAACAAGTGGACTCGCTCATTAAGTTCTATTGAGGGCTACTTAGTCTATTTTAATGCACACTTTCTACGCACACACATTACCTACACCAATCTACACCAGCGGCCCCACACCCCCACTTTACATACGGCATAAAAAGAGAAGATCTCCGGCAAAGAGCCCCCTTGCGGGTGTCTGTCGGGCATTGCAGTGCCGGCCCGACGAGGAGCATGCCATTTGATGAAGCATGACACCCTTTGGGTGTGTGAGGGCTCTTGTTCCTGAGGAATCAGACTCCCCAGTCTGACTCCCCAGTTCACAACCAACCTCATATTCTTTATCTTTCTGCCTAATGGAACTGCATACCCTTTGTTGTGTCAGTAAATAAATGGGTTCTGGGCACATAGACTCAGTTGTGAAGGACCTACTAATTGTGAGGATCCCATTATTTACAGTGCAGTGTCGGCTTGTTATCACAAACTGGTGATGAGGTTTCTCCTGCAACATGCTTCACTTTTTTCTCTTGCTTTGGTGCATAGTGTACACTGCATGCATATAATTCAATTACCTCTCTAAGAAGGGTTAAATAATCTTCTATGATGACAAATCCAACTGATGTCAAAGGAGGTGAATCATTTTCGGGGGGTGAGTAGGGTGGCCAGACTTCCTTGGACAGTATGGAGTCTGGCCTGTTGTGTAGCCCCAACACTATTCCTTGAACTAATTCCATGCCCTGGCTTTGGAAAACAGATACTGTGTAATGGGTACTGAGCATGCACATTACTTAAAACATTGTGCATGCACATATTCCATTATCTTGCTACATATTGCAAACCATAGACCAAAGTTAATTCATTCTTTCAAGTAATTTCTTGCTGCCATACATGGAGCGGGCAGGTTTTAAAGAACTGTTATCAGCATTAAAGGACACCTGTGACACTATTGATTGCAGCACCCTTGCAGAGACACACATTAAAACTTAGCTACTGCTGGTTTTATAGTTTACTTTCTGGTGCTTAAAGTTTGTCTCTCATCATTAAAATACAGGACTACAAGTCAAAGAAGCAAAACTGTGCTAACTGAAAGACCAACTGGCATGGGACATCCTCATTATCTTTTTTTCACAGTGCACAGCCTCTAAAACATTTTTGTTTTTGTTTTTCTAATGTCTAGTTAGCCTTATATGTCTTATATGTCTGTGTACATGAGGTGTAGTCCTTCTATGTCATTGTGTTTTCTTCCACAGTAGTACTTTTATGTGCAGGGCCAGTGCCAACTTTTAAACATACTTCTATGTCTATGGCTGGTCACACTTTTTGTTTTGAAACTCTGGTCACCCTAAGAGTGAGGAAGGATTGTTAAATCATTGTTCTACCTGGCTCCTCGTACAGAAGAGATGCCAATTCAAGCTGCTGACCCACGCACTCAAGGCTCTACACAACCAAGGACCTGCCTACATTAACCGCCACCTGAACTTCCACCAACCATTGAGAAGACTACGCTCTGCCTCCTTTTTACTTGCCCATACTCCCCTCATCTACTGAAGCAAAAGTGGAGGACACACCTTCTCCCACATCGCACCAAAGGCCTGGAACAGCCTACCCAAGCACTTCCCGACCATCACCTCACTTCTAGAATTCCAAATGGCCCTCAAGATCTGGCTCTTATAATAAGCCTCCAGGACCTGCAAGCCCTTGGATACCCTATCGGGTGATTACCACGTTTTTAAAATCCTGATTGATTGATTGATTGAAACCCTTTAAGTTTATGGAGAGGTTTGGGCATTTAGGAGGGTGAAAATGACTCCTAGAGGGTGACACCCTCCACATGAGCCTCAATTAACACCTATGGCACTGAAGGTTTTTTTCCTTATTAAATGTTATTGTTTTAATTCGACATTAACATGTAAACCCTCAAATATATTGACTGTGTGTCATTCACGTTTAGATTGACCATAGCGAATGAAGGCCTGCATTTAAAATGACCAACCTTGGTTGCCATCTTGCTTCATGACATATCAACTTTTATTTATAGGCAAAGCTGAAGTCCAAATTAACAAATGTGATGTTCTTTTGCTTTCTTTCTCATGTGAAATCTTTTGTTTTACTATGATAATCATGACATTTTTAATTGGTTGCAACAGTACACCTGCAAAGTACAGGCTGGTCCAAAGTATTTCGTTTTGTTGCAGATGAATGTAAGTTTGAAGGACGCTTAAAGAAACTGTATTGGAAATGCTTTTTCCAGTTTTGAGACAGTTTAGAGCAGAGTAGGGTACTCTCTATTTTGAAGAACTGATTTTACTTGATTTTTCCTTTGAGACGACTCTATGTTAGTTCGTATCTTGCTTATGGGACTTTGATTAATTTTAACTTCATATTTACTAAAGCATTCATATATTTATTATTGAGCGACACTAACAATGATGTTGCCTTCTGTACACATTTTAACCATTAATTAACTTTATTAGTTAGAAACTTAATCATCTTCTGTCTTCTTTGTGGATACTAATATGCTTCATGTCATTTAAATATATTGATTTATTGACCAGCCTCTTTTGCGAACTTCAATTATTCAGATAACACTTTATGGGACCCAAATCAGCACAAAGAAAAGCGCAAACAAATTTCTAGTAACAGAGGATGGTTTCCAATTGACACTAGGAGGATTTAGAATTCTCCTGTGATTCAAAACTTGCACCGATTCAATTAGAGGTCCCAATCTTCCTTGTCCCATTGGATTATAGAGAGCATTCTAGCATTCCCGAAGAATTTGCAGTATCCTACGAGTGTGTGTATAAGTAGGGTTATGCGATTTTGGTTGTGAGTTGTTGAGAGTTTTGTTGTTTGCAGTTTTTGATGATTTGGTATGTTTCAGTTGTGGTGTCAAATTTAGGTCCAAGAAGACTCCGCTTTGAAAGTGAGAATTGAAGCACTTTTCCATATATATCACTTGTGCTTCTGAAGATTAAGGCATTTAGTACTCAGAGTTGAAGTTAGTTCATCAGATTTGTTGTAATCCAAGATCCAATGATAGACAGAGATATATTAAGAGGTATTTGATTTATCTGTTAATGTTGAAGTGTTGGCTTGTGAGGCGTCACGGCCATACCAAGATAGGGACTTATGTGAGATTGTACTAATTGAGATTGGTGTTGGTTGATTCTTTGTTCACCGGAGTGGACCCACTGGTCAATAACTTACTTTAGGTGTTTGGTAGTAGCCTAAAGGTACTATTACCTTTTCCAAAGATCATTTGTCAATTCTACATTTATTTAGATGAATAGACAAGAGTTGTTTTATTTTTGATATTTTAGCTTTTGCAAAGCTGATCAGAGTGAAGGAAGAGCCGCTGCATGGTGCTGCAAGTTACGTCACTACATCATTATACATCTTGTGTGCCATGCTGGGATTGGTTCTTACATCCCTGGGGGCCGCGCTGCGAGTGGTCAGTTTAGTGGTGTCGTGCTAGGATTTAATGTTTGCGTCATTCGGAATTGCATTGTGATTTGCTGGTAAGTGCTGGTTATTTCAATTTGAGGTTTACAAGTACTGCATCGTTTTGCGTAAGAACAAAAGATTAAGGGGCAGATTTACAAGCCCCCTGCGCCACCAGTACGTCACTTTTCGTGACGTACTGGTGGCGCAGGGGCCTTCTATATTTACAAGGAGAGGAAAAGCCACCATGCGTGACTTTTCCTCTCCTTGTAAATACGGTCCCTTCACACGCAGCACTTTGCGGTGAAGGGGCGTTCTATGGGTGTTGCAGTGGGTGTTCCCACGCAACACTCATGGAACAGGACTCAACTCCAGAATTACGTGAAATCGTAACTCTGGAGATGCGTCAGTATGCTACGCCACCCTAGAGGTGGCGTAGCGAGGCGCAATGAGGAGAAATGTTTTCATTTCTCCTCGTTTTCCTCTTTCAATGCGTGCTGCATTCTACAGCACGCATTGGAAGAGGAAAATGCCTGTAGTGATTGTTTTGTGCAGGAAGGTGCCCCTTCCTGCACAAAAACAATCTCCCACGACGCAGGCATCCTTGCACCATGGTGCAAGTGTGCCTGCGCCGGCGCATGACAGCAGTTTGTGCGCCAGCGCAGGGGAAGCACAGAGATGCAACATATTCTTGTAAATATGTCGCATCCCTGTGCTTTCCAGACTAACGCAGCACGGCGCAGCAAAATGACTTGCTGCACTGTGCTGCGTTAGTTTAACGTAAATCTGCCCCTAAATTCTTTAAGAAAATAAGACCTATGTTGAAATATGTTGTGAGCATTATGGTCGGGCATAACTCACGTAATTTTGGGTAGCATAACTACCTGAATTTAAAAGAAATGATGCACAATTACGTGTAATTACACGAGATGCATCTCACAGTGAAAAAAGTACCCAAACGGTCTGCTCGGGTAGAAATTTAGCTTGAATTTGAGTTGATATCTGGGTGCTCGTATTCAAAACACTGCTGTTTGTTTTCAGATTTGCAACTTTGCACTTAAAAATTACCTGAACGGTCCTTCGGATAAAATATCTACCTGAAATTAGTTTGACTGCCCATGTTAAAGAAACTGCCTCTTTTATTCAAAACACTGCAGTTCGCATTCAAATTTGTAGATTTGTGCAAAACAATTACCCCAACAGTCTGCTTGAGTAAAAAATCTACCTAAATCGCTGCTTGTGTTGAAAATATTACACAAATGGTACATCTTGCATTAAAGTTCCTCCCCGAAATTACGCAACGGGAAGTAATTGCACAATCTTGGTAACGTTGTCTAATTTTGTGTAACAGAATTGCAAAAATTACCCCAATCACTCCAGTGTAATTAAAATTTTATCCAGGCCTAATGAGCATACCTGTTCGTGAGGGTGATCAGGCTCCTCTAGAAGGCACACACGTATATGGCATGGGAATTAAGGTCGGGTTTCACTCTTGTATCTGGAACAAACAACAGAATAAGATCACAGCAATAGGTCAGTGATCCCAATTTCTCCAGTATGGCACTTTCAATGTGAGGATAATTGAAAGTATGAGGCAAGTGATGTATGAGCTGAATCCCTAACCGAGACCTGCACAATTTGAAGCATTGAATGCACAGGACCATGCTGTGTATGAAGAGGTGAAGGAAAAATGTAAAGCCCAATTGAGAAATAAAGTCTGTAGTTTTGATGGAGGCGAGTTGGCATGGGAAACAGCAGGGGTGGAGAGAAAATGTGGTAGAGTGCATAGGTTGATTTGATTTAAATTTATAAAGTGCAGCAATTAACTGAAGGAGTCAAGGCACTGTAGATCACCATCCGAAGAGCCTGCTAATCCTCCAAAGACAGAAAGAAACTACGACGAGAATAACCACGTCTTTAGAGCCTTCCTGAAAGGTAGAAGGTGGGGGATAGCCCTTATGTTATATGGATGGGTATTTCAGAGTTTGCTTGCAGCCGTGGAAAAAGCTCTGTCACCCCATTTTTTTCTTTTGGGTCTCGGTATCGTGAGCTGTAGTTGGAGCGAAGAATGAAGGGTTCGGCCTGGACGATACCAACCAAACATTGTTTTTAGTCTTGTTGGATATTGGAGGTAAAGGGCTTTATATACCATGTAAAGAGATTTAAAGCTAATACGCTTATTAATAGTGAGACAGTGAAGGGTCTCCAGTCCCTTTGCAGTGGACTACCCCCTGGGTATGTCCAGAGCAAGTCTCGCCAACGCATTCTGCACCACATATAGTCTGTGCTGCATGCTCTTATTAGAGTCCAGATACAGTGAATTGCAGTAATCGAGTCTGGACAATACCAGCTTACAAGTGGACCGTAGGATGAATGGGAATTGTTTTTTAAGCATTCTTATAATCCAGGTGCAGGTTATTGTAGTATGATTTATTTGGACATTAAAGTTAAGTTCAGTGTCCATCAGAACTCCAAGGTTCTTGGCCTTTTTTCCTAGGATAGGACAGGTTCCTAAAGAATGTGGCCAACAACTACTATTCCAACTAGATGTCCCTGGACCAAAGATCATCAATTCCGTCTTTTCCCCGTTAAGTTTTAAAAAGTTACATGCCATCCATTCTGCCACTTTGGTCATGCAGCATAAGACGTTTTCTGCTATCGAGCAAGAGTTCTTGGGGATTGACACGATGATCTGAGTGTCATCTGCATACAACACTACCTCCATTCCGAAGGAGTGGATTATTGCCACTAAGGGTGCCACATAAAGATTAAAAAGCGCAAGGCTAAAAAAAAGAGCCCTGCGGCACTCCACAGGGTAAAGAAAAGACCTCTGAATAGAAGTGCTGTAGCTTCACCATTTGGGATCTTTCCCTAAGGAAGGAGGACAGAAGAGCTAACGCTTGATGAGAGATGCCAAGGCCTTGGAGTCAATCCAGCAGCAGTATAGGAGAGATAGTATCAAAAGCTGCTGAGAGATCCAGGAGTATCAGCGCCACCCCTTGTCCTTCATCGACTAGACGCCTAATACAGTCCGTGGCTGAAATTAGAGCAGTCCCGTCCCATCATGCATCCTAAAGCCAAACTAGGAGTCGTTAAACCAGTGTTGCTTTTCCGCAGTTTCCACCAGATGGATATTAAGGTGCATCTCCAGGATCTTTGCTGGAACGGGAAGCAGGGAGATTGGGCAGTAGTTCTTACAATCCGTAGTGTCCAGGTGCGTTTTTTTAAGAGAGGCCTAATGATAGCTTGCTTCCATTTCCTCGGGTAGTATCCGGATAGGATCACATTGTTCATTAGTTTGCAGAGTGGGTCGGATATAATATTGGCCGCCATATGGAGGACTGCTGGAGCGCAGGCTTCTAGAGATGATCCTGAGAACGTTTTTAAGAGATATTGTTCTACCATTTTCGAAGAGAGTGTAGGACACACAGAGAGAGCTTTAGTCTTTTGGCTTAAGCCAGTTGACGGTTTTTGAGATGTTAGAATGGACCAACTAGTGGTAGATGGCTGGATAGCTGAGATAGAAATTGGGTCAAAATCTGCGTAAATGTCCACAATCTCGGAATGGAAGAAAGTCACTAGTTGGTTGCAGAATGCTTGGGAACTTTCTGGCTCCGCTTGGTGTTGAGAGGCCGAGAGCAGTTGCACTAGCCTAAACAGCTCTTTAGCAGAGGAGGCATTTTCGATTTTGTGAGTGCAATACTTAGATTTTTCTTCCGTTAGTGCGAGCCTGTATTCTTTAATGCCCTTTTTATATAAAATTATTTCTTGTTCCTCTAAGGTTTTCCTCCAAGCCTGTTCTTGACGGCGGCATACTTGTTTCAGCCTCCTTAGCCTGTCATTATACCAGGGTGCCGATGGAGAGCATCTTCGATGTACAATTGCCTTAAGAGGGGTGAGTTTATTGGCTGCCATCTCCAGCTGTGCAGCAAAGACCTCAGCCCAGCTATCAGAGTCTCCTTGGATTACGCAGGGTATACTATTTAGGGTTCTGGCTAGTGTCTCATCCGAGACTCCTTTGTCCCAGAAAAACGAGGAGTAGTATTAATCCTGGCTACCGGGCGGGGGTGCCAGCTCAAAGGCAACTGCACTGTGATCAGACCAACAAATAGGAATAGTTTTTTGATAAACTACTCTAGTGTCATTGGTAAAAATCCCTTCCAAAGTATGGCCTGCCTTATGGGTGGGGGCTGACACTAATTATGACAATCGAAGGTTGGCAAAAGCTTCTAAGAGGGTGCTAGAGTCATGGTTGTCCACCTCTTCTAGGTGGAAGGTAAAGTCACCCAAAACGGTCATCCAGCTCTCTGCTAGAAAAGGTTCTAGCAGGAGTTTAAGTTCCGTGAGAAAAGGGAGTCTAGGGCCTGGGGGCCTATAAATTAGCAGACCCCCAAACGAACAGGCGGCTGAGATAATGAATTTAAAATGAAGGATTTCACAAGTTTGTAAATTGAAGCCTGATTCTATCAAACATTGAAAATGGGATTTAAAAACAACAGCCAGGCCTCCGCCCATGCGTCCCACCCTATCTACCCTCTGAATAGAGTAGTTGGTCGGAATTGCATCTGCTAGGTCGGGTCCTGAGGCATTATTGGCCCAGGTTTTGGTAATGAGGACCCAATCAGGTTCACAGTCTGCTAGAAAGATAGCAAACTCCAGCTTGTGTTTAATGAGGGAGCGGGCGTTAATAAGAAAGCCACTGTATCTTTCTCCTTCTTCAGGGCTGGAGTTCCCAAGGTTATTGGTAGATTTCATAACCCTTGGCAGTCTAGTATTATGACGTAAGGGCACACAATAGCCACAGGAAACACAAATATGTTGACGTTGCTCATAGAGATTCTCGAAGGGAATGGTAGCACAGAAACAGTGTTTCCCATTTTCTCTAATCTCTAACAAGGTTTCTCTAGAGTAACTAGGTCGAATTACCTGTTCCCTACTGCGAGAACCAGGGTTCCGGGTGTATGTCTCCAATGATAACAAAGGAAGGAACAGAAGGGAAGAAGTTGTGAGAGGGAGGTGGGGGTGAAATAAGGGAGGATGAGAGGGCCAGTGGAAAGGATGAGAACATTTTGGATGATTTGCTAAATTCCCAACCACCTCCATACAATGTTGTTCATCATCTTGCAGCGTACCACCAGCAGCAATTGGGGCTCTGGGAAGAGGATGAACAAACTTGGAAGTGAGTGCGCCTGTTGATCAGGTTTCCCAAAGGGAGGTTTACACCTTGCAACTCCAGATCCATCAGTAAGTGTCATTACTAACCCTGGCATGTCTGTTGTCACAACAACCCGTATTGCATCTGCTACTGCTACTCCACTAGATTTGGGGGCACAACCTCATACAGCAGAGGTTCCCCCCAGTAATAAGTCTGTTGTTGCTACTTTTGTAGTTTCAGATTCACAACTTCAGGCAGAAGAGGCCCATTCTAAAGAACTGAACATAATACAATTAAAAGCAGAATTTGAAAAGCTGGCAAAGGAAACCTTGAACTTGATTTCATAGATGCGTACAATCAATCAGAGCTTAAGTCCCTAAGTAGGGAAGCTGCAAGGTATGCTTGAGTAGTGCATGGAAAATTGGAAGGGATGGCTACAGAGTTTGAAATTGATTTGAGGAAAAGTCAGAAATTAAAGAAGAATTTTTGAATGTACATGTCTGATCATGCACTAAAGAAGATGTGATCACCAGGTTTGAATATACAGTCAGGGAGTTGGTGGAATGCATTAGAGAGTGGGAGAACAAACAGAAGTACGAGGGCTGATGGGAAAAAAGGGAGAAGAAACAGAAAAAGAAAGGGGACAGGTGGGGCAGAAGGGAGAATTAGTGTGAGTGATACAGATTGGATAGTACCCCTTGAAGGAAGAGCATGGATGTGCACTGAAGTCTTGGTGATCTTTTTGCATTTACAAATCATTTTCCAAAGGTAGGGGAGAATCTCAATGAATGGTCTACTGCAGTGGATAGAATTACAGTGGCCCCACTGCCTGGCTCACAGCCAGCAAATATAAAATAAAACGATGTTCTTGCATCATTTTATTTTACATTTGATGGCTCTTAGCCAGTGGTGTTGGGAGGGGCAGGGCCGAGGCATGGGAGAGGGGAGGAGAAGTGCTACGTGCACTCCACTCCCTAAGTGCTCATGTGTGTTTGGCCGGCCGTCTCATGCCGACCAAAACACACATACACACTTAGGTTTTCTCCAGCCCAGCTGCATTGAATAGCCGGGCTGGAGAAACCCCCACAGACTCCTTGGTCTGAGCAGGGCGTCTTTCCTGCCTGCTCAGGCCAATCACTGTGCTGCTCTGCAGCGGGGGATTGGACAGGGAGTCTGTCCCAGGGGCAGCTGGTGATCCAGCGGGTTACTAGCAACAAGCATTCATACACAAAATACTCACCTGGGCCCATTTATTCACGCTAACTAATAATCACCGCTGGTAGGAATCAGTTGTACTCTTTATCAAAATCCCTGCTACCAATTACCTTTTCTGATTGAAGAGTAATGACTTACCAATGGACCTTTGATAATTGGGGATAAAATGAGAACATACAAATACGATTTCATAAACACCTGAAATAACCACTGACTCAGGAAGTTTTAAAATGTTTATCTAAAATATTTTAGCAGAGTAATATACAAGCCACACGGCACTTAATTGCATATCAAGGAGGGAGTACACTATAATATCACCTATTAATCACAAATGACGGTCCCTCAGAAAGGAGAAGATAGAGACAGCAGTACAACTAAAGATTATGCATTTATAGTTACCTAAAGGTGTGAAAACCAAACCCCTTGGCCAAGGAGATGGAAAGATGGGTCCCATTAAGGATGAAGACCAAGACCTCCGGACCAGGTTCAAGACAGGACAGGTGACCTCTCTACCAACGACGCCTGCGTCGTTCCCCTCTCTGACACTTCATTCCTCCTCGATTCTGCTGTGTCTTCTTTCTAATGGAATCCGCCACCCCCACCTCAGGGCCTCTCTGGACAGCGGTTCAGTCTGCAATCGATCAGCTCGTTCTGTGTCCTAATAGCTGACAGCCTCAAAAAGCTGTGTTCCTGTGCTATCTAATTAGCTAATTCTATATCTATTATACCCTTCTACACCCAGGTACCTCCCATTAATGTTTCAAAATTATGGGCCCACTACTTCTGATTGGACAGGGACAGGGGGTTGACCCTCACACCATGACAATTTAATTCAATTTCTTTAAGCCCATTGTTTTAACCCCTTCGCTGCTAGGCCTTTTCCCCTCCTGTGCTAAGCCTTTTTTTGGCTATTTGGGGTAGTGCGCGCTTAGGCCCCTGTAACTTTTTGACCACATAAGGTATCCATGCCAAATTTGCGTCCTTTTTTCTAACATCATGGGGATTGTAAAGGTACCCAGGGTTTGTGGGTTCCCCTGGAGGGGACCCAGAAATTAGTCAAAATACAGCTAAATTTTGGTTTTTTTTGGAAAAAGGCAAAAAAAGGGCTACAGATGAAAGCGTCTTGATTTTTCCCTGCAAATGGCATCAAAAAGGGGTTGTGGGGATGAAATCACCATCTTCCCAGCTTTCAGGGACAAGCAGACTTTTGTCAGAAAACCAACTTTTTTACACAGTTTTGGCATTTTTCTGGGACATAGCCTATTTTTGCTATTTTTTGTGCTTTCAACCTCCTTCCAGTTAATGGTAGAAATGGGTATGAAACCAATAATGGATCCTGGAAAGCCATACATTTATGAAAAGTAGACAAAATTCTGAATTTAGCAAGGGGTCATTTGTGTAGATCCTTAAAGTTTTCCTTATAGAAACTAACAGTTAAATAAAGGAAAAATTGAAAATTAGTTGAAAAAAACAGCCATTTGTGTCAACGTTTTCACCTGTAACTTCTTCTAATTATGACAGCTATTTGAAGGCAATATACCGTTATATCCGCTGGACCTTTCTGGTTGTGGGGATATATAGGACTTGTAGGTTCACCAAGAACCCGACGAACCCAGAGCCAATAATTGAGCAACATCTTGCAATGATTTTTTTTAAGTACCGGGTATATAGCAATTATTTTGGGAAAATGTATACATGGAAAAATTGTTATGAAAGACACCTATGTATTTATGAAATGGGAACAAAATGTAGATTTTAGAAACAGTAGATATTTGCACATTTCCGAAATTGGGAGTACCCATACTAGCATGAGAATTATAGGTCCTTTTTCAAAATGACTTATTTTTTACACATTGTCTTTCATTTGGAAGGCAGAAATGCATCGAAAGTCAATAGGTAATAACAGTTGCTCTACAATTCTGTGTTACCCTAAGTCTCCCGATAAAAATGGTACCTCACTTGTGTGGGTAGCCCTTGTGCCCACAACAGGAAATGGCGCAAAACGCAACGTGGTCACACCTCAATTTCGCAGTGAAAAATGACCCTTTTTTGGCAAAGTGCCTAGCTGTAGTTTTTGAACCCTAGCTCTGCCGGCACCTAGGGAAACCTAGCAAACCTATACATTTTTGAAAACTAGACACCCAGGGGAATCCAGGATGGGGTGACTTGACTGCCTCCCACCAGGTTCTGTTACCCAGAATCCCTTGCAAACATAAAAAATTGTCAAAAAAACACATTTTCCCCACATTTCTGTGGTGGAAAGTTCTGGAATCTGCGTGGATCCACGAATTTCCACCCACCCCGCGTTCCCCAAAGTCTTACGAGAAAAATGGTACCTCACTTGTGTGGGTCGGCCTAGTGCCTGCGACAGGATACGGCGCAAAACGCAACGTGGTCACACCTCAATTTCGCAGTGAAAAGTGACCCTTTTTTGGCAAAGTGCCTAGCTGTAGTTTTTGAACCCTAGCTCTGCCGGCACCTAGGAAAACCTAGCAAACCTATAAATTTTTGAAAACTAGACACCCAGGGGAATCCAGGATGGGGTGACTTGACTGCCTCCCACCAGGTTCTGTTACCCAGAATCCCTTGCAAACATAAAAAATTGTCAAACAAACCACATTTTCCCCACATTTCTGTTGTGGAAAGTTCTGGAATCTGCGTGGATCCACAAATTTCCACCCACCCCGCGTTCCCCAAAGTCTTACGAGAAAAATGGTACCTCACTTGTGTGGGTCGGCCTAGTGCCTGCGACAGGAAACGGCGCAAAACGCAATGCGGTCCCACCTCAATTTCGCAGTGAAAAATGACCCTTTTTTGGCAAAGTGCCTAGCTGTAGTTTTTTAACCCTACCTCTGCCGGCACCTAGGGAAACCTAGCAAGCCTATACATTTTTGAAAACTAGACACCCAGGGGAATCCAGGATGGGGTGACTTGACTGCCTCCCACCAGGTTCTGTTACCCAGAATCCCTTGCAAACATAAAAATTGTCCAAAAAACACATTTTCCCCACATTTCTGTGGTGGAAAGTTCTGGAATCTGCGTGGATCCACAAATTTCCACCCACCCCGCGTTCCCCAAAGTCTTACGAGAAAATGGTACCTCACTTGTGTGGGTCGGCCTAGTGCCTGCGACAGGAAACGGCGCAAAACGCAACGTGGTCACACCTCAATTTCGCAGTGAAAAATGACCCTTTTTGGCAAAGTGCCTAGCTGTAGTTTTTGAACCCTACCTCTGCCGGCACCTAGGGAAACCTAGCAAACCTATACATTTTTGAAAACTAGACACCCAGGGGAATCCAGGATGGGGTGACTTGACTGCCTCCCACCAGGTTCTGTTACCCAGAATCCCTTGCAAACATAAAAAATTGTCCAAAAAACACATTTTCCCCACATTTCTGTGGTGGAAAGTTCTGGAATCTGCGTGGATCCACAAATTTCCACCCACCCCGCGTTCCCCAAAGTCTTACGAGAAAAATGGTACCTCACTTGTGTGGGTCGGCCTAGTGCCTGCGACAGGAAACGGCGCAAAACGCAACGCGGTCACACCTCAATTTCGCAGTGAAAAATGACCTTTTTTTGCAAAGTGCCTAGCTGTAGTTTTTGAACCCTACCTCTGCCGGCACCTAGGGAAACCTAGCAAACCTATACATTTTTGAAAACTAGACACCCAGGGGAATCCAGGATGGGGTGACTTGACTGCCTCCCACCAGGTTCTGTTACCCAGAATCCCTTGCAAACATAAAAAATTGTCCAAAAAACACATTTTCCCCACATTTCTGTGCTGGAAAGTTCTGGAATCTGCGTGGATCCACAAATTTCCACCCACCCCGCGTCCCCCAAAGTCTTACGAGAAAAATGGTACCTCACTTGTGTGGGTCGGCCTAGTGCCTGCGACAGGAAACTGCGCAAAACGCAACGTGGTCACACCTCAATTTCGCAGTGAAAAATGACCCTTTTTTGGCAAAGTGCCTAGCTGTAGTTTTTGAACCCTACCTCTGCCGGCACCTAGGGAAACCTAGCAAACCTATACATTTTTGAAAACTAGACACCCAGGGGAATCCAGGATGGGGTGACTTGACTGCCTCCCACCAGGTTCTGTTACCCAGAATCCCTTGCAAACATAAAAAATTGTCAAAAAACCACATTTTCCCCACATTTCTGTGGTGGAAAGTTCTGGAATCTGCGTGGACCCACAAATTTCCACCCACCCGCGTCCCCCAAAGTCTTACGAGAAAAATGGTACCTCACTTGTGTGGGTCGGCCTAGTGCCTGCGACAGGAAACGGCGCAAAACGCAACGTGGTCACACCTCAATTTCGCAGTGAAAAATGACCCTTTTTTGGCAAAGTGCCTAGCTGTAGTTTTTGAACCCTACCTCTGCCGGCACCTAGGGAAACCTAGCAAACCTATACATTTTTGAAAACTAGACACCCAGGGGAATCCAGGATGGGGTGACTTGACTGCCTCCCACCAGGTTCTGTTACCCAGAATCCCTTGCAAACATAAAAAGTTGTCAAAAAACCACATTTTCCCCACATTTCTGTGGTGGAAAGTTCTGGAATCTGCGTGGATCCACAAATTTCCACCCACCCCGCGTTCCCCAAAGTCTTACGAGAAAAATGGTACCTCACTTGTGTGGGTCGGCCTAGTGCCTGCGACAGGAAACGGCGCAAAACGCAACGTGGTCACACCTCAATTTCGCAGTGAAAAATGACCCTTTTTGGCAAAGTGCCTAGCTGTAGTTTTTGAACCCTACCTCTGCCGGCACCTAGGGAAACCTAGCAAACCTATACATTTTTGAAAACTAGACACCCAGGGGAATCCAGGATGGGGTGACTTGACTGCCTCCCACCAGGTTCTGTTACCCAGAATCCCTTGCAAACATAAAAAATTGTCAAAAAAACACATTTTCCCCACATTTCTGTGGTGGAAAGTTCTGGAATCTGCGTGGATCCACAAATTTCACCCACCCCGCGTCCCCCAAAGTCTTACGAGAAAAATGGTACCTCACTTGTGTGGGTCGGCCTAGTGCCTGCGACAGGAAACGGCACAAAACGCAACGTGGTCACACCTCAATTTCGCAGTGAAAAATGACCCTTTTTGGCAAAGTGCCTAGCTGTAGTTTTTGAACCCTACCTCTGCCGGCACCTAGGGAAACCTAGCAAACCTATACATTTTTGAAAACTAGACACCCAGGGGAATCCAGGATGGGGTGACTTGACTGCCTCCCACCAGGTTCTGTTACCCAGAATCCCTTGCAAACATAAAAAATTGTCAAAAAAACACATTTTCCCCACATTTCTGTGGTGGAAAGTTCTGGAATCTGCGTGGATCCACAAATTTCCACCCACCTCGCGTCCCCCAAAGTCTTACGAGAAAAATGGTACCTCACTTGTGTGGGTCGGCCTAGTGCCTGCGACAGGAAACGGCGCAAAACGCAACGTGGTCACACCTCAATTTCGCAGTGAAAAATGACCCTTTTTGGCAAAGTGCCTAGCTGTAGTTTTGAACCCTACCTCTGCCGGCACCTAGGGAAACCTAGCAAACCTATACATTTTTGAAAACTAGACACCCAGGGGAATCCAGGATGGGGTGACTTGACTGCCTCCCACCAGGTTCTGTTACCCAGAATCCCTTGCAAACATAAAAAATTGTCCAAAAAACACATTTTCCCCACATTTCTGTGGTGGAAAGTTCTGGAATCTGCGTGGATCCACAAATTTCCACCCACCCCGCGTTCCCCAAAGTCTAACGAGAAAAATGGTACCTCACTTGTGTGGGTCGGCCTAGTGCCTGCGACAGGAAACGGCGCAAAACGCAACGTGGTCACACCTCAATTTCGCAGTGAAAAATGACCCTTTTTTGGCAAAATGCCTAGCTGTAGTTTGTGAACCCTAGCTCTGCCGGCACCTAGGGAAACCTACCAAACACACACATTTCTGAAAAGTAGACACCCGGGGGCTTCAGGGAGGTATGGCTTGCGTGGATCCCCCAACGTTTCCTTACCCAGAATCCCCTGCAAACCTCACTTTTAGCTGGAAAAAATCACTTTTTCACACATTTGTGTGTGGGAAAGTGTGGCATCACTGGCCTCACACAAATTTCCTACCACCCAGCGTTCCCCCAGGTCTCCCGATAAAAATGGTGCCTCACTTGTGTGGGAGGCCCAAGTACCCGCGACAGGCAAGGGCCCACAACGTAGTGAGGCGACCTCAAAATTGCCTATCTCAAAACCACCTGGTTTTGCAAGGGGTTACCTGGGTTTTGGCCCGTGCTCGGCGGCCATCTATGGAAACCTACCAAACCCACACATTTCTGAAAAGTAGACACCCGGGGGCTTCCAGGGAGGTATGGCTTGCGTGGATCCCCCAACGTTTCCTTACCCAGAATCCCTTGCAAACCTCAATTTTAGCTGAAAAAATCACTTTTTCACACATTTGTGTGTGGGAAAGTGTGGCATCACTGGCCTCACACAAATTTCCTACCACCCAGCGTTCCCCCAGGACTCCCGATAAAAATGGTGCCTCACTTGTGTGGGAGGCCCAAGTACCCGCGACAGGCAAGGGCCCACAACGTAGTGAGGCGACCTCAAAATTGCCTATCTCAAAACCACCTGGTTTTGCAAGGGAGTCACCTGGGTTTTGGCCCCGTGCTCGGCGGCCATCTAGGGAAACCTACCAAACCCACACATTTCTGAAAAGTAGACACCCGGGAGCTTCCAGGGAGGTATGGCTTGCGTGGATCCCCCAACGTTTCCTTACCCAGAATCCCTTGCAAACCTCAATTTTAGCTGAAAAATCACTTTTTTCACACATTTGTGTGTGGGAAAGTGTGGCATCACTGGCCTCACACAAATTTCCTACCACCCAGCGTTCCCCCAGGTCTCCCGATAAAAATGGTGCCTCACTTGTGTGGGAGGCCCAAGTACCCGCGACAGGCAAGGGCCCACAACGTAGTGAGGCGACCTCAAAATTGCCTATCTCAAAACCACCTGGTTTTGCAAGGGGGTCACCTGGGTTTTGGCCCCGTGCTCGGCGGCCATCTAGGGAAACCTACCAAACCCACACATTTCTGAAAAGTAGACACCCGGGGGCTTCCAGGGAGGTATGGCTTGCGTGGATCCCCCAACGTTTCCTTACCCAGGGCCCAAAACATTTTTTGATAGGCAATGTTGATGTTGCCTCAAAACGTTTTGTGTCCTTGCCTGTCGCGGGTACTTGGGCCTCCCACACAAGTGAGGCACCATTTTTATCGGGAGACCTGGGGAACGCTGGGTGGTAGGAAATTTGTGTGAGGCCAGTGATGCCACACTTTCCCACACACAAATGTGTGAAAAAGTGATTTTTTCAGCTAAAAGTGAGGTTTGCAGGGATTCTGGGTAAGGAAACGTTGGGGATCCACGCAAGCCATACCTCCCTGGAAGCCCCGGGTGTCTACTTTTCAGAAATGTGTGGGTTTGGTAGGTTTCCTAGATGGCCGCCGAGCACGGGGCCAAAACCCAGGTGACTCCCTTGCAAAACCAGGTGGTTTTGTGAAAGGCCATTTTGAGGTCGCCTCAATACGTTGTGGGCCCTTGCCTGTCACGGGTACTTGGGCCTCCCACACAAGTGAGGCACCATTTTTATCGGGAGACCTGGGGGAACGCTGGGTGGTAGGAAATTTGTGTGAGGCCAGTGATGCCACACTTTCCCACACACAAATGTGTGAAAAAGTGATTTTTTCAGCTAAAAGTGAGGTTTGCAGGGATTCTGGGTAAGGAAACGTTGGGGATCCACGCAAGCCATACCTCCCTGGAAGCCCCGGGTGTCTACTTTTCAGAAATGTGGGTTTGGTAGGTTTCCTAGATGGCCGCCGAGCACGGGGCCAAAACCCAGGTGACTCCCTTGCAAAACCAGGTGGTTTTGTGAAAGGCCATTTTGAGGTCGCCTCAATACGTTGTGGGCCCTTGCCTGTCGCAGGTACTTGGGCCTCCCACACAAGTGAGGCACCATTTTATCGGGAGACCTGGGGGAACGCTGGGTGGTAGGAAATTTGTGTGAGGCCAGTGATGCCACACTTTCCCACACACAAATGTGTGAAAAAGTGATTTTTTCTGCTAAAAGTGAGGTTTGCAGGGGATTCTGGGTAAGAAACGTTGGGGGATCCACCCAAGCCATACCTCCCTGGAAGCCCCCGGGTGTCTACTTTTCAGAAATGTGTGGGTTTGGTAGGTTTCCTAGATGGCCACCGAGCACGGGGCCAAAAACCCAGGTGACTCCCCTTGCAAAACCAGGTGGTTTTGTGAAAGGCCATTTTGAGGTCGCCTCAATACGTTGTGGGCCCTTGCCTGTCGCGGGTACTTGGGCCTCCCACACAAGTGAGGCACCATTTTTATCGGGAGACCTGGGGGAACGCTGGGTGGTAGGAAATTTGTGTGAGGCCAGTGATGCCACACTTTCCCACACACAAATGTGTGAAAAAGTGATTTTTTCAGCTAAAAGTGAGGTTTGCAGGGGATTCTGGGTAAGGAAACGTTGGGGGATCCACGCAAGCCATACCTCCCTGGAAGCCCCGGGTGTCTACTTTTCAGAAATGTGTGGGTTTGGTAGGTTTCCCTATGTGGCCGCCGAGCCCGGGCCAAAACCCAGGTGACCCCCTTGCAAAACCAGTTCATAATGAGATAATGTGTTGTTTATTTCTGCAGCGTGAAAATGTTGGCACAATATTGCAAGGAAAATGTGACAGACATTTTGAGGTTTGCAGGACATTGTGGGTACCATAACTTGTTGGGATCCACAAGAGAGATATCACCATGTACTCCCATGGGTGTTTCGTTTACGACAATATCTACAGTTGGTAGGTTATTCTTAGACGGAATGTACACCTTGGCAGACAGATTAAAAAGACAAAGATTACTGCACAGCCATCTATTCCTCAAGCACACACACACATACTGGTTGGATTTGGCACGAGGGCAAGTGATGGTTCAGTATATACAATTTTATTAACAAGAGATTTCACAAAAATGAAATGCACTGTCAATAATTGAAAGGACAAAAACGGAACCAGTGACTCGCAGCTCGTGAGCTGTAAAGCCACGTCAAGGCCCCAACCGCTTTACAGGCCATTCACACACCTTTCATACGTGATACACACAAGACCATTCACACCCCCAGGCACGAAACAAACACATTACAACATTCACAAAAAGGGACAAGGTACACCCTGCTTGAGAAAGACAAAAAAAAATATTACTGCACAACCATCTAATCCTCAAGCACACACACACATACTGGTTGGATTTGGCACGAGGGTGAGTGATGGTTCAGTATATACAATTGTATTAACAAGTGATTTCACAAAAATGAAATGCACTGTTAATAATTGAAAGGACGAGAAACTGAACCATTGACTCACAGCTCGTGAGCTGTAAAGCCACGACAAGGCACCAACCTCTTTACAGGCCATTCATACACCTTTCATACGTGTGACAAATACAAAACCATTCACACCACCAGCCGCGGGCCCATCACATTACAACACTCACACCAGCAGACAGCGCCATTCAAGGGCCCATCACTTTCACACGCCCACATTCCTAACACAGCAACCACACAACCTGATGGATTGCGTGGAGTGTCGCTCGGCTAGCAGTGTGTGTAGTGACCAGCAGCAAGTCACTACTCACACACTGCCAGCCGAGCGCCACTCCACGCACACCGCCAGCCAAGCACCAGCCTACACACACCACCATCACATTTAGGATTTTTTTATACAAAAAGAAAACACAAACAAATTGCAAATAGATACAAATCTACTAACACAAAATCAGAAACATTGCACTAATGCCAACCTTGAAACAGAACAACAATTCTTAAACATTACAGACCAGGCAGTTCACTTTACCACTCATGGTTGCTCCCAATAATTCTTTTGCTTGTGGTACGCTCTATAACAAGCAGGCACACACAGCCCAGGGTTAGAAGGACACTCAGGGCAGTACATACGAGTCTCCTTCCGCGTACCTCTTCGCCAACAGACTCTACATCTCCTAGTGGGAAAGTCTTTTGAGGATGTAGGAGGAATGTGATCAGGAAAGTGGCGATCTTTCAATCGAGCCACATCCTCCACCACTCCAACTCTAGGAACACTTGCCTGTTCCACAACAACAAGGCTGCCTATGACAGACTCCTGAAACTGAACAAAAGTCAACTTTGACGCAGGAGAACACTCCTTGAACACAACAAAAGCATTGAAAGTTGCTAAATTGAAGAGATGGATGGCCAACTTCTTATACCAAATGTAAGACTTACGAATAGCAGTGTAAGGTTCCAACCTCTGATCTACTCTATCAACACCACCCATGTGCTTATTGTAGTCTAAAATGCACACAGGTTTGCGCACTTCAGCAATCTGACCCCAAACAGCCACAGGTGAAGTACTCTCATCATGGATGGTAGTCAGCATGTACACATCCCTCCTGTCCACAAATTTCACAGCTAGCAGTTCCTCACTACGCAAGGCACTGCACTGTCCCCTCTGAAGTTTTTTGCAAACAAGCTCTTTTGGATAACCTTTACGGTTAGAGCGGATTGTGCCACAAGCAAAAGTGTCCACTTTGAACAATTCCTTAAACAATTGCACAGCAGTGTAGAAGTTATCAATGTACAAATGGTGGCCTCTGTTAAACAGTCCTCTAGCAAGTTCCCACACAATTTTCTCTGAAACTCCTACTAAAGTGGACGGACAACCAGGGGGTCAATAGTGGAATCCCTACCAGTGTACACACGCAAATTAAAAACATATCCTGTCCTACTCTCAGACAACATATACAGCTTAATTCCATAGCGTGCCCTCTTGCTAGGAATGTACTGCCTAAAAACCAAACGGCCCTTGAACAGCACCAAAGACTCATCAATAGATATTTCTTTCCCTGGAGTATAGATCTCTGAAAATCGATCTACAAAGTGATCAAGAACAGGCCGAATCTTAAAAAGACGGTCACATTCAGGGTGATCTCGTGGCAACGCCAAACCATTATCAACAAAATGCAGCATCCGAAGCAAAAGTAAATACCGATCACGAGTCATAACTGCAGGAAATATGGCCGTTGCCATCAAGGGACTGGTAGACCAATATGAACTCATGGACGGCTTCCTTATCAAACCCATCAAAAAAGTCAAACCCAAAAACTTCTTCATCTCTTCCAGATTTGTGGGATTCCACCGGGTAGCTCTAGAATGGGGCCTAAGTCTGGCACTGTTGTCCCTCAAAAACTGTTCAGCATACAAATTAGTCTGCTCAACAATCTCACCCAAAAATACATCATCCATAAACAACTGAAAATACTGTATAGGCAAATAATGTTCACAATCCACTCTACACCCTGCATAACCACTAAAGGCAGGCAACACCGGCTGCACCATGTTTGGATCAACCCAGAGTCCAGCACTTCCAGTAGGAAGCCTAGCAGCCCCAGGCTGCAATCCAGATGCCTCTTGCACCATCGGCACATTAGTATCCTCCTCTAAATCAGGCACTTCATCTGCACTGAGAGTACCTTCATCATCCGATGATTCCATGTGGAGAGAAAACTCACTGCCTGAATCTTCCCCTCCCTCCTCTCCCTCAGACGCACTGTCAGTCTCATAATCCTGCTCAGAGGAAGATTCAAGAAGCAAACCAACCACCTGCTGAGCAGTAATTCTACGGCTAGCCATAATGCTTACTAATAAAGGTTACTTGTCAAACAAGTCAACAACAACAAACCCTTTGTAAAAAAAAAAAGAAATAAACAAAATGTAGCTTTATCACAAAGACCTATATACTCCAACACTATACCACTCACGTGACAGAAGCAGCTAGACTCACCACCACCTACTCTGCACAGACACAGTAAGGATCAACAATATCCCACTAAAAAGAAGAAGAAAAAAATTACACATAAGACAATGCAAAACATCGCAAAGAATTTCATGCTCTGAACACTAACAAATATGCTGCCATTATGGCACCACTTACAAAAAAATTCATTCATGCATGACAATAATACTCATTTGGAGTACACACAACAAAAATATTTTTCTTACCAAATAAATGCAATTACGCAAAACTGCAGAACCACAACTGCCGAAACCGCAAACAGGAATCAAAAGTTTACACTAGAATAAAAAGGAGGAAAAAAAACATTACAATCACATATGCAAATAATGCACCAGTCCACACACAATCCACCAGCCAAGCTAAAGGGTAGTTGGGCCTAACAGTATAAATAAAATATTCACACCCGTAAAAGGGGAGCAACCCTTGCCCTTTTGGCCACTCCCCAACACAAAAATTAAAAAAACCCTGGTGCCTAGTGGGCATTCCTGCTGCACAATCACATGATCGTGCAGCAGGAATGCACTAAAGAGGCATCGGGGGAAAGGAAAACCATTTCCTTTCCCTCGATGCCTCTTTTGATACAAACCCCCACCCTCCCCGAGCCAAACCTCACCTGATTTCCCCGACGCGCTGGAAGCAAATGGCTTCCAGCGCGTCGGGAAGAAAGGAAACCCTCAATGATGTCAGCGCGCTGACGTCATTGATGGGGCGAGGGGAGGCAGGGAAGCCCTTCCCCTGCCTCCCCCAAAAAAACCTAACGATCAGATTCTCATGGGGGAGCGCCAGCGCTTCCCCGTGGGTGGTCTTATGACGAGCTGGACTCGTCACGAGCACTGTGTGCCATGACGAGTCCAGCTCGTCATAAGCACCGAAGGGGATAAAGGGTCAGAGCAGGATCTCAGCGGCAGACGAGGAGAAGGAACCTCCTGGTCACAGGAACTACACGAGCATTGCGCTCGAGAAATTCAAGGATGCAAAGACCTCCATCAAGCATTACAGCTAACTTTTCAGGGTGTAAATGGAGAGAAGGCACATCTGCCCTGCATATTTATCCACGAAGATGCCACCGTTTTGTGCAATACCTCTACTCAACTGGAGTGCTTTCTACTGGCTAATCAGTAAGTGCTACCTCGTTGGGTAAATGTATAGTGCCTTTCCTACACTACAGCTGCGTAAAGGACCAGAAGAATTGTCTCCAGTGACCTGTGTGTCTGTAACTTTGCCACCGCGCCGAAAGTGCCGGGGTCCTTTGAGTAAGCTGTCCATCATAGTGGGGAAAGGGCGGGCATACGTTGCATACCGCTAGTGTATGTGTGGCGGGGCTTCTAGGCCCGTTCACATGCCTCTTGTTTATAAAGGGTCAGAGCAGGATCTCAGCGGCAGACGAGGAGAAGGAACCTCCTGGTCACAGGAACTACACGAGCATTGCGCTCGAGAAATTCAAGGATGCAAAGACCTCCATCAAGGATTACAGCTAACTTTTCAGGGTGTAAATGGAGAGAAGGCACATCTGCCCTGCATATTTATCCACGAAGATGCCACCGTTTTGTGCAATACCTCTACTCAACTGGAGTGCTTTCTACTGGCTAATCAGTAAGTGCTACCTCGTTGGGTAAATGTATAGTGCCTTTCCTACACTACAGCTGCGTAAAGGACCAGAAGAATTGTCTCCAGTGACCTGTGTGTCTGTAACTTTGCCACCGCGCCGAAAGCGCCGGGATCCTTTGAGTAACCTGTCCATCATAGTAGGGAAAGGGCGGGCATACGTTGCATACCGCTAGTGTATGTGTGGCGGGGCCAAACGAGCGGGGCTTCTAGGCCCGTTCACATGCCTCTTGTTTATAAAGGGTCAGAGCAGGATCGCAGCGGCAGACGAGGAGAAGGAACCTCCTGGTCACAGGAACTACACGAGGATTGCGCTCGAGAAAATCAAGGGTGCAGAGACCTCCATCAAGGATTACAGCTAACTTTACAGGGTGGCAATGGAGAGAAGGTACATCTCCACGCTCACGAAGATGCCACCGTTTTGTGCAATACCTCTACTCAACTGGAGTACTTTCTACTGGCTAATCAGTAAGTGCTACCTCGTTGGGTAAATGTATAATGCCTTTCCTACACTACAGCTGCGTAAAGGACCAGAAGAATTGTCTCCAGTGACCTGTGTGTCTGTAACTTTGCCACCGCGCCGAAAGCGCCGGGATCCTTTGAGTAAGCTGTCCATCATAGTAGGGAAAGGGCGGGCATACGTTGCATACCGCTAGTGTATGTGTGGCGGGGCCAAACGAGCGGGGCTTCTAGGCCCGTTCACATGCCTCTTGTTTATAAAGGGTCAGAGCAGGATCGCAGCGGCAGACGAGGAGAAGGAACCTCCTGGTCACAGGAACTACACGAGGATTGCGCTCGAGAAAATCAAGGGTGCAGAGACCTCCATCAAGGATTGTCTCCAGTGACCTGTGTGTCTGTAACTTTGCCAACGCGCCGAAAGCGCCGGGATCCTTTGAGTAAGCTGTCCATCATAGTAGGGAAAGGGCGGGCATACGTTGCATACCGCTAGTGTATGTGTGGCGGGGCCAAACGAGCGGGGCTTCTAGGCCCGTTCACATGCCTCTTGTTTATAAAGGGTCAGAGCAGGATCGCAGCGGCAGACGAGGAGAAGGAACCTCCTGGTCACAGGAACTACACGAGGATTGCGCTCGAGAAAATCAAGGGTGCAGAGACCTCCATCAAGGATTGTCTCCAGTGACCTGTGTGTCTGTAACTTTGCCACCGCGCCGAAAGCGCCGGGATCCTTTGAGTAAGCTGTCCATCATAGTAGGGAAAGGGCGGGCATACGTTGCATACCGCTAGTGTATGTGTGGCGGGGCCAAACGAGCGGGGCTTCTAGGCCCGTTCACATGCCTCTTGTTTATAAAGGGTCAGAGCAGGATCGCAGCGGCAGACGAGGAGAAGGAACCTCCTGGTCACAGGAACTACACGAGGATTGCGCTCGAGAAAATCAAGGGTGCAGAGACCTCCATCAAGGATTACAGCTAACTTTACAGGGTGGCAATGGAGAGAAGGTACATCTCCACGCTCACGAAGATGCCACCGTTTTGTGCAATACCTCTACTCAACTGGAGTACTTTCTACTGGCTAATCAGTAAGTGCTACCTCGTTGGGTAAATGTATAATGCCTTTCCTACACTACAGCTGCGTAAAGGACCAGAAGAATTGCAGGATCGCAGCGGCAGACGAGGAGAAGGATTGCGCTCAAGAAAATCAAGGGTGCAGAGACCTCCATCAAGGATTACAGCTAACTTTACAGGGTGGCAATGGAGAGAAGGCACATCTCCACGCTCACAATCCCGCCCTCGTGGGCATTCCTGCTGCACGATCACATGATCGTGCAGCAGGAATGCACAAAAGAGGCATCGGGGAAAGGAAAACCCTTTCCTTTCCCTCGATGTCTCTTTTGAATCAAACCCCCTCCCCGAGCCAAAACTCACCTTATTTCCCGACGCGCTGGAAGCAAATGGCTTCCAGCGCGTCGGGAAGAAAGGGAAACCCTCAATGATGTCAGCGCGCCGCGCGCTGACGTCATTGATGGGGCGGGGGAGGCAGGGGAAGTCCTTCCCCTGCCTCCTAAAAAAAACCCCGACGATCGGATTCCCACGGGGGAGCGCCAGCGCTTCCCCGTGGGTGGTCTTATGACGAGCTGGACTCGTCATGAGCACACGAGCACTGTGTGCCATGACGAGTCCAGCTCGTCATAAGCATGGAAGGGGTTAAAATACCGCCCCTCACAATTAATACATTTGCTTTATTTCCCACCCGTCTCACGACAATTTTCAATACAAAGTGTATACAATATGTATCAAATTTAGGACATCTCAGATGTACGGGGAAGGTGATCAGCGGGTCATGTCCTTGGACATCTTCCAAGTTGACTTCATCGCTTTGTCTTGTTAGTTTCAGAGCGCATTTGCAGGTTCCATGGCTCTTGAGCTGCTGTTCAGTTAACCCAGGCCCAATTTACGAACTAATAGAAATCAAAGAAGAAACATATTAAAATCGAAAATAAATGTTTTCACTGTATACCCCTACTTCTACTCTATTCCCATTTAATTATAAAATCTATTCCGCATTAGTAGCGTTAGAGTACCACATTATTAATTTCAGCAACGCGAAGGCTTTAGCATGTGAGAACATAAAGCAGCCATTTTAGCATACACTGCGCAGAAGCAAAGATTCCCTCCAAGCAAAGAAAGACGTCATACCATGTGACATGGTTGACACATGCGCAGTAGAGTTCCCGCGCTTTAGTGGCCATTTTGCATTAGACAAGGATTACTTATTAGTTTTAGACACATAGGCAAGCGTCTCTCGGATAAGATGTAGTGTTTGCACATTATTAATAATGACATTACAAGGTTTAATACAAATTAATTAATACTGTGAGAAGATTGCTTACGAGCAAGTCTCATTGTGAGTCCTTGCTCCATCAATCCCCTCTCTGATGGCGTTTCTGAGCCATCAAAATTACCCACAACCAGATGCCAACTTCTAGCATACTTCTGTCACACTTTCATTTTTACATTGTCTATTCTTATCTTCTCCTTTCAGTTTCTTGTATATTTCACTTTTCAGATCTTCTAATTCAATTTCATCAAATTTCCGTTTCTTGCCTTTTCCTGTCACTCTATATGTTTCATTCTTTTTACAACATTTGCACCATATCATTATTGACAATACTATTATTGTTATCCCTACTAAGGGTACTAATATTTGACCTATAAGTCCTTTTCCTACATTAGTAAACCAGGTACCAATTGATGCAATACTATTTGTCAATCTTTCCCATACACTATCAACTTCCAGTGGTTTCAGTTCATTCTCAAGTTTTGTTATATTCTTTATATACGTTCCAATTTCTGCACTTTTGTCAGGAATATACGTGCAACAATGTTTCATTTTCAACAATTTACAGACTCCGCCCTCTTTTGCTAATATTATATCAAGAGCAAGTCGATTTTGCATAACCATAGATCTAATCGCAACCATCTCCGCATTAATCATTAGAAATCCTCCAGCAGTATCCGTTGATAAACGATCAACCACTGTAGACAATTTACATATTCTCCTTGAGTTCAGAATTACTCCCACTGAAGGTATCAATGCACCAAATATATCACCTACAATTTTGTAAAACTAGCTCTTTTACTACGTGTTAATTCACTATTATTTTCATTGCTCCCAGTGCTTCTTTTTACGTGGTATACTTTTGGAAAAACTATTCCAAAATAACAACTTCCATACCACCGTGCAGGAAGCCTAAAATAAGCCTTATTCCCATACACATAATAAATTCCAGGAAAAACTGAATCTGTTCCTCCTTTTAGTCCCCAACCTCCAAGAATTAAGAAATTATGTTCACATTCACTGGTACCAATGAAAATATTGTTATAATCAATTTTTTACCTATGAAGACAAATTTTCCCTGTCTTTACAAAATCCAGAGCCATAGCAGCTTGAGCCTTGCCAGGTGTGTAAATACCCTCTTTCTCAGCCCAAGGTGGAAGATGAGGTTTATGCTCAGACGCTTTCTTTTGGAAATTCTGTCTTCTATTCTCAACCAAGTTCAAAAATATCTTTTCTTCCTCACGTAATGAACATGTTAGATTGCTTCTATGTGCATGTGTTATGTCTATCGACTTCATTGTTAAGAAAAATTCTCCCATAAATTGTGCATCTTGACTACTAAGCACTGGGTTCAGATTCTTTCTATAGGAACCTCTGAAAATATCACATCTACATTTGAATAATAATACTGAAGTTTCCCTATTCTATAAAATAAACTAGTTAGTACACTACATGATATGCCATAAGTTAAAGGCAAATGATGATATGTTAAACCTTCTGCTACTGATTCAGGTAACTTCATACAGACATAACAGTCACTAATTTCCATTGTATCTACATATTGAAACAATAATTTAGTAAAAACATTTAAACTAGTATTATTATCTGTTACTAAATGATGAAACTCTGGTTCATCTTCTGCTTCTATTTTTACTCTATAACCTTTCAAGTTATCTATCCTTCCCTTTGTTTAGTTGTTAATCTTTTTGTCCATTATCATAAGGTAAGGAATTACTACTATCACAACTAACCACACTATAAGCACCACTACCAGACTACATATGCATATAGCACAGCATCTTTGACAACATTTCCGTTTCGGTCTCCCAGAAACTCTGTCGTCAGCCATTTTTGACAAAGAAGATTTTTCTTCTTTTCTTTTTCTTTCAAGACTTTAACGTTATCAAGGTGGTTTACTTCTTTTTCATAAGTCAGTTCTGCACTTGTTCTTTCGTCACCACTTTCACTTGACTCTGAACTCTCGTAGTCTTCAAGGATTATATAAGTCAAATCAGGACCTTTAAACTTATTGTTCACAAGTTTCAATCTTTTGCTTTTTCGTTTTTCAGTCCCACTTGTTTGTCCAGATAAGCTTGTTACTTCATTTACTTGTTCTGGATCTTCACTTCGTGTTTCTATATGGTATTTTACTCTTTTAATGACACTAGGCCAATTTCTTTGTTTGCACTGTATCTTCACCTTCTGAGTCTTTTCCAAAAACTCTTTTATTTTCAAGGTGTGGCACAAATTGATTTTCCTCGATTTCAGTTTTCTCTTCTATCTGTTCTTGTTCAGGTCTTATTGTTGTTTCTTCAGTTGCCTGAGTGTGAGTTTTTACTAACTGACCCTGTTCAGGATTGACGTTTTCGTGCTTGATGCTTTCTTGCTCGATGTTTTCTTGGATTTCTTCTCCCTGAACGTGTTTTTCTTGTTCTAACTGGTTCTGATCAGGGCTTATTGCACTTTGTACTTCTGCAGCCTGACTGCGTTCTTCTGAACCTGTCTGTCCCTGCTCAAATTTTGTTGTTTCACTGTCAATTTGAGCCCAATTTCATTTCCCTATCTGGGCCTGCTCAGGTTCTCTTATTGTTTCATTCTCCTTATCCTGAGCTCCTTCTTCTACACCTATCTGGTCCTCACTAATTTCCTCAAATCTAGCTCTACTTCTTGTTTTGATTAAAACTTCTGGTATATCAACCACTGGTATCCAGTCCTGACTTGTGCTTGGTTGTTCTTCTTCAGCTTCTTCAGCTTCTCCCGAATTTATCACTTGGGATTCTTCAGCTGGCCAACCTTCAGCTTCCTCAGCTATTGATGCTGACTGAGGATCTTTTCCTTCAGGAGCTGGCACCCTTTTGGTGTGGCTTACATGAATCCAATTAGGCAATCCTGCACATTTCACTGCTGTGTTTGTAACCAATATAACCTGAGAAGGTTCGCCCCACCTGGGTGATAAACACGTTTCTCGGGTGTGATGCTTCACTACCACCCAGTCTCCGGGGTTCAGATCATGCTCTTGTTCAGGCTGCCTGGAAACTGCGTCTTCTCCAACCTGGTGAGAGACAGAACGCACGAGGTCAGCCAATGCCTTGCAATAATCTAGAACCATATCATCAGTTATGTTCAGCAGTTTATTTCCAGGTACATGTGCTTGTCTCATTGCTCTTCCCATGATGATTTCATGTGGACTCAATCCTGTATTTCTATCAGGAATGCTTCTGAGTCCCATTAAGACAAGAGGCAATGCATCTGGCCAATCTAATGATGTAGATGCACACATCTTTGACAATCTTGATTTTATTGTGCCATTCATTTGTTCAACCACTCCAGAAGCCTCTGGGCGGTACGCACAGTGCAATTTTTGTTCAATTTTAAATGCTTCACAGATTATTCGAATCACATCGTTATTGAAGTGACTCCCTCTATCTGATTCCAAAGTTACTGGGAAACCGAACCGTGGAATGAGTTCTCGTAACAACAGTTTTGCAACTGTAATGCTGTCATTCCTCCTAGTAGGGTAAGCCTCCACCCACCTTGAAAACAGACACACTATGACAAGTACATATTTCAGTCCTTTACATGGTGGTAACTGAATGAAATCTAACTGCAATCTCACAAAGGGACCCTCAGCCTTTCCAATTATTCCCAAACCAATTACTGTTCTCCTTCCTGGATTATTCATTTGGCAAGTTAAACACCTCTGGCAAAGACTCTCTGCTGCAGCCCTAAACTTTGGATTGTACCAACTCTGTCTGAAAAGTCTAATCATGGCATCTCTCCCTACATGTGTGTCTCCGTGATACATTCTGGCCATTTGTGAGATCAGTTAATCAGTCATGACTGGTCTGCGATCTGAATAAACCCACACGTCATCATCTGTTCTTCGTCTATACCCTATTTTTATCCAAACATCTCTTTCACTCTCCTCAGCATCATCCTGCAATCGTTTCACATCATTCCATGTTTCAGGTGTTGAACATAGCATAAGTTGGCAGCTGATTCCCATCCTTTCGACTTTTCTGTTTACTGCCAATCTGTTTCTGGCACAGTGTTGAGCAATTAGGTCTGCGTATCTGTTACCGGCTACCACCCAGTCATCTCCTGACTGGTGTGCGGCACATTTCACCACTGCCAATTCTTTTGGTGATTGTATTGCCTCCAATAATTCCTTTACAAACTGCCCATTATTGATTGGGGATCCTGAAGAAGTCATGAAATCCCTCTGCATCCACAGTTGGCCAAAATCATGCACAACCCCGTACCCATATTGACTGTCCGTAAATATGGTTACTTTTAAAAAATTTCCCAATTTTGGAGGCTTTGATCAAAGCAATTAATTCAGCTACTTGTGCAGATTTGACTCCTGGTAAATAGGATGCTTCGACTATTCCAGAAAGTTCACATACTGCATAGGCTGCACTCAATTTGCCATCCTCATGCCTTAGGCATGAGCCGTCCACAAACAGCTCCCTATCTGGGTTCTTCAGGGACATTTCCTGTATGTCAGGACGCGGTTTGGTACACAACTCTGTGACCTGCAAACAGTCATGTTCTGGATCGTCCTTAACTTCTTCACAATATGGATCTGGCAATAATGTAGCAGGATTTACAACTGTGCACCTAGCTATGGTCACATTTTCAGCTCCTAGAATTATTCGCTCATATCTTGTCATCCGACTAGGTGTGAGATGCTGAGTTCTAGTTCTTGTCAACAGGATCACAACTGCATGTGGGACAAACACTTTAATAGGATATCCCATTACTATTGACTCACTTTGTTCAATGCTCATACAGGTGGCAGCAACTGATTTTAGACAGCCTGGCAATGCCGCAGCCACTGGGTCCAATGTAGCAGAGAAATATGCTATAGGACGCCTGTCTAGTCCATGTCTTTGGGTCAACACTGAAAGTGCACAATTTTCTCTTTCATAGCAAAACAGTGTGAATTCTTTTGTATAGTCAGGCATGCCCAGGGCAGGTGCCTCACACAAAGCATTTCTTAATTTTACAAATGCACCGGCACTTTCATCATCCCATTCAACTGGATCCTTTGCTGTCTTTTTGGTTAGCTGAATTAAAGGCTTTGCTAGTAGTGAAAACCCTATAATCCACTGTCTACAGTATCCTACTATTACAAGAAACATTCTCACCTCTCTATGTGTTACTGGCATTTTCATTTGCTTAATTATTTTTATTCTTTCAGACGTTATTCTTCTTTTCCCTCTTTCAATTTGGTGTCCCAAATATTTAACTGCTGTTGTACAAAATTGTAACTTCTCAGGTGACACTTTGTGTCCTTCCTCAGCCAAATGGTTGAGTAATGCAATTGAATCTGCGACACAATCATCATGAGTTCTTGACGCTACCAATAAGTCGTCTATGTACTGCACCAGGACTGAGCTCCTGGGCAGTACTAATTTTTCTAGACACTTTTTCAGTATTTGATTAAAAATGGAGGGACTTTCTGTGTACCCTTGAGGAACACGATTCCACACATAAACATGGTTTTCGAATTTAAACGAAAACAGATATTGGCTATCTGGATGCAATGGTATTGAGAAAAATGCTTGGCACAGATCAATCACGGTAAACCATTCTGCATCCCATGGTATCTGGTATAGGATCACTGAAGGATTTGGTACTATAGGACAACAAGGTACTACAATTTTATTAATTTTCCGCAAATCCTGAACGATCCTATATTTTCCACTAGGCTTTTTCAAACCCATAATTGGCGAACTACAAGGGCTACTCAGAACTTCTTTTAATATGCCTTGTTTCACCATTCTGCCAATTTCTTCAGTAACTCCTGCCTTTACTTCTGCACTCATTTTGTACTGTCTGATATTTGGGAAAATTGCGCCTTCTTTTACAGTGATCTTCACTGGGTCTATTTTTGCCATAAGTCCTACTTCTTTCCCAGTAAAATCCCATACCTTAGAGCTCACTGTAGTTCTTAATTCTTCTGGTAACTCATCTTTGGTTATTAAGGAGAACATCTCATCTACTTCCGTACCTTGCTTGGCTATCATGAATTTGTATACATGATCTTCATCCGGGGTCTGTATTGCAACACCATCCGGTGTGCAAAAAATAGTGCAATTCATTTTGCACAGTAAATCTCTGCCCAGTAAATTTACTGGACTGGAATCACACACCACAAATTGGTGCATTTCTCAGAAATTTCCTATTCTTACTTCCATGGGCTCAGTAAGGGGTGTTCTGATCTTTTGATTTGCTACACCTACAACTTGGATAGCTTCTCCAGAGAGAGGAGGTCTGGGATGTCTGCTGTTCTCACAGTAGAACGGGTAGCACCAGTGTCCAAAAGAAAAGTGATATCATTACCTTTTACTTTCCCTTCAACATATGGACCTGACTGATCTACCGGCAAGGATGCGCCAAGTACGCACTTCTTCTCCCCCTCTCCTAGGCACCGTCATTGATAACTATATGGATTAAAATCATCCTGAAAAGAAACTGTGAAGTTACATATTCATTCTTACCACTTCCTCCTTGATATCCGACGTCTGTACCGTGCTTTGCTCTGCTTACATTACCCTGTATAGGGGCAGGTGGCAATTGACTTTGAGGATTTACACCCTGCTGTGAGTCATTCTGCGTCTGTGGATTTAAATTATGATTTGGGCCATTATTATTTTGAATCTTTTTACATTCGTTCTTCCAATGTCCCAACTTTCCACATCCATGACAAGGAAATTTCTTTTTAGCCTCTTCTCTACTCATTCGTCCTCTCACTTTTCCACCATTCCCTGTGTCACCATTCGTTCCAGATTCTTTTCCCTGACTTTCTGTTGGATTATCCAAATTAATTCCTTGTCGCTCAGCCATTTTCACTTGAGCCCACATCACTTTTTCTTGTAGTTTCTTGTGCCTGTCTTCAATGTCATCTCCACAATATTTAGCATATTTCAAAATTTCATCAATAGGCTTTCCCTGCCAACATAACATGTGTTGCTTAATCATCTGGCAAATCTCTGGTTTTAGACCATAAACAAATCGATAGACAAACTGACTCATATTTTTATCCCCAATGTCTTCGAAACCACTGTACTGTTTGAACACCTGTAATAGACGTTCGTAGTAGGCATGTACCGATTCACTTGCCTCTTGGGTAGTCCTGTCTATTTTCACCCAATCTGTTTCTTTTGGTGGTATTTTCCCTTTCAAATAAGTTATTACCTGGTGATACTTTTTCATCACATCATTTGATGGGGCACCTGTCTTTGGATCTCTAGGATACTCTTCACTAGGCCAATCGATTGTAATTTTACAATCTGTCCATAAATCGGCAGGTACCAGTATGTCAAACAAACCATCTAAGTCCTTTAACAATACCTTTGAAACTTTCACAAACCTCTCAACCTGCTTGTACCATTCAATTGGTTTTTCTCTCAACTTTGGAAAATCATTCGTAAATGACAAAATGTCTTGCCTGCTCCATGGAACATGAACATAACCTCCTCCTGGAACCTCCCGCATCGGGTACATCTGTTCTACTTTCCCTGTTTCCTTCAGTAAATATTCGGAATTCGTTCTTCTGAAACGTGCCTCTTCCTTTTTCTTTGTCCATCTAGTTTTCCATTTATCCAGTTCTCCCCATTTCTGTAATACTGACATTAATTCTTTCACTTGTAATTTCCTACCAGATGTATTCATATTTTCTAAATCTTTGTCAGTAAAGTCTGCTCTATATGGTTTCTGTAGTACTTTTGACTTTCTTATTTCAATTCCCATTTCTGAGGCCAAATCCGTTAACTTTTCATGGAATATCTTTACATTTCTTGTTATGCTCCTACATACGAACAATAGTTCTTCTTCACTGTAGGTATTTAAACGATCTACTCCTACATTGCCTGCTATCATTTCTTCTAACTCGACTTTTAATTTATAAATGTCCAAAATCTTTGGGGGTGAACTTTGTCTGTCTATTCCTTGTGCCCATCTTTCTAAGTCTTCTGGAGTTACTACTGTTGCACTTTTAGTTCCTGATGATGTTATTATATTCACATCCTTTTAGCAACCAGGTGTGACTCTTCTGGGGGTGCTATTTACGGAGTCTCGAATAGGTAAATCCATTAGTGAAATCATAGATTCACAATCACTGATATGATCATCAATTATTACAGCTTCATGTTTAGGAATATCCACAGGTGTAGGCATAACTAGAGGTTTCGGACAATTTAGTTTGTCACCATATAAAGGGACCACGGGACCAATGGTTACAGGTATGGTCAGGGAATCAGGATGTACATTCAACTGTGTTATTTTCTGTATCAATTCTGCTCTGTTTCTGTCTACAGCCTCTCTTTCCTTATCCTGAAGTACCCTATTAACTGGTGGATTATGCAGTACTTGAGGTACCAATGGTGTTCTCAAAATTGGTGCACTTGGGGAACATCCACCCAACCCTTCTTGGTATGGTGGAGGATTCTTTAATATTTCTTCCATAAATTCATCTTCGGATTCTCCAAACCCTGTCATGTGTTTTGTCTTTTCTTTGCATTTGCTCCCTAATAGCTCATCTGCCATGAATACTGGATACAAACCCTCGGTAAGCATCGCTCGCCTCCACTGTTTCATCTGACTTTCTCGTGTCTCATTTTGGTGTCTAGGGAAAAATCCCCTATAACCCCTATTGCTTCTGGGTCTATCACGTTCAAATGCCTCTGTTTCCCATTCTTCTAGGGCTTCGTATTGCGTTAATCTTGGTCTGGGTTCTAATTCATTCATTCTTATTCTTAAATTTTGAAGAATTCTCCCATTGAAAGTACCATTCTCTGGGAAAGCTAATATTCCGTCATCTTTTGTATATTCTATCCAATTTTCTAACCATACGCAAGTATGATAACCCCTCTCCATCATCATGAATGAGGCGGGCGTTTTTGCTGGTGGAATGATAATTCCTTCCCTAGTTTTGATTGGCTTATCCTTCTTAAAATAGTTTTTAATCTTTTGTAAAAATGACATTTTTCTCTTTTCTCCGTACATTTTGGGTAAATATCTGTTTATTGAATTATATTCGGCAAAACCTAGGAATCTCCTGTCTGGACGTGTTCCTATTAACGTCGGATCGCGTTTCCACATATAATCTACACTGTCCACTAAGATTTTGACTTCTATGCTGACAACCAATCAAATTCCAGCTAACATTTGTCTCGGGGCCAATCCTAGCGCGGCTTTTCTGTGACGTCTGTCTGACGACCCCTCCTTTACAATCTGCGCTTCTCTGTCCCTCGCTGTTTCAACCAATCCCAGCGCGGCACCTGTGACGTCAGTATTACTCCTGACTACCGACCCCTCCTTTACAAGCTCGCTCCACGCCCGCTGTGTCGACCAATCCCAGCGCGGCGTTTGTGACGTCAGCTTTTACTCCGACAGCTGACCCTCCCTTTACAAAAATCGTACGCAAAACTTTCAACGCTTCTTATTAAAATTCAGTAACAACATAAAACATTCGCTATCGTGCCAGTTTCTCTAAATTGGAAAAGATAGATTTCTCTCACTTCTTAGTAAAACCCTTCCATTTACTAACATACACTACGAGTAAAAACCCTTCTGTTTACTCTTCACATAAGCTTCGGAAATACCTGCTACTCCTTCAATGTTACCCTTTCTAGGTGATATAACATCAAAATTTTTACCAGCGTATTCCTTTGCTGTCACTCACACGCACAGAGTCCCTAACAAGTACTGATAGCCCTGCTTAACTTTTCAGTACTATTTCTGCGCGACAGATAACCTCACTGCAGTATGGCTTCCACTTACCATCCGCTATTCAAATTCCCCGGGGATTCTAGACAACATAAAACAAAACTTTTAAACAAACGGATGTTAGTTCATAAAAATAAAATTCTCATTACCCAATTAACAAAGTAAAACCATCCTCTGATAACCAGAAAACTGATCCAGCGGGTTACTAGCAACAAGCATTCATACACAAAATACTCACCTGGGCCCATTCATTCACGCTAACTAATAATCACCGCTGGTGGGAATCAGTTGTACTCTTTATCAAAATCCCTGCTACCAATTACCTTTTCTGATTGAAGAGTAATGACTTACCAATGGACCTTTGATAATTGGGGATAAAATGAGAACATACAAATACGATTTCATAAACACCTGAAATAACCACTGACTCAGGAAGTTTTAAAATGTTTATCTAAAATATTTTAGCAGAGTAATATACAAGCCACATGGCACTTAATTGCATATCAAGGAGGGAGTACACTATAATATCACCTATTAATCACAAATGACGGTCCCTCAGAAAGGAGAAGATAGAGACAGCAGTACAACTAAAGATTACGCATTTATAGTTACCTAAAGGTGTGAAAACCAAACCCCTTGGCCAAGGAGTTGGAAAGATGGGTCCCAGGAAAGGATGAAGACCAAGACCTCCGGACCAGGTTCAAGACAGGACAGGTGACCTCTCTACCAACGACGCCTGCGTCGTTCCCCTCTCTGACACTTCGTTCCTCCTCGATTCTTCCGTGTCTTCTTTCTAATGGAATCCGCCACCCCCACCTCAGGACCTCTCTGGACAGCGGTTCAGTCTGCAATCGATCAGCTCTCGTTCTGTGTCCTAAAAGCTGATCAGTCCTCAAACAGCTGTGTTCCTGTGCTCTCTAATTAGCTAATTCTATATCTATTATACCCTTCTACACCCAGGTACCTCCCATTAATGTTTCAAAATTATGGGCCCACTACTTCTGATTGGACAGGGACAGGGGGTTGACTCTCACACCATGACAATTTAGTTCAATTTCTTTAAGCCCATTGTTTTAAAATACCGCCCTTCACAATTAATACATTTGCTTTATTTCCCACCCATCTCACGACAATTTTCAATACAAAGTGTATACAATATGTACCAAATTTAGGACATCTCAGATGTACGGTGAAGGTGATCAGCGGGTCATGTCCTTGGACATCTTCCAAGTTGACTTCATCGCTTTGTCTTGTTAGTTTCAGAGCGCATGCGCAGGTTCTATGGCTCTTGAGCTGCTGTTCAGTTAACCCAGGCCCAATTTACGAACTAATAGAAATCAAAGAAGAAACATATTAAAATCAAAAATAAATGTTTTCACTGTATACCCCCTACTTCTACTCTATTCCCATTTAATTATAAAATCTATCCCGCATTAGTAGCGTTAGAATACCACATTATTAATTTCAGCAACGTGAAGGCTTTAGCATGTGAGAATATAAAGCAGCCATTTTAGCATACACTGCGCAGAAGCAAAGATTCCCTCCAAGCAAAGAAAGATGTCATACCATGTGACATGGTTGACACATGCGCAGTAGAGTTCCCGCGCTTTAGCGGCCATTTTGCATTAGACAAGGATTACTTATTAGTTTTAAACACATAGGCAAGCGTCTCTCGGATAAGATGTAGTGTTTGCACATTATTAATAATGACATTACAAGGTTTAATACAAATTAATTAATACTGTGAGAAGATTGCTTACGAGCAAGTCTCATTGTGAGTCCTTGCTCCATCACTGGGACCCAGGAAGAAGAGGAGAGGGGGCTCGATGCTGGAGGCGGCCGGCGGCTGAAGGTACGTTTTTTAAAAATATTATATTTTTCACCCTCGCGCGACCCCACCCGCCCCACCACCCTTTGTTTTTGGCGGCCGCCGCTGCAGAATTGTGAAGATTTCGAAAGTGCTGGAGGTCTTAAATAGTTTCTCTGATGTTGTGGTCCTTAAAGATTTGTGAACAGAATACAAGGTGTTGTAGATTAGCCAAATGTTGTACCAAAGAGAGATGTGTAAAGAAGCGATGGAGTCAAGACTTATATAAAAATAGTCATTTATTTAAAGTGCCATGTAAGGACCCACTGGTGCAAAAGCTAAAGCGTCCAGCCAAGGCAACTCCAACCGCTTCTGTGGCATTCAAACCTTAGCTTCTGCGTCAGTGAATTCTAAATTACATATTGAAGTTCCATGTGACAAGCACAATAGAAGGATTACATAACACACTCTAAATTCTATAATGAAAATGAAAGAAAGACACAATTACCACATGTATCCTTTCACAACAAAATAAACAAAATTATTCTAGAATATAATCATCAAACTTCTTAGGTACTTCTCTTCTGTAACACAAAATTATCCTGAACAGAAGAGTCAGCACGCTCTTCTACAGTAGACTCCAATTGACATGCATCAGGAATAATGATACAGATGGAGCAAGGACTCACAATGAGACTTGCTCATAAGCAATCTTCTCACAGTATTAATTAATTTGTACTAAAAACTTGTAACGCCTTTACTAATAAGTGCATACACAACATTTTTTTATCCAGATGATGCTTGCCTATGTGTTTTCCACTAATAAGTAATCCTTGTCTAATCCAAAATGGCCGCTAAAGCGCGGGAACTCAACTGCGCATGGGTCAACCATATCACGTGGTATCACGTCTTTCTTTGCTTGGAGGGAATCTTTTGCTTCTGCGCAGTGTATGCTAAAAATGGCTGCTTTATGTTCTCACATGCTAAAGCCTTTGCGTTGCTGCAAATAATAATGTGGTATTCTAACGCTACTAATGCGGGATAGATTTTATAATTAAATGGGAATAGAGTAGAAGTAGGGGGTATACAGTGAAAACATTTATTTTTGATTTTAATATGTTTCTTCTTTGATTTCTATTAGTTTGTAAAATGGGCCTGGGTTAACTGAACAGCAGCTCAAGAGCCATGGGACCTGCGCATGCGCTCTGAATCTAACAAGACAAAGCGATGAAGTCAACTTGGAAGATGTCCAAGGACATGACCCGCTGATCACCTTCACTGTACATCTGAGATGTCCTAAATTTGGTACATATTGTATACACTTTGTATTGAAAATTGTCGTGAGACGGGTGGGAAATAAAGCAAATGTATTAATTGTGAGGGGCGGTATTTTAAAACAATGGGGTTAAAGAAATCGAACTAAATTGTCATGGTGTCAGGATCAACCCCCTGCCCTTGTCCAATCAGAAGTAGTGGGCCCATAATTTTGAAACATTAATGGGAGGTACCTGGGTGTAGAAGGGTATAATAGATATAGAATTAGCAAATTAGTTAGCACAGGATTCACTGGAGCCCAGCACAGAACAGGGCTTGGAAGCACAGAACGAGCTGATCGATTGCAGACTGAACCGCTGTCCAAAGAGGTCCTGAGGTGGGGGCGGCGGATTCCATTAGAAAGAAGACACGGAAGAATCGAGGAGGAACAAAGTGTCAGAGAGGGGAACGACGCAGGCGTCATTGGTAGAGAGGTCACCTGTCCTGCCTTGAACCTGGTCCGGAGGTCTTTGGTCTTCATCCTTCTTGGGACCCATCTTTCCAACTCCTTGGCCAAGGGGTTTGGTTTTCACACCTTTAGGTAACTATAAATGCGAAATCTTTTAGTTTGTACTGCTGTCTCTATCTTCTTTCTGAGGGACCGTCATTTGTAGTTAATAGGTGATATTATAGTGTACTTCCTCCTTGATATGCGATTAAGTGCCATGTGGCTTGTAAATTACTCTGCTAAAGAATTTAGATAAACATTTTAAAACTTCCTGAGTCAGTGGTTATTTCAGGAGTTTATGATATTATATTTGTATGTCCTCATTTTATCCCAATTATCAAAGGTCCATTGGTATGTCATTACTCTTCAAATCAGGAAAGGTAATTGGTAGCAGGGATTTTTGATAAGAGTACAACTGATTCCCACCAGCGGTGATTATTAGTTAGCGTGAATGAATGGGCCCAGGTGAGTATTTGGTGTATGAATGCTTGTTGCTAGTAACCCGCTGGATCAGTTTTCTGGTTATCAGAGGATGGTTTCACTTTGTTAATTGGTTTAAAAGTTTTGTTTTATGTTGTCTAGAATCCCCGGGGAAATTGAATAGCGGATGATAAGTGGAAGCCATACTGCAGTGAGGTTATCTGTCAGGCAGAAATAGTACTGAAAAGTTAAGCAGGGCTATCAGTACTTGTTAGGGACTCTGTGCGTGTGAGTGACAGCAAAGGACTACGCTGATGAAAATTTGATGTTATATCACCTAGAAAGGGTAACATTGAAGAAGTAGCAGGTATTTCCGAAGCTTATGTGAAGAGTAAACGGAAGGGTTTTACTCGTAGTGTATGTTTAGTAAACAGAAAGGTTTTACTAAGTATGAGAAAAAAAATATCTTTTCCAATTTAGAGAAACTGGCACGATAGCGAATGTTTTATGTTGTTACTGAATTTTAATAAGAAGCGTAGAGAAAATAAAGTTTTGCGTACGGTTTTGTAAAGGGAGGGTCAGCTGTCGGAGTAGAAGCTGACGTCACGAACGCCGCGCTGGGATTGGTCGACACAGCGGGCGTGGGGCGAGCTTGTAAAGGAGGGGTCAGTAGTTAGGAGTAATACTGACGTCACAGGTGTCGCGCTGGGATTGGTTGAAACAGCGAGGGACAGAGAAGCGCAGATTGTAAAGGAGGGGACGTCAGACAGACGTCACAGAAAAGCCGCGCTAGGATTGGCCCGAGACAAATGTTAGTTGGAATTTGATTGGTTGTCAGCATAGAAGTCAAAATCTTAGTGGACAGTATAGATTATATGTGGAAACGCGATCCGACTTTAATAGGAACACGTCCAGACAGGAGATTCCTAGGTTTTGCAGAATATAATTCAATAAACAGATATTTACCCAAAATGTACGGAGAAAAGAGAAAATGTCATTCTTACAAAGATTAAGAACTATTTTAAGAAGGATAAGCCAATCAAAACTAGGGAAGGAATTATCATTCCACCAGCAAAAACGCCCGCCTCATTCATGATGATGGAGAGAACCCCTCTCCATCATCATGAATGAGGCGGGTTTTTTTGCTGGTGGAATGATAATTCCTTCCCTAGTTTTGATTGGCTTATCCTTCTTAAAATAGTTCTTAATCTTTTGTAAGAATGACATTTTTCTCTTTTCTCCGTACATTTTGGGTAAATATCTGTTTATTGAATTATATTCTGCAAAACCTAGGAATCTCCTGTCTGGACGTGTTCCTATTAAAGTCGGATCCTTTTCTTGTGTATGGTTAGAAAATTGGATAGAATATACAAAAGATGACGGAATATTAGCTTTCCCAGAGAATGGTACTTTCAATGGGAGAATTCTTCAAAATGTAAGAATAAGAATGAATGAATTAGAATCCAGACCAAGATTAATGCAATACGAAGCCCTAGAAGAATGGGAAACAGAGGCATTTGAACGTGATAGACCCAGAAGCAATAGGGGTTATAGGGGATTTTTCCCTAGACACCAAAATGAGACACGAGAAAGTCAGATGAAACAGTGGAGACGAGCGATGCTTACCGAGGGTTTGTATCCAGTATTCATGGCAGATGAGCCATTAGGGAGCAAATGCAAAGAAAAGACAAAACACATGACAGGGTTTGGAGAATCCGAAGATGAATTTATGGAAGAAATATTAAAGAATCCTCCACCATACCAAGAAGGGCTGGGTGGATGTTCCCCAACTGCACCAATTTTGAGAACACCATTGGTACCTCAAGTACTGCATAATCCACCAGTTAATAGGGTACTTCAGGATAAGGAAAGAGAGGCTGTAGACAGAAACAGAGCAGAATTGATACAGAAAATAACACAGTTGAATGTACATCCTGATTCCCTGACCATACCTGTAACCATTGGTCCCGTGGTCCCTTTATATGGTGACAAAGTAAATTGTCCGAAACCTCTAGTTATGCCTACACCTGTGGATATTCCTAAACATGAAGCTGTAATAATTGATGACCATATCAGCGATTGTGAATCTATGATTTCACTAATGGATTTACCTATTCGAGACTCCGTAAATAGCACCCCCAGAAGAGTCACACCTGGTTGCTCAAAGGATGTGAACATAATAACATCTTCAGGAACTAAGAGTGCAACAGTAGTAACCCCAGAAGACTTAGAAAGATGGGCACAAGGAATAGACAGACAAAGTTCACCCCCAAAGATTTTGGACATTTATAAATTAAAAGTTGAGTTAGAAGAAATGATAGCAGGCAATGTAGGAGTAGATTGTTTAAATACCTACAGTGAAGAACTATTGTTCGTATGTAGGAGCATAACAAGAAATGTAAAGATATTCCATGAAAAGTTAACGGATTTGGCCTCAGAAATGGGAATTGAAATAAGAAAGTCAAAAGTACTACAGAAACCATATAGAGCAGACTTTACTGACAAAGATTTAGAAAATATGAATACATCTGGTAGGAAATTACAAGTGAAAGAATTAATGTCAGTATTACAGAAATGGGGAGAACTGGATAAATGGAAAACTAGATGGACAAAGAAAAAGGAAGAGGCACGTTACAGTAGAACGACTTCTGAGTATTTATTGAAGGAAACAGGAAAAGTAGAACAGATGTACCCGATGCGGGAGGTTCCAGGTGGAGGTTTTGTTCATGTCCCATGGAGCAGGCAAGATATTTTGTCATTTACGAATGATTTTCCAAAGTTGAGAGAAAAACCAATTGAATGGTACAAGCAGGTTGAGAGGTTTGTGAAAGTTTCAAAGGTATTGTTAAAGGACTTAGATGGTTTGTTTGACATAGTGGTACCTGCCGATTTATGGACAGATTGTAAAATTACAATCGACTGGCCTAGTGAAGAGTATCCTAGAGATTCTAAGACAGGTGCCCCATCAAATGATATGATGAAAAAGTATCACGAGGTAATAACTTATTTGAAAGGGAAAATACCACCAAAAGAAACAGATTGGGTGAAAATAGACAGGACTACCCAAGAGGCAAATGAATCGGTACATGCCTACTACGAACGTCTATTACAGGTGTTCAAACAGTACAGGGGTTTTGAAGATATTGGAGACAAAAATATGAGTCAGTTTGTCTATCGATTTGTTTATGGTCTAAAACCAGAGATTTGTCAGATGATTAAGCAACACATGTTATGTTGGCAAGGAAAACCTATTGATGACATTTTGAAATATGCTAAATATTGTGGAGATGATATTGAAGACAGACACAAGAAACTACAAGAAAAGGTGATGTAGGCTCAAGTGAAAATTGCTGAGCGACAAGGAATTAATTTGGATAATCCAACAGTTAGTCAGGGAAAAGAATCTGGAATGAATGGTGACACAGGGAATGGTGGAAAAGTGAGAGGACGAATGAGTAGAGAAGAGGCTAAAAAGACATTTCCTTGTCATGGATGCGGAAAGTTGGGACATTGGAAGAACGAATGTAAAAAGATTCAAAATATTAATGGCCCAAATCATAATTTAAATCCACAGACGCAGAATGACTCACAGCAGGGTGTAAATCCTCAGAGTCAGTTGCCACCTGCCCCTATACAGGGTAATGTAAGCAGAGCAAAGCACGGTACAGACGTCGGATATCAAGGAGGAAGTGGTAAGAATGAATATGTAACTTCACAGTTTCTTTTACAGGATGATTTTAATCCATATAATTATCAATGACTGTGCCTAGGAGAGGGGGAGAAGGAGTGCGTACTTGGCGCATCCTTGCCGGTAGATCAGTCAGGTCCATATGTTGAAGGGAAAGTAAGAGGTAATGATATCACTTTTCTTTTGGACACTGGTGCTACCCGTTCTACTGTGAGAACAGCAGACATCCCAGACCTCCCTCTCTCTGGAGAAGCTATCCAAGTTGTAGGTGTAGCAAATCAAAAGATCAGAACACCCCTTACTGAGCCCATGGAAGTAAGGATAGGAAACGTCCGAGAAATGCACCAATTTGTGGTGTGTGATTCCAGTCCAGTAAATTTACTGGGCAGAGATTTACTGTGCAAAATGAATTGCACTATTTTTTGCACACCGGATGGTGTTGCAATACAGACCCCGGATGAAGATCATGTTTATAAGTTCATGATAGCCAAGCAAGGTACGGAAGTAGATGAGATGTTCTCCTTGATAACAAAAGATGAATTACCAGAAGAATTAAGAACTACAGTGAGCTCTAAGGTATGGGATTTTACTGGGAAAGAAGTAGGACTTATGGGAAAAATAGACCCAGTAAAGATCACTGTAAAAGAAGGCGCAATTTTCCCAAATACCAGACAGTACAAAATGAGTGCAGAAGTAAAAGCAGGAGTTACTGAGGAAATTGGCAGAATGGTGAAACAAGGCATACTAAAAGAAGTTCTGAGTAGTCCTTGTAGTTCGCCAATTATGGGTTTGAAAAAGCCTAGTGGAAAATATAGGATCGTTCAGGATTTGCGGAAAATGAATAAAATTGTGGCACCTTGTTGTCCTATATTACCATATCCTGCAGTGATCCTATACCAGATACCTTGGGATGCAGAATGGTTTACCGTGTTTGATCTATGCCAAGTATTTTTCTCAATACCATTGCATCCAGATAGCCAATATCTGTTTTCGTTTAAATTCGAAAACCATGTTTATGTGTGGAATCGTGTTCCTCAAGGGTACACAGAAAGTCCCTCCATTTTTAATCAAATACTGAAAAAGTGTCTAGAAAAATTAGTACTGCCCAGGAACTCAGTCTTGGTGCAGTACATAGATGACTTGTTGGTCGCATCAAGAACACATGATGATTGTGTCGCAGATTCAATTGTATTACTCAACCATTTGGCTGAGGAAGGACACAAAGTGTCACCTGAGAAGTTACAATTCTGTACAACAGCAGTTAAATATTTGGGACACCAAATTGAAAGAGGGAAAAGATGAATAACGTCTGAAAGAATAAAAATAATCAAGCAAATGAAAATGCCAGTAACACAAAGAGAAGTGAGAATGTTTCTTGGAATAGTAGGCTACTGTCGACAATGGATTATAGGGTTTTCACTACTAGCAAAGCCTTTAACTCAGCTAACCAAAAAGAAAGCAAAAGATCCAGTTGAATGGGATGATGAAAGTGCCGGTGCATTTGTAAAATTAAGAAATGCTTTGTGTGAGGCACCTGCCTTGGGCATGCCTGACTATACAAAAGAATTCATACTGTTTTGCTATGAAAGAGAAAATTGTGCACTTTCAGTGCTAACACAAAGACATGGACTAGACAGGCGTCCTATAGCATATTTTTCTGCTACATTGGACCCAGTGGCTGCAGCATTGCCAGGCTGTTTAAAAGCAGTTGCTGCTACCTGTATGAGCATTGAACAAAGAGAGTCAATAGTAATGGGATATCCTGTTAAAGTGTTTGTCCCACATGCAGTTGTGATCTTGTTGACAAGAACTAGAACTCAGCATCTCACACCTAGTCGGATGACAAGATATGAGCGAATAATTCTAGGAGCTGAAAATGTGACCATAGCTAGGTGCACAGTTGTAAATCCTGTTACATTATTGCCAGATCCATATTGTGAAGAAGTTAAGGATGATCCAGACCGTGACTGTTTACAGGTCACAGAGTTGTGTACAAAACCGCGTCCCGACATACAGGAAATGCCCCTAAAAGACCCAGACAGAGAGCTGTTTGTGGACGGCTCATGCCTAGGACATGAGGATGGCAAATTGAGTGCAGCCTATGCTGTATGTGAACTTTCTGGAATAGTCGAAGCATCCTATTTACCAGGAGTCAAATCTGCACAAGTAGCTGAATTAATTGCTTTGATCAAAGCCTCCAAAATTGGGAAAAATCTAAAAGTAACCATATTTACGGACAGTCAATATGGGTACGGGGTTGTGCATGATTTTGGCCAACTGTGGATGCAGGGGGATTTCATGACTTCTTCAGGATCCCCAATCAAAATTGGGCAGTTTGTAAAGGAATTATTGGAGGCAATACAATCACCAAAAGAATTGGCAGTGGTGAAATGTGCCGCCCACCAGTCAGGAGATGACTGGGTGGTAGCCGGTAACAAATACGCAGACCTAGTTGCTCAACACTGTGCCAGAAACAGATTGGCAGTAAACAGAAAAGTCGCAAGGATGGGAATCAGCTGCCAACTTATGCTATGTTCAAAACCTGAAACATGGAATGATGTGAAGCGATTGCAGGATGATGCTGAGGAGAGTGAAAGAGATGTTTGGATAAAAATAGGGTGTAGACGAAGAACAGATGATGACGTATGGGTTTATTCAGATGGCAGACCAGTCATGCCTGATTGCCTGATTTCACAAATGGCCAGAATGTATCACGGAGACACACATGTAGGGAGAGATGCCATGATTAGACTTTTCAGACAAAGTTGGTACAATCCAAAGTTTAGGGCTGCAGCAGAGAGTCTTTGCCAGAGGTGTTTAATTTGCCAAATGAATAATCCAGGAAGGAGAACAGTAATTGGTTTGGGAAAAATTGGAAAGGCTGAGGGTCCCTTTGTGAGATTGCAGTTAGATTTCATTCAGTTACCACCATGTAAAGGACTGAAATATGCACTTGTCATAGTGTGTCTGTTTTCAAGGTGGGTGGAGGCTTACCCTACCAGGAGGAATGACAGCATTACAATTGCAAAACTGTTGTTACGAGAACTCATTCCCCGGTACGGTTTCCCAGTAACTTTGGAATCAGATAGAGGGAGTCACTTCAATAACGATGTAATTCGAATAATCTGTGAAGCATTTAAAATTGAACAAAAATTGCACTGTGCGTACCGCCCAGAGGCTTCTGGAGTGGTTGAACAAATGAATGGCACAATAAAATCAAGATTGTCAAAGATGTGTGCATCTACATCGTTAGATTGGCCAGATGCATTGCCTCTTGTCTTAATGGGACTCAGAAGCATTCCTGATAGAAATACAGGATTGAGTCCACATGAAATCATCATGGGAAGAGCAATGAGACAAGCCCATGTACCTGGAAATAAACTGCTGAACATAACTGATGATATGGTTCTAGATTATTGCAAGGCATTGGCTGACCTCGTGCGTTCTGTCTCTCACCAGGTTGGAGAAGACGCAGTTTCCAGGCAGCCTGAACAAGAGCATGATCTGAACCTCAGAGACTGGGTGGTAGTGAAGCATCACACCAGAGAAACGTGTTTATCACCCAGGTGGGGCGAACCTTGTCAGGTTATATTGGTTACAAACACAGCAGTGAAATGTGCAGGATTGCCTAATTGAATTCATGTAAGCCACACCAAAAGGGTGCCAGATCCTGAAGGAAAAGATCCTCAGTCAGCATCAATAGCTGAGGAAGCTGAAGGTTGGCCAGCTGAAGAATCCCAAGTGATAGATTCGGGAGAAGCTGAAGAAGAACAACCGAGCACAAGTCAGGACTGGATACCAGTGGTTGATATACCAGAAGTTTACAACAAAACAAGAAGTAGAGCTAGATTAGAGGAAATTAGTGAGGACCAGATAGGTGAAGAAGAAGCAGCTCAGGATAGGGAGAATGAAACAATAAGAGAACCTGAGCAGGCCCAGAAAGGGAAAGGAAATTGGGCTCAAATTGACAACGAAACAACAAAGTTTGAGCAGGGACAGACAGGTTCAGAAGAACGCGGTCAGGCTGCAGAAGTACAAAGTGCAATAAGCCCTGATCAGAACCAGTTAGAACAAGTAAAACACGTTCAGGGAGAAGAAAACCAAGAAAACATCGAGCAAGAAAGCATCAAGCACGAAGACGTAAATCCTGAACAGGGTCAGTTAGTAGAACCACAGTAGTGGACCACACTTTGAGAGATGAGCTAAGCTCCACTGGACCATAGAGCCAGAGAGCGGCCACTCTGTTTGCTTTTAAGAAGGTGGATAACCACCTTAATAAATAGTTTATTTGGATTATCCAACCTTTTTTAACGTCACCCACACACATCACATCTACACTGTTTTTTAGGGCCCTCACACCCACGCACCATACGGCTGGAACTAAAGATCTCCGCGAAAGAGCCCCTTCACGGGTGCCCGTTGGGTATTGCAGCACCGACCCGACGAGGAGCAAGTCCAGATGATGAAGCATGACACCTAGCTTGCTGGATGTGTGAGGACTCTAGTTCCGACAAGGAGAATTCCCTTCCCCTCCTTAAAACGTTGTCCGCCCTGGGGAACAGCATACTCTTTATGTAATGTTTTCAGTTAGTAGAAACTCACACTCAGGCAACTGAAGAAACAACAACAAGACCTGAACAAGAGCAGATAGAAGAGGAAAACTGAAATCGAGGAAAATCAATTTGTGCCACACCTTGAAAATAAAAGAGTTTTTGGAAAAGACTCAGAAGGTGAAGATACAGTGCAAACAAAGAAAGTCAGAAAAGGTGATCATTGGCCTAGTGTCATTAAAAGAGTAAAATACCATATAGAAACACGAAGTGAAGATCCAGAACAAGTAAATGAAGTAACAAGCTTATCTGGACAAGCAAGTGGGACTGAAAAACGAAAAAGCAAAAGATTGCGACTTGTGAACAATAAGTTTAAAGGTCCTGATTGGACTTATATAATCCTTGAAGACTACGAAAGTTCAGAGTCAAGTGAAAGTGGTGACGAAGGAACAAGTGCAGAACTGACTTATGAAAAAGAAGTGAAACCACCTTGATAACGTTAAAGTCTTGAAAGAAAAAGAAAAGAAGAAAAATCTTCTTTGTCAAAAATGGCTGACGACAGAGTTTCTGGGAGACCGAAACGGAAATGTTGTAAAAGATGCTGTGCTATATGCATATGTAGTCTGGTAGTGGTGCTTATAGTATGGTTAGTTGTGGTTGTAGCAATTCCTTACCTTATGATAATGGACAAAAAGAATAATACCGGTACTAAGGGAAGGATAGATAACTTGAAAAGTGATAGAGTAGAAATAGAAGCAGAGGATGAACCAGATTTTCATCATGTTGTAACAGATAACGATACTAGTTTAAATGTATTTACTAAATTATTGTTTCAGTATGTAGATACAATGGAAATTAGTGACTGTTATGTCTGTGTGAAGTTACCTGAATCAGTAGCAGAAGGTTTAACATATCATAATTTGCCTTTAACTTATGGCATATCATGTAGTGTATTAACTAGTTTATTTTATAGAACAGGGAATCTTCAGTATTATTATTCAAATATAGATGTGATATTTTCAGAGGTTCCTATTCGAAAAAATATGAACCCAGTGCTTAGTAGTCAAGGTGCACAATTTATGGGAGCATTTTTCTTAACAATGAAATCGATAGACATAACACATGCACATAGAAGCAATCTAACATGTTCATTACGTGAAGAAGAAAAGATATTTTTGAACTTAGTTGAGAATAGAAGACAGAATTTCCAAAAGAAAGCGTCTGAGCATAAAGCTCATCTTCCACCTTGCGCTGAGAAAGAGGGTATTTACACACCTGGCAAAGCTCAAGCTGCTGTGGCTCTGGATTTTGTAAAGACAGGGAAAATTTGTCTTCATAGGTTAAAGACTGATTATAACAATATTTTCATCGGTACCAGTGAATGTGTGCATCATTTCTTAATTCTTGGAGGTTGGGGACTAAAAGGAGGAACAGATTCAGTTTTTCCTGGAATTTATTATGTGTGTGGGAATAAGGCTTACTTTAGGCTTCCTGCACGGTGGTATGGAAGTTGTTATTTTGGAATGGTTTTTCCAAAAGTATACCACGTAAAAAGAAACACTGGGAACAATGAAAATAATAGTGAATTAACACGTAGTAAAAGAGCTAGTTTTTCAGAAATTGTAGGTGATATATTTGGGAGCATTGATACCTTCAGTGGGAGTAATTCTGAACTCAAGGAGAATATATAAATTGTCTACAGTGGTTGATCGTTTATCAACGGATACTGCTGGGCGATTTCAAATGATTAATGCGGAAATGGTTGCGATTAGATCTATGGTTATGCAAAATCGACTTGCTCTTGATATAATATTAGCAAAAGAGGGCGGAATCTGTAAATTGTTGAAAACGAAACATTGTTGCACGTATATTCCTGACAAAAGTGCAGAAATCGGAACGTATATAAAGAATATAACAAAACTTGAGAATGAACTGAAACCACTGGAAGTTGATAGTGTATGGGAAAGATTGGCAAATAGTATTGCATCAATTGGTACCTGGTTTACTAATGTAGGAAAAGGACTTATAGGTCAAATATTAGTACCCTTAGTAGGGATAGCAATAATAGTATTGTCAATAATGATATGGTGCAAATGTTGTAAAAAGAATGAAACATATAGAGTGACAGGAAAAGGCAAGAAACGGAAATTTGATGAAATTGAATTAGAAGATCTGAAAAGTGAAATATACAAGAAACTGAAAGGAGAAGATAAGAATAGACAATGTAAAAATGAAAGTGTGACAGAAGTATGCTAGAAGTTGGCATCTGGTTGTGGGTAATTTTGATGGCTCAGAAACGCCATCAGAGAGGGGATTGATGGAGCAAGGACTCACAATGAGACTTGCTCGTAAGCAATCTTCTCACAGTATTAATTAATTTGTATTAAACCTTGTAATGTCATTATTAATAATGTGCAAACACTACATCTTATCCGAGAGACGCTTGCCTATGTGTCTAAAACTAATAAGTAATCCTTGTCTAATGCAAAATGGCCACTAAAGCGCGGGAACTCAATTGCGCATGTGTCAACCATATCACGTGGTATGACGTCTTTCTTTGCTTGGAGGGAATCTTTTGCTTCTGCTCAGTGTATGCTAAAATGGCTGTTTTATGTTCTCACATGCTAAAGCCTTCGCGTTGCTGCAAATAATAATGTGGTATTCTAACTCTACTAATGCGGGATAGATTTTATAATTAAATGGGAATAGAGTAGAAGTAGGGGGTATACAGTGAAAACATTTATTTTTGATTTTAATATATGTTTCTTCTTTGATTTCTATTAGTTCGTAAAATGGGCCTGGGTTAACTGAACAGCAGCTCAAGAGCCATGGGACCTGCGCATGCGCTCTGAATCTAACAAGACAAAGCGATGAAGTCAACTTGGAAGATGTCCAAGGACATGACCCGCTGATCACCTTCACTGTACATCTGAGATGTCCTACCAATTGAAACATTTTGTATACACTTTGTATTAAAAGTTGTCGTGAGACGGGTGGGAAATAAAGCGAATGTATTAATTGTGAGGGGCGGTATTTTAAAAAAATGGGGTTAAAGAAATCGAACTAAATTGTCATGGTGTGAGGATCAACCCCCTGCCCTTGTCCAATCAGAAGTAGTGGGCCCATAATTTTGAAACATTAATGGGAGGTACCTGGGTGTAGAAGGGTATAATAGATATAGAATTAGCAAATTAGTTAGCACAGGTTTCACAGGAGCCCAGCACAGAACAGGGCTTGGAAGCACAGAATGAGCTGATCGATTGCAGACTGAACCGCTGTCCAAAGAGGTCCTGAGGTGGGGGCGGCGGATTCCATTAGAAAGAAGACACGGAAGAATCGAGGAGGAACGAAGTGTCAGAGAGGGGACCGACGCAGGCGTCGTTGGTAGAGAGGTCACCTGTCCTGCCTTGAACCTGGTCCGGAGGTCTTTGGTCTTCATCCTTCTTGGGACCCATCTTTCCAACTCCTTGGCCAAGGGGTTTGGTTTCTCACACTTTAGGTAACTATAAATGCGAAATCTTTTAGTTTGTACTGCTGTCTCTATCTTCTCCTTTCTGAGGGACCGTCATTTGTAGTTAATAGGTGATATTATAGTGTACCTCCTCCTTGATATGCAATTAAGTGCCATGTGGCTTGTAAATTACTCTGCTAAAGAATTTAGATAAACATTTTAAAACTTCCTGAGTCAGTGGTTATTTCAGGTGTTTATGATAATATATTTGTATGTCCTCATTTTATCCCAATTATCAAAGGTCCATTGGTATGTCATTACTCTTCAAATCAGGAAAGGTAATTGGTAGCAGGGATTTTTGATAAGAGTACAACTGATTCCCACCAGCGGTGATTATTAGTTAGCGTGAATGAATGGGCCCAGGTGAGTATTTGGTGTATGAATGCTTGTTGCTAGTAACCCGCTGGATCAATACCTCCATCCCCAGAACAGTTTTGAGGAGAAGCACCCTCCGGACAATGTTCATCAAACCAGACATCATCACCATCCACCGCCTTTTCAAAAAAACGTTCTTGCCCCGGTTTGAGAACAACAATAGAACTTTTGTTCCACCAACCCTTGCCCCTCAACAAAACAGCAGAATCAGTGACCCTTTCAACTTTGGAGGGAAAAGTGAACTTAGATGAACCCTTACGTGGCAATGTAGGTTTGATAATTCGTACCCAGTTACCAATTTCCACACTCTTACTTTTAGTCTTGTGACAAATGTCATGGTAAGACTTACCATAAATACGAGAATCAGTTATATTCCTTCTAGCTTTGACAATAGAAGATTCAAGAGTGTCTCTCTCAACATTCCTGTTGAAGAAAGGCACCAACAAAGATTTGACTTGTCTACCTCTCATCAAAAAATATGGAGACACTCCCGTGCACGTATTAGGGGTTATGTGATAACTCCAAACTTTTTCTTTTAGGAACTCAAAAACATCCAGCTTGCTCTCCAAAGCAGCTTGGATCCCTTCTTTTATAAACCTGTTGGCCCTTTCAACTTGACCATTGGAACGGGGACTATACAATGGTGCCCTCTCAGAACGGACACCAAATTTACTCAATAAAATCTGCATTTTACTAGAAATGAATTGCACCCCGTTGTCTGACATAAGAGAAACAGGCGCACCTTCAATTCTAAAAATTTGTTCCAAAAATAATATCACTTCATCAGTGACAGGATGTTCCACAAAGGTGTAATACAACCACTTGGAAAAGTTGTCAATGAGTACAATCAAAAATCTCTTCTCCTTGCCCAAACACTCATACGGACCTGAAAAATCAATAGAAACTTTTTCCCTAGGACCCATAGGGGCATCTTGAATAGACAAAGGTTCAGTAGAAACTTTCCAATGTTTGTCAGATTTAACACATACAGAACAGTTGTCCACAAACCGCTCAACACAAGCATCCATACCTGGCCACCAGTAGTGAACTTTGAGCAATTTTTTTGTTCCAGACACTCCCGGGTGCCCAGAATGAGCTAACTGGATGAGTTTATTCCTGATACCAGCCGGTGGCACAAACAAATCCTGCCTCAATAAGATGTCGTTTTCAATGCTAAGTTCATTGGCAACCTGTGCAAAACTTCGAAGAGGAGTCTCTAAATTCTTGCAAGACGGCCAACCATTAGTAACAAAATGCTTAACTTTGGACAAAATAGTATCAACAGCTACCAAGTCGTTCCATTCTTTTAAAGAAATAGCAGAATTACAGGGATCAATGGCATCTACCATAGCCACAACACACTCATGCTGGTCAATGATCTCACCCTCACATTCATCAACAGGCGGAAGTCTAGATAGACAATCCGCAGTGAAGTTTTTACCACCAGGAATGTGTTGAATCTCAAAATTAAACTCCTGCAATCTAGCAATGAGCCTTACCAGCCTGGACGAAGCTTTACCACTCCTAACACCATCCATCATGTACACAAGGAGCTTGTGATCAGTAACAAGAACAAAAGGTCTCCCCCACAAGAACTTTTTTAGTTTTTCTACTGCCCATACACAGGCCAAAGCCTCTTTTTTGATGGTACTATAATGTTTCTCTGCACCTCGAATCCCCCTGGAAATGAACAAAATGACTCTCTCCTTGCCACCCACCATCTGTGTAAACACAGCACCTAGTCCGACAGCACTGGCATCTACAGTAACATAAGATTTTCCCTGAGGGTCAAAAGTATTGAGACCAGGTGCTTTAGCTATAAGTTTTTTGACATTATTAAAGGCTTCATCATGGATATCTGTCTAAGTAAATTGAGACCCTTTTTTTAAAAGTTGTCTGAGAGGCTCAACCACAAGAGCATAGCCCTTAACAAATCTGGCATAATATTCGCCTAACCCTAGAAAAGAACGCAAGGAATCTTTATCTTGAGGTTTGCTAGCTTTCTCCAAGGTATTAATGAGATCTTCCTTGGGAAATATGCCATCAGGAGTGATCCTATGACCCAAATAGTTAATATCATCAACTAGAAATTTGCATTTGTCCTTACTTACAGTCATCCCCTTACTTTCTAAAATCTTTAACACATTATCAAGAATGATGTTGTGTTGATCACACGTCTCAGCAAATATTAAAATGTCATCCTGAAATGACTGCACACCACTCAGACCTTGAAACAAACTCTCAATTAATTTCTGAAATACGCTGGCCGCTGAGGCCAGCCCAAACGGCATTCTCAAAAACCTGTAAAGGCCAAATGGAGTGATAAATGCAGTAAGATCTTTCGAAGATTCATCAAGAACCACTTGGTGATAAGCTGATTTAAGATCGATTATAGAATTTATTTTTGCACCATTCACAGCTGCTAACATTTCTTGAATTCTGGGCAAGGGGTAAGTATCTATCACAATATTTTTATTCAAAGACCTAAGGTCCACACACAATCTCAAATCTTGATTTTTCTTAAGGGCAATAACTATAGCAGAAACCCACTCAGAACTGTCAGTGGATTCAATGATGCCCTCAGAACACAAATTATCTAAGTGAGATTTTAACTTTTGCCTTATACCTAGAGGAACCATGCGTACTTTATGTTGTATAGGCACAGCTCCTTTTTTAGTTTGATTTTGTGTGTGTATCCTTTTACTTGACCAACTTCATCCAAAAAAACATTTTTGTGCTTATTTAGAATAATATCCAGAGAAGACTTATCAACAGAAACGCTATTGACTGCTATATCTCTTAATTGGATGGGACGATCAGAGCCTGGGCATAAAATAACACCCAACTTTCCTAAATCGTACCATCCTACTATGTTTTTTCCGTCAATAGCAACATAAATCTTGGTAAACACTTTGCGTCCTTCAAATTCTAAAGTATTTTCAAAGAAGCCCAGCATACTAATATCAAAATTACCAAACGCCTTGGGGTTAACATCAGTTTCTCTGAGTTTGACACCCACCCAATTGTCTTTGAAGAAAGTATCAGACAAAATAGTAATGGACGAGCCTGAATCTGCCATGGCTTCAAAAGCCACATTGCCAATTAGAACAATACCTAAAGGCGCCTTAAAAGGAACAGCAAGATTGTTCACAGAGTTATCAAACGAATCATCATAAACAGTGAGAAGTAGATTCTGCAAATCATGCTCAACATTAGAAATATTATTCACATTGGTATTTGTAAATTTCCTTGGTGTTCTACACACCGTCGAAAAGTGGCCAAATTTGCCACATTTGACGCATTTTTTTTTTAAAGCAGGACAATCAGGAAAATTCGCCAAATGTAACTTAGAGCCACATCTATAACAACTTGGCTTACTATCCCTGGTTGTTTTGACATTACTCCTACCGAATGACTGTATGGTACAAACAGGAGAAGAGGAAGCAGCCCTTTTACTTTCTTCGGCTGTGATAACTTTGGAAGATTGAATGGACCTTTCAATCCCTTTAGCTAAATCCAAAACTTCAGCCAACGTAGGATTGCGACAGGCAAGCAGTCTTTCTTGTACTTTTTTTGACTCACAGTTAAACACAAATTGATCTCTAATGCAGAGATCAACATTCACCCCAAATTCACAGTTCGCAGCCAAAACTCTCAGTGCAGCAACATATTCTTCGATGGTTTCATCAGCAAGTTGCTTCCTTTTGTGAAAAAAATGTCTTTCAATCAACACATTAGGTTCATCCTCAAATTGTTTCTCTAGCCTTGCTACTGCTTCATTATAAACATTCCACCCATCTCCTCCACTACTAGGTGGTGCAATAGGTACAAGATTCTTGAATATTTCTATCGCTGCTGTGCCAAGAGAACTAAATAAGATGGCTTTCATTCTTTCAGGTGAAAATTTTGTGCCATCAATGGCTACTAAGTAGTTCTCAAATGTTTCAAACCATTTTTTCAATCGCAATTTTGGTTTTCCAGGAATTTCCAAAAAGATAGTAGGCTGATTGCAAATTTGAGAAGCTGCCATATTACATTTTCAAAACAAGAAGAGAAGGAGAAAAGTAAAGATACAACAAATAAATTATAAAAAGCACTAAAGAATGCTGTATCAGAATTAAGTGTGCATATCACTGTTGAATAAACGTAGTAGAAACTCTCAAATGTGTACGTGATAAATAATAAATCACATGGAATATGCACATGTAGCTCTAATAAGTGTGCATATCACTGTTGTAGATGTTTAAATGTAATTATCAAAAGGAAGATGTGTACATCACTGTTGTACACTTGCAAGGAAGTAACAAAACAGTAAAATCCCAAACCTTGTATAAAGTGTGTGAATCACTGAATCCGCAAACGATGCTAAAATGCTCCACAACTGAAGCGATGCACACCGAACTGCAGTAAGCTGAAGCGATGCACACAGAACTGCAGTAAGCCTCGCCGTAATGAAGCAGTTTGTTTAAGTGCACGGAGCTGAATTTAGTCGAGAGGTAAAATCAATATGGCCGCCACGTTGCGTCAAAGCGTGCAAAAACGTCCTCCCAAGATGGCCGCCAATGACATGTGTTGCGTTGAAAGCACGTCTCAAGGATAACAGAGAGTATCCTAGCAACAATCGTCAGGCAGGCAGAGACGTCACACAAGGAGGCAGGAACACTCGCGTGAAGAGCTCTCAGCGCATACAAATCCCAAGCGCGAGCAAGCTCACAAGCGAGTAACGGTTCCAAGCAAGCGGCAATATAATTTTAAAGTACAGTACCTTGAGTTGTGGAAAATAGGAAACAATCGTTTTAGAAGAAAAGCTGAATCACGAAGATGGCCTTGAAGAATTGATCCAAACAAGGATAAAAAAGCAGGAAACTTCAGGGTGACTCGCTCGAAGAAAAGAAAATACGAGCAAAAGCACAGTGGGTCGGCACAAGGTGCTAAAAACAACTCGTCGCCATTGTAAAGAAGCGATGGAGTCAAGACTTATATAAAAATAGTCATTTATTTAAAGTGCCATGTAAGGACCCACTGGTGCAAAAGCTAAAGCGTCCAGCCAAGGCAACTCCAACCGCTTCTGTGGCATTCAAACCTTAGCTTCTGCGTCAGTGAATTCTAAATTACATATTGAAGTTCCATGTGACAAGCACAATAGAAGGATTACATAACACACTCTAAATTCTATAATGAAAATGAAAGAAAGACACAATTACCACAAGATGCTAGAACAAACGCACCTTCTAAGACGATTTTCGAGGCGTGCGGCGCCCGGCTCCTTTCATACAAGGTCTGGACAGATTTACTCTGATGTCTGACCATGCTACTAAGTAATCCACGGTTTTAAATACCGCTGAGGACTTCACAAGGTGGGCCCTCATGAGTGGAATTCAGCTCACCACTTTTGTAAAACCCTGACTGAGTCACTCACTACTCAAGCTCCAGTGCGATATCTGGGATGCCCTTGTGGCACCAGTATTAGGTTGCCCCCCGTCCCCCTTCGTCCTGAGGAAGACTCGCAGCTGAGGTATAAGTCACCCTCTAAGCACAAGCCGAGTCGAAACGTCGACGCACCCCACCCACACAGGGCCTGTATCACATCCCATCCCCTTCAATTGATGTTGCATTTATGCATTTTACAAAAATATATTAAAAAATGTTATAAATAATCTGTTTAGGACAGGCCTTTTTTGTACTGGTCTCTTTACCAGTCCATTGCCAAAGCATAAAAGATGGACAATCTCTAAATATCTGTGACTATTCACCTTTTCTACCCTTTCACCAGCACACCCATTCTTCCCCTCTTTTTCCTTGAGCAACCTTTGTATCAAATTAACTTTGATATGTTTTAAGTATATGAAATTAAATATACTGAACTTAAACAACTCTTGGCGTTCTTTGGCTGACATTGACTATATGTTTTGAACTATGCTATCTTGGATAGTAAGGTATGTTGTTGCGTTTAATTTGGTATTCGTTACTAGTGTTTGACTTATTAAGCTTCACACATATGATAAATTACAATTCATTTCTGCTTTAAAGCAGTCACGGACCACCTGTTTCATTACCGCATTGTACCCAGGTCCAGTGGCGATTATTGGGTTACCCCATTATTTTGTAATGCTTATTATGAAAGGTTGATGCAACTTTTAAGACAGCACAATGGTTTTGAAAATCCTGAAAGAGAGAATCTTAGTGGGATCTTGTATCAGTTCGTTCTTCGGTTGCATCCCAAAAATGTGTAGCAAACAACAATGTCTCAAGGGTATCGTTTCAAGGGGCAAATATACATATATGTACGTTGCGTCACAATTATTTAGACAGGATTGTAATCCAAAAAGGGAAAGAAAACAGGGAGACAAATCAAATAAATGCAAATTGTATTTCATATAAAAAACACGTTGGACATATTAACTTCATATGTTCAAGCACATGAATCGGTAGCACTGCGTTACATTCAATGGCATGTAACCAACAAAATACTGTGCACAAGTGCTCGTGAAATGTAGTGACGGCGCAAGTGACATATGACGTGGTATGAACAGTGGGGGTAATGGGCGCAACAACAAGTGAGATAAAACCACGAATTACATATTCAGGATACCACGACAATAAATGGCAAAAGAATTCAATTTTTAAGGTATCCGTAGGTAGGGGCGCCAAAAGTTCCACTGTGGGAGTCGACGGCGTTTCGGCCTGCGAAAGTCTTAGGCCATCATCAGGACCAGGTTACATTAATTCAATTGCAGTGCTGGGGAAAGAAGGATAAGTATGGAAGACTCGATATACTCAGTGGACAAAAACGGACAAATAGTTTCCTAAAAAGGAGGGGGGAGAGAGAAGAGGAGGAATAGAGGTGGAGCCTTGATAGAATCAAAGATTAAAAAGACCGCTGCTAAGAAAAAAACAAAACCGCGTGTCTAGGCTCCAGAAAGGAAAAAAGAAGTGAAAAACGCGCTTGGTGAATAACGAATTAGACTCACTCATGGAAGCCAGGAGTAATTAATCCAGGCAGTAGTACAGTCCTCGTGAAGCTCCGGACGTGAAACAAGCTACTAAAGAGCTTCAAGATGAAAGGATGTCTGTTGGGAAAGAATTGACGCTTAGGCAGGCGAAAAGTGAATGTGTAATGAATACATCTAACATGCGGTCATATGTCCTGCAATCTGTAAACAAATAATTAGAGGAACGACAGTAATGGAGTGTGAAGTAATCGCCGATGAGAAAATGGGTTCCTTATACTGTCCTGTATGTACCCGAATAGCAGGAGCCCGATAAGGGGAGGGAGGCATGCAGGCACTGATGGTATTGAGATATGGAGCAGCAGAATAAAATCTGATAGGAAAGGGAGGGAGGCATGCAGGCACTGATGGGATTGAAAAATGGAGCAACAGAATGACGGAATCTGATGGGGAAAGGAAAGGACATAGAAGGGGACCCACGTAGTGGGGAGCCATCTATAATGACTACTGCAAAGTTATCAATCAGGGGAAAAGGGAAAGGGGAGAGGAGACCATAAGGCTGGCGGGCGCTATAAGCATCCTGAGTGAAACAGAGGAACACTAATAAAAAACCCACGCGGTGATCCAAAATGCCTACCGCAAGGTACCGGGCAAAGAAAAGAGTGCACAATACTGTGCGTCTATGGGGCTGCCGGTCGGCCATAAAATATGAGCATGCAGCGAAGTACTTACTCTGAGAAGTCAGAAGTGGCACAACGGGCAGCCAAAGGGTCTGTCAGTGTGTCAGGAGTCAATCATGGAATGCCGGCAAAAGTCAGGCTGTACTAACGTGAGCGCAAAGGCGAACGCGTTTAAGGGCGTTTTCCGGTCACGTCATGGAAAAAGAGTTGTGACACTAGAACGCGCATATAAGTAAATAGAAAGGAAAGATGAAGACAGACTATGGCAGAAAAGAAAGGGCAAGCCAATTATCAAGTGGGTTGGTACTCCATAGATTGACATGATTATAAGAAGTTGTTATTAAGAAAACAAAATAACAATATTAACCAATCATAAAAATGAAGGAAAATACATATTAATTGTTAATTTGTACATTACACATCAATACGATCCCTTTCCAAATCAAGAGAGATTGGTTCAGTTAGTATTTGAGTACCCACATAATGAGCAGTGACAGGAGGAGCCAACCCAACAAAATTGTAATCAATTATCACAAGCGAAATCGGGAAAAAGACCAAATGAAACCGCAAACCACGATAGTTAACTTAGATGGTACTTAGAATCGCAAAATTATAATTGATCAAAGCTAGCACAATTGAATATCTAAAACATTTATACAGCTAGCGAAAAAGAGGGGGAACAGTCAGCCATATTATTTGGGTTGGGAACCATATGAAGGGAGTATGTGGAGTTCAGACTAGGGAACAGACAGGACAAATAAGGGCAAGGTTTCAAGAGAGTGTAGTGTTCCATTCATCCAAAGTGTTCAAGCCCCGTTCAATTGTGTTAAGACGGGCTATCCAACGGCATTCACATCGGTTTAGGAGTCTTTGGATGTCACCCCCTCTTCTGGGGATGGAAGGTTGATCAATCACCATCCAGACAATGTCATTCTCATTATGGTTGTGTTCCTGATAGTGTGTAACCAATGGTGCTGTAGTTACCGCGCATCTGATGCGGCTGCGGTGTTGTAGAATTCGGTCCTTGACCATCTGGGTAGTCTGTCCAATGTATAAAAGATTACATGGGCAGCGGATCGAATAAATGACATTCTGTGATCTACAATTGGTAAATGATTTTAGATCGTGTTTATGTCCATTATATTCAAAGTATTTTATGTTCAATGTTAGTGGGCATACAGAACATCTATGGCATTTATTGTGTCCAATAAGTGGTGGTAGATCCCATAATCCTCTGACAGTTGCTTGTTTGGTAGTCGTTTCAGGCCATGTAATGGCATGTACCAGATGGTCAGAAAGGTTTTTTCCCCTTCGGTATGAGAACAGGGGTGGTTCATTGAATATATTGAGGGGAGTCAGTATATTCCAGTTGGCTCTGATGACTTTTGAAAGTTTATTGCTTGAAGGCGAAAAGGTGGAGACAAAGGGGATGCGGGAATTAGTTCTTTTCTCCTTAGGTATGAGTAAATTCTCACGGTGATTGTACCAGGCACGTTTTCTTGCTCTTGTGACCAGTTTTTTGGGGTAACCGCGTTTAACGAGTTTTTCGGTTAGAATCTTCGCCTCCCTGAAAAAGTCCCTTCTCCATTTACAGTTACGGCGAATCCGTAAAAATTGTCCGAATGGTAAGCCATCACGTAAGCCTCTAGGATGGTAGCTAGAATAGTGCAATAAGGTGTTTCGTTCAGTCGGTTTTCTGAACAGTGCAGTTCCAATCTTATTGTCTTCTACTTGGAGAGACAGATCTAAGAATGGCAAGTTATTTTCCTTGGGGTCAACGGTAAATCTCAGATGTTGTTGTTGGGTATGTAGCCAGTCCACAAACTGGAGGAGGGTCGTCTCATTGCCTGACCAAAAGAGTAAAATATCGTCTATGTAGCGACGCCAGAAAGTTATATTATTTCTGAATGGATTAACGTTAGTAAGAATGATAGTCTTTTCCAAATGATGCACATAGAGAATGGCAAAATTCGGGGCGAAGCATGCGCCCATCGATACACCTTTAACCTGGAGATAGTATGTGTCTTTGTAGAGGAAATAGTTGTTCCCTAATGCGATTTCTAACAAGGACATCACAAAGTCAGTCGGGATTCTAGTTGGTTGTGGTCTTGTATCCAGAATTTCCTTTATGACCGCCAGGCCCTCTTGATGTGGGATATTGGTGTACAGTGACTCGATGTCCATACCGACCATCAATTCTGTTCCAGGTATGAAGGGGGTATCCTCAATAAAATTAATGAGGTCCATACTATCGCGGACATAGGTATCTGTCAAGGGTACAAACTCTTTGATGATGTTATCAATATATTTACCGATAGGCTCAAGGATTGAGCCGCAACCAGACACGATCGGTCTGCCTGGCGGATTCTGTTGGTCCTTGTGGATTTTAGGCAAGACATAGAGTACAGGTGTACGTGGGTGATTGTTGTTCAAATATAGAGCTTCCTTATTCGTTATGATGTTATTATCTTTAGCAGATTCAGTTATCTGTAAGATTTTAGCTCTGATCCCGGATAAGGGATCGCCAGGTAAAATGCGGTAATGTTCATTGTTGCCCAGTTGGCGCAGGATTTCAAAGTCATATTTAGTTTGATCTTGAATGACAATTCCACCACCTTTATCCGCGGGCTTGATAATTATCGCCTGATTAGTCCTGAGATTATTAAGAGCTTGTTTTTCTAGTATTGAGAGATTGTAAGGGACATATTCATGTTGGTTTTGAATGATCTTCATCTCATGTAGAACCCTTCTTTCATAGGTCAATATCTCTGTTGGCATTAGTATAGATGGTGGGTTGAAGGTCGAAGGAGGTTGGAAGGGAGAGTAGTTCCTTCGTTCTTGTAATGGTCTATCCGAAAAAAACTGTTTAAGTCTGATCCTCCTGAAGAACTTTAATAAATTTTCCTGAATTTCAAAAAAATTACTTTTGTCCGTTGGGACAAAAGAAAGTCCTTTACTTAAAAGACTAATCTCGTAGGAGGAAAGATCATATTGGGACAAGTTAAATATGGGTAGCATTTTGCTTATACCCATGTTGCCGTTGTCAGTTGTCAGTTCGGGCCCCATTGATAGAATTTGCGTCTGGTTTGCCGTTCCCCGGAGTATTGGTACTGGTAGTTCCCCTCGGTCGTCCTCTGCCTCTGCCCCGGGTTGTGTCTAAAAACCAACTGGTAACAGTGGTAGAGGTCTCGATTGTAGAGCTCTTTGTTGCCTTGAGGTACTTGGGCCCTCACCTGGGCTGGAATCCTCAGCCGAGGTATTGGAGGAGTCGGAGAAAGATACTTGTTGGTGGTTGCGAAATCTACCCCAATTTCTTTGTCTAGGTGGTTGGTATGGTGTATCATAGAAATCGTCCCTCAAATATGGGTAGGTCTGTTCGGTGCTGTAGTTGCGGATATCTTTTTGGATCTTATTTATTTTCTTGTTCTGCTCAAAAGTATCAAAATTAGAAATTGTTAAGTTTATTTTGTCCAGGAGGGATTTGGCATCCGGAATAGTATTGTCCTCCAAAATAAGCTTTTCCAATTCGGCAATTTCTGCCAGTTCTTTACGGCTATGTTCCAGGGCTGTGTCTATGCCCAAGACCATCCAGTGTCGAGAGCAAGTTGTTGCCAGGTGGCTAAACCCAGATCTAAATTTGGGGTCTTGGGTAAAGATGGCGGGGACGTTACGGATTTGTAGTCCCAAAGGGATGACGTCTGATTTCAAATATTCCGTGAGCATGCGAGCATGCAGATCAGTACGAATCTGTTTCTTCTTGAGCCTTTCTAGTCTGTCAAGCAGAATTTTAGAGGAGCTGTCTCCCGTAGTAGTCCGGGCAGTGGTTGCAGAAAGGAGGGAGGGTCCACTGAGAATTCTTTGAATGTACTCGACTGAGTAATTAGGAGTATCCCTGGAGACCATACTGTGTGGGCACTACACAGAAGGTGAGAAAATTAAACAATCAGATGAGTCCCAGGCGGGACAACCTCTCGCAACAGGCAGTTGCTCAAAGTGGACAGTAACAGACTACAGGAGGTAGCCCTTAAACCCTAAAGAGACCAGGGCAATAATCTGTAGCAAACAACAATGTCTCAAGGGTATCGTTTCAAGGGGCAAATATACATATATGTACGTTGCGTCACAATTATTTAGACAGGATTGTAATCCAAAAAGGGAAAGAAAACAGGGAGACAAATCAAATAAATGCAAATTGTATTTCATATAAAAAACACGTTGGACATATTAACTTCATATGTTCAAGCACATGAATCGGTAGCACTGCGTTACATTCAATGGCATGTAACCAACAAAATACTGTGCACAAGTGCTCGTGAAATGTAGTGACGGCGCAAGTGACATATGACGTGGTATGAACAGTGGGGGTAATGGGCGCAACAACAAGTGAGATAAAACCACGAATTACATATTCAGGATACCACGACAATAAATGGCAAAAGAATTCAATTTTTAAGGTATCCGTAGGTAGGGGCGCCAAAAGTTCCACTGTGGGAGTCGACGGCGTTTCGGCCTGCGAAAGTCTTAGGCCATCATCAGGACCAGGTTACATTAATTCAATTGCAGTGCTGGGGAAAGAAGGATAAGTATGGAAGACTCGATATACTCAGTGGACAAAAACGGACAAATAGTTTCCTAAAAAGGAGGGGGGAGAGAGAAGAGGAGGAATAGAGGTGGAGCCTTGATAGAATCAAAGATTAAAAAGACCGCTGCTAAGAAAAAACAAAACCGCGTGTCTAGGCTCCAGAAAGGAAAAAAGAAGTGAAAAACGCGCTTGGTGAATAACGAATTAGACTCACTCATGGAAGCCAGGAGTAATTAATCCAGGCAGTAGTACAGTCCTCGTGAAGCTCCGGACGTGAAACAAGCTACTAAAGAGCTTCAAGATGAAAGGATGTCTGTTGGAAAAGAATTGACGCTTAGGCAGGCGAAAAGTGAATGTGTAATGAATACATCTAACATGCGGTCATATGTCCTGCAATCTGTAAACAAATAATTAGAGGAACGACAGTAATGGAGTGTGAAGTAATCGCCGATGAGAAAATGGGTTCCTTATACTGTCCTGTATGTACCCGAATAGCAGGAGCCCGATAAGGGGAGGGAGGCATGCAGGCACTGATGGTATTGAGATATGGAGCAGCAGAATAAAATCTGATAGGAAAGGGAGGGAGGCATGCAGGCACTGATGGGATTGAAAAATGGAGCAACAGAATGACGGAATCTGATGGGGAAAGGAAAGGACATAGAAGGGGACCCACGTAGTGGGGAGCCATCTATAATGACTACTGCAAAGTTATCAATCAGGGGAAAAGGGAAAGGGGAGAGGAGACCATAAGGCTGGCGGGCGCTATAAGCATCCTGAGTGAAACAGAGGAACACTAATAAAAAACCCACGCGGTGATCCAAAATGCCTACCGCAAGGTACCGGGCAAAGAAAAGAGTGCACAATACTGTGCGTCTATGGGGCTGCCGGTCGGCCATAAAATATGAGCATGCAGCGAAGTACTTACTCTGAGAAGTCAGAAGTGGCACAACGGGCAGCCAAAGGGTCTGTCAGTGTGTCAGGAGTCAATCATGGAATGCCGGCAAAAGTCAGGCTGTACTAACGTGAGCGCAAAGGCGAACGCGTTTAAGGGCGTTTTCCGGTCACGTCATGGAAAAAGAGTTGTGACACTAGAACGCGCATATAAGTAAATAGAAAGGAAAGATGAAGACAGACTATGGCAGAAAAGAAAGGGCAAGCCAATTATCAAGTGGGTTGGTACTCCATAGATTGACATGATTATAAGAAGTTGTTATTAAGAAAACAAAATAACAATATTAACCAATCATAAAAATGAAGGAAAATACATATTAATTGTTAATTTGTACATTACACATCAATACGATCCCTTTCCAAATCAAGAGAGATTGGTTCAGTTAGTATTTGAGTACCCACATAATGAGCAGTGACAGGAGGAGCCAACCCAACAAAATTGTAATCAATTATCACAAGCGAAATCGGGAAAAAGACCAAATGAAACCGCAAACCACGATAGTTAACTTAGATGGTACTTAGAATCGCAAAATTATAATTGATCAAAGCTAACACAATTGAATATCTAAAACATTTATACAGCTAGCGAAAAAGAGGGGGAACAGTCAGCCATATTATTTGGGTTGGGAACCATATGAAGGGAGTATGTGGAGTTCAGACTAGGGAACAGACAGGACAAATAAGGGCAAGGTTTCAAGAGAGTGTAGTGTTCCATTCATCCAAAGTGTTCAAGCCCCGTTCAATTGTGTTAAGACGGGCTATCCAACGGCATTCACATCGGTTTAGGAGTCTTTGGATGTCACCCCTCTTCTGGGGATGGAAGGTTGATCAATCACCATCCAGACAATGTCATTCTCATTATGGTTGTGTTCCTGATAGTGTGTAACCAATGGTGCTGTAGTTACCGCGCATCTGATGCGGCTGCGGTGTTGTAGAATTCGGTCCTTGACCATCTGGGTAGTCTGTCCAATGTATAAAAGATTACATGGGCAGCGGATCGAATAAATGACATTCTGTGATCTACAATTGGTAAATGATTTTAGATCGTGTTTATGTCCATTATATTCAAAGTATTTTATGTTCAATGTTAGTGGGCATACAGAACATCTATGGCATTTATTGTGTCCAATAAGTGGTGGTAGATCCCATAATCCTCTGACAGTTGCTTGTTTGGTAGTCGTTTCAGGCCATGTAATGGCATGTACCAGATGGTCAGAAAGGTTTTTTCCCCTTCGGTATGAGAACAGGGGTGGTTCATTGAATATATTGAGGGGAGTCAGTATATTCCAGTTGGCTCTGATGACTTTTGAAAGTTTATTGCTTGAAGGCGAAAAGGTGGAGACAAAGGGGATGCGGGAATTAGTTCTTTTCTCCTTAGGTATGAGTAAATTCTCACGGTGATTGTACCAGGCACGTTTTCTTGCTCTTGTGACCAGTTTTTTGGGGTAACCGCGTTTAACGAGTTTTTCGGTTAGAATCTTCGCCTCCCTGAAAAAGTCCCTTCTCCATTTACAGTTACGGCGAATCCGTAAAAATTGTCCGAATGGTAAGCCATCACGTAAGCCTCTAGGATGGTAGCTAGAATAGTGCAATAAGGTGTTTCGTTCAGTCGGTTTTCTGAACAGTGCAGTTCCAATCTTATTGTCTTCTACTTGGAGAGACAGATCTAAGAATGGCAAGTTATTTTCCTTGGGGTCAACGGTAAATCTCAGATGTTGTTGTTGGGTATGTAGCCAGTCCACAAACTGGAGGAGGGTCGTCTCATTGCCTGACCAAAAGAGTAAAATATCGTCTATGTAGCGACGCCAGAAAGTTATATTATTTCTGAATGGATTAACGTTAGTAAGAATGATAGTCTTTTCCAAATGATGCACATAGAGAATGGCAAAATTCGGGGCGAAGCATGCGCCCATCGATACACCTTTAACCTGGAGATAGTATGTGTCTTTGTAGAGGAAATAGTTGTTCCCTAATGCGATTTCTAACAAGGACATCACAAAGTCAGTCGGGATTCTAGTTGGTTGTGGTCTTGTATCCAGAATTTCCTTTATGACCGCCAGGCCCTCTTGATGTGGGATATTGGTGTACAGTGACTCGATGTCCATACCGACCATCAATTCTGTTCCAGGTATGAAGGGGGTATCCTCAATAAAATTAATGAGGTCCATACTATCGCGGACATAGGTATCTGTCAAGGGTACAAACTCTTTGATGATGTTATCAATATATTTACCGATAGGCTCAAGGATTGAGCCGCAACCAGACACGATCGGTCTGCCTGGCGGATTCTGTTGGTCCTTGTGGATTTTAGGCAAGACATAGAGTACAGGTGTACGTGGGTGATTGTTGTTCAAATATAGAGCTTCCTTATTCGTTATGATGTTATTATCTTTAGCAGATTCAGTTATCTGTAAGATTTTAGCTCTGATCCCGGATAAGGGATCGCCAGGTAAAATGCGGTAATGTTCATTGTTGCCCAGTTGGCGCAGGATTTCAAAGTCATATTTAGTTTGATCTTGAATGACAATTCCACCACCTTTATCCGCGGGCTTGATAATTATCGCCTGATTAGTCCTGAGATTATTAAGAGCTTGTTTTTCTAGTATTGAGAGATTGTAAGGGACATATTCATGTTGGTTTTGAATGATCTTCATCTCATGTAGAACCCTTCTTTCAAAGGTCAATATCTCTGTTGGCATTAGTATAGATGGTGGGTTGAAGGTCGAAGGAGGTTGGAAGGGAGAGTAGTTCCTTCGTTCTTGTAATGGTCTATCCGAAAAAAACTGTTTAAGTCTGATCCTCCTGAAGAACTTTAATAAATTTTCCTGAATTTCAAAAAAATTACTTTTGTCCGTTGGGACAAAAGAAAGTCCTTTACTTAAAAGACTAATCTCGTAGGAGGAAAGATCATATTGGGACAAGTTAAATTTATTTTGTTTTCTTAATAACAACTTCTTATAATCATGTCAATCTATGGAGTACCAACCCACTTGATAATTGGCTTGCCCTTTCTTTTCTGCCATAGTCTGTCTTCATCTTTCCTTTCTATTTACTTATATGCGCGTTCTAGTGTCACAACTCTTTTTCCATGACGTGACCGGAAAAACGCCCTTAAACGCGTTCGCCTTTGCGCTCACGTTAGTACAGCCTGACTTTTGCCGGCATTCCATGATTGACTCCTGACACACTGACAGACCCTTTGGCTGCCCGTTGTGCCACTTCTGACTTCTCAGAGTAAGTACTTCGCTGCATGCTCATATTTTATGGCCGACCGGCAGCCCCATAGACGCACAGTATTGTGCACTCTTTTCTTTGCCCGGTACCTTGCGGTAGGCATTTTGGATCACCGCGTGGGTTTTTATTAGTGTTCCTCTGTTTCACTCAGGATGCTTATAGCGCCCACCAGCCTTATGGTCTCCTCTCCCCTTTCCCTTTTCCCCTGATTGATAACTTTGCAGTAGTCATTATAGATGGCTCCTCCACTACGTGGGTCCCCTTCTATGTCCTTTCCTTTCCCCATCAGATTCCGTCATTCTGTTGCTCCATTTTTCAATCCCATCAGTGCCTGCATGCCTCCCTCCCTTTCCTATCAGATTTTATTCTGCTGCTCCATATCTCAATACCATCAGTGCCTGCATGCCTCCCTCCCCTTATCGGGCTCCTGCTATTCGGGTACATACAGGACAGTATAAGGAACCCATTTTTTCATCGGCGATTACTTCACACTCCATTACTGTCGTTCCTCTAATTATTTGTTTACAGATTGCAGGACATATGACCGCATGTTAGATGTATTCATTACACATTCACTTTTCGCCTGCCTAAGCGTCAATTCTTTCCCAACAGACATCCTTTCATCTTGAAGCTCTTTAGTAGCTTGTTTCACGTCCGGAGCTTCACGAGGACTGTACTACTGCCTGGATTAATTACTCCTGGCTTCCATGAGTGAGTCTAATTCGTTATTCACCAAGCGCGTTTTTCACTTCTTTTTCCTTTCTGGAGCCTAGACACGCGGTTTTGTTTTTTCTTAGCAGCGGTCTTTTTAATCTTTGATTCTATCAAGGCTCCACCTCTATTCCTCCTCTTCTCTCTCCCCCTCCTTTTTAGGAAACTATTTGTCCGTTTTTGTCCACTGAGTATATCGAGTCTTCCATACTTATCCTTCTTTCCCCAGCACTGCAATTGAATTAATGTAACCTGGTCCTGATGATGGCCTAAGACTTTCGCAGGCCGAAACGCCGTCGACTCCCACAGTGGAACTTTTGGCGCCCTACCTACGGATACCTTAAAAATTGAATTCTTTTGCCATTTATTGTCGTGGTATCCTGAATATGTAATTCGTGGTTTTAGCTCACTTGTTGTTGCGCCCATTACCCCCACTGTTCATACCACGTCATATGTCACTTGCGCCGTCACTACATTTCACGAGCACTTGTGCACAGTATTTTGTTGGTTACATGCCATTGAATGTAACGCAGTGCTACCGATTCATGTGCTTGAACATATGAAGTTAATATGTCCAACGTGTTTTTTATATGAAATACAATTTGCATTTATTTGATTTGTCTCCCTGTTTTCTTTCCCTTTTTGGATTACAATCCTGTCTAAATAATTGTGACGCAACGTACATATATGTATATTTGCCCCTTGAAACGATACCCTTGAGACATTGTTGTTTGCTACAGATTATTGCCCTGGTCTCTTTAGGGTTTAAGGGCTACCTCCTGTAGTCTGTTACTGTCCACTTTGAGCAACTGCCTGTTGCGAGAGGTTGTCCCGCCTGGGACTCATCTGATTGTTTAATTTTCTCACCTTCTGTGTAGTGCCCACACAGTATGGTCTCCAGGGATACTCCTAATTACTCAGTCGAGTACATTCAAAGAATTCTCAGTGGACCCTCCCTCCTTTCTGCAACCACTGCCCGGACTACTACGGGAGACAGCTCCTCTAAAATTCTGCTTGACAGACTAGAAAGGCTCAAGAAGAAACAGATTCGTACTGATCTGCATGCTCGCATGCTCACGGAATATTTGAAATCAGACGTCATCCCTTTGGGACTACAAATCCGTAACGTCCCCGCCATCTTTACCCAAGACCCCAAATTTAGATCTGGGTTTAGCCACCTGGCAACAACTTGCTCTCGACACTGGATGGTCTTGGGCATAGACACAGCCCTGGAACATAGCCGTAAAGAACTGGCAGAAATTGCCGAATTGGAAAAGCTTATTTTGGAGGACAATACTATTCCGGATGCCAAATCCCTCCTGGACAAAATAAACTTAACAATTTCTAATTTTGATACTTTTGAGCAGAACAAGAAAATAAATAAGATCCAAAAAGATATCCGCAACTACAGCACCGAACAGACCTACCCATATTTGAGGGACGATTTCTATGATACACCATACCAACCACCTAGACAAAGAAATTGGGGTAGATTTCGCAACCACCAACAAGTATCTTTCTCCGACTCCTCCAATACCTCGGCTGAGGATTCCAGCCCAGGTGAGGGCCCAAGTACCTCAAGGCAACAAAGAGCTCTACAATCGAGACCTCTACCACTGTTACCAGTTGGTTTTTTAGACACAACCCGGGGCAGAGGCAGAGGACGACCGAGGGGAACTACCAGTACCAATACTCCGGGGAACGGCAAACCAGACGCAAATTCTATCAATGGGGCCCGAACTGACAACTGACAACGGCAACATGGGTATAAGCAAAATGCTACCCATATTTAACTTGTCCCAATATGATCTTTCCTCCTACGAGATTAGTCTTTTAAGTAAAGGACTTTCTTTTGTCCCAACGGACAAAAGTAATTTTTTGAAATTCAGGAAAATTTATTAAAGTTCTTCAGGAGGATCAGACTTAAACAGTTTTTTTCGGATAGACCATTACAAGAACGAAGGAACTACTCTCCCTTCCAACCTCCTTCGACCTTCAACCCACCATCTATACTAATGCCAACAGAGATATTGACCTTTGAAAGAAGGGTTCTACATGAGATGAAGATCATTCAAAACCAACATGAATATGTCCCTTACAATCTCTCAATACTAGAAAAACAAGCTCTTAATAATCTCAGGACTAATCAGGCGATAATTATCAAGCCCGCGGATAAAGGTGGTGGAATTGTCATTCAAGATCAAACTAAATATGACTTTGAAATCCTGCGCCAACTGGGCAACAATGAACATTACCGCATTTTACCTGGCGATCCCTTATCCGGGATCAGAGCTAAAATCTTACAGATAACTGAATCTGCTAAAGATAATAACATCATAACGAATAAGGAAGCTCTATATTTGAACAACAATCACCCACGTACACCTGTACTCTATGTCTTGCCTAAAATCCACAAGGACCAACAGAATCCGCCAGGCAGACCGATCGTGTCTGGTTGCGGCTCAATCCTTGAGCCTATCGGTAAATATATTGATAACATCATCAAAGAGTTTGTACCCTTGACAGATACCTATGTCCGCGATAGTATGGACCTCATTAATTTTATTGAGGATACCCCCTTCATACCTGGAACAGAATTGATGGTCGGTATGGACATCGAGTCACTGTACACCAATATCCCACATCAAGAGGGCCTGGCGGTCATAAAGGAAATTCTGGATACAAGACCACAACCAACTAGAATCCCGACTGACTTTGTGATGTCCTTGTTAGAAATCGCATTAGGGAACAACTATTTCCTCTACAAAGACACATACTATCTCCAGGTTAAAGGTGTATCGATGGGCGCATGCTTCGCCCGAATTTTGCCATTCTCTATGTGCATCATTTGGAAAAGACTATCATTCTTACTAACGTTAATCCATTCAGAAATAATATAACTTTCTGGCGTCGCTACATAGACGATATTTTACTCTTTTGGTCAGGCAATGAGACGACCCTCCTCCAGTTTGTGGACTGGCTACATACCCAACAACAACATCTGAGATTTACCGTTGACCCCAAGGAAAATAACTTGCCATTCTTAGATCTGTCTCTCCAAGTAGAAGACAATAAGATTGGAACTGCACTGTTCAGAAAACTGACTGAACGAAACACCTTATTGCACTATTCTAGCTACCATCCTAGAGGCTTACGTGATGGCTTACCATTCGGACAATTTTTACGGATTCGCCGTAACTGTAAATGGAGAAGGGACTTTTTCAGGGAGGCGAAGATTCTAACCGAAAAACTCGTTAAACGCGGTTACCCCAAAAAACTGGTCACAAGAGCAAGAAAACGTGCCTGGTACAATCACCGTGAGAATTTACTCATACCTAAGGAGAAAAGAACTAATTCCCGCATCCCCTTTGTCTCCACCTTTTCGCCTTCAAGCAATAAACTTTCAAAAGTCATCAGAGCCAACTGGAATATACTGACTCCCCTCAATATATTCAATGAACCACCCCTGTTCTCATACCGAAGGGAAAAAACCTTTCTGACCATCTGGTACATGCCATTACATGGCCTGAAACGACTACCAAACAAGCAACTGTCAGAGGATTATGGGATCTACCACCACTTATTGGACACAATAAATGCCATAGATGTTCTGTATGCCCACTAACATTGAACATAAAATACTTTGAATATAATGGACATAAACACGATCTAAAATCATTTACCAATTGTAGATCACAGAATGTCATTTATTCGATCCGCTGCCCATGTAATCTTTTATACATTGGACAGACTACCCAGATGGTCAAGGACCGAATTCTACAACACCGCAGCCGCATCAGATGCGCGGTAACTACAGCACCATTGGTTACACACTATCAGGAACACAACCATAATGAGAATGACATTGTCTGGATGGTGATTGATCAACCTTCCATCCCCAGAAGAGGGGTGACATCCAAAGACTCCTAAACCGATGTGAATGCCGTTGGATAGCCCGTCTTAACACAATTGAACGGGGCTTGAACACTTTGGATGAATGGAACACTACACTCTCTTGAAACCTTGCCCTTATTTGTCCTGTCTGTTCCCTAGTCTGAACTCCACATACTCCCTTCATATGGTTCCCAACCCAAATAATATGGCTGACTGTTCCCCCTCTTTTTCGCTAGCTGTATAAATGTTTTAGATATTCAATTGTGTTAGCTTTGATCAATTATAATTTTGCGATTCTAAGTACCATCTAAGTTAACTATCGTGGTTTGCGGTTTCATTTGGTCTTTTTCCCGATTTCGCTTGTGATAATTGATTACAATTTTGTTGGGTTGGCTCCTCCTGTCACTGCTCATTATGTGGGTACTCAAATACTAACTGAACCAATCTCTCTTGATTTGGAAAGGGATCGTATTGATGTGTAATGTACAAATTAACAATTAATATGTATTTTCCTTCATTTTTATGATTGGTTAATATTGTTATTTTGTTTTCTTAATAACAACTTCTTATAATCATGTCAATCTATGGAGTACCAACCCACTTGATAATTGGCTTGCCCTTTCTTTTCTGCCATAGTCTGTCTTCATCTTTCCTTTCTATTTACTTATATGCGCGTTCTAGTGTCACAACTCTTTTTCCATGACGTGACCGGAAAACGCCCTTAAACGCGTTCGCCTTTGCGCTCACGTTAGTACAGCCTGACTTTTGCCGGCATTCCATGATTGACTCCTGACACACTGACAGACCCTTTGGCTGCCCGTTGTGCCACTTCTGACTTCTCAGAGTAAGTACTTCGCTGCATGCTCATATTTTATGGCCGACCGGCAGCCCCATAGACGCACAGTATTGTGCACTCTTTTCTTTGCCCGGTACCTTGCGGTAGGCATTTTGGATCACCGCGTGGGTTTTTATTAGTGTTCCTCTGTTTCACTCAGGATGCTTATAGCGCCCGCCAGCCTTATGGTCTCCTCTCCCCTTTCCCTTTTCCCCTGATTGATAACTTTGCAGTAGTCATTATAGATGGCTCCCCCCACTACGTGGGTCCCCTTCTATGTCCTTTCCTTTCCCCATCAGATTCCGTCATTCTGTTGCTCCATTTTTCAATCCCATCAGTGCCTGCATGCCTCCCTCCCTTTCCTATCAGATTTTATTCTGCTGCTCCATATCTCAATACCATCAGTGCCTGCATGCCTCCCTCCCCTTATCGGGCTCCTGCTATTCGGGTACATACAGGACAGTATAAGGAACCCATTTTTTCATCGGCGATTACTTCACACTCCATTACTGTCGTTCCTCTAATTATTTGTTTACAGATTGCAGGACATATGACCGCATGTTAGATGTATTCATTACACATTCACTTTTCGCCTGCCTAAGCGTCAATTCTTTCCCAACAGACATCCTTTCATCTTGAAGCTCTTTAGTAGCTTGTTTCACGTCCGGAGCTTCACGAGGACTGTACTACTGCCTGGATTAATTACTCCTGGCTTCCATGAGTGAGTCTAATTCGTTATTCACCAAGCGCGTTTTTCACTTCTTTTTTCCTTTCTGGAGCCTAGACACGCGGTTTTGTTTTTTCTTAGCAGCGGTCTTTTTAATCTTTGATTCTATCAAGGCTCCACCTCTATTCCTCCTCTTCTCTCTCCCCCCTCCTTTTTAGGAAACTATTTGTCCGTTTTTGTCCACTGAGTATATCGAGTCTTCCATACTTATCCTTCTTTCCCCAGCACTGCAATTGAATTAATGTAACCTGGTCCTGATGATGGCCTAAGACTTTCGCAGGCCGAAACGCCGTCGACTCCCACAGTGGAACTTTTGGCGCCCCTACCTACGGATACCTTAAAAATTGAATTCTTTTGCCATTTATTGTCGTGGTATCCTGAATATGTAATTCGTGGTTTTATCTCACTTGTTGTTGCGCCCATTACCCCCACTGTTCATACCACGTCATATGTCACTTGCGCCGTCACTACATTTCACGAGCACTTGTGCACAGTATTTTGTTGGTTACATGCCATTGAATGTAACGCAGTGCTACCGATTCATGTGCTTGAACATATGAAGTTAATATGTCCAACGTGTTTTTTATATGAAATACAATTTGCATTTATTTGATTTGTCTCCCTGGTTTCTTTCCCTTTTTGGATTACAATCCTGTCTAAATAATTGTGACGCAACGTACATATATGTATATTTGCCCCTTGAAACGATACCCTTGAGACATTGTTGTTTGCTACAGATTATTGCCCTGGTCTCTTTAGGGTTTAAGGGCTACCTCCTGTAGTCTGTTACTGTCCACTTTGAGCAACTGCCTGTTGCGAGAGGTTGTCCCGCCTGGGACTCATCTGATTGTTTAATTTTCTCACCTTCTGTGTAGTGCCCACACAGTATGGTCTCCAGGGATACTCCTAATTACTCAGTCGAGTACATTCAAAGAATTCTCAGTGGACCCTCCCTCCTTTCTGCAACCACTGCCCGGACTACTACGGGAGACAGCTCCTCTAAAATTCTGCTTGACAGACTAGAAAGGCTCAAGAAGAAACAGATTCGTACTGATCTGCATGCTCGCATGCTCACGGAATATTTGAAATCAGACGTCATCCCTTTGGGACTACAAATCCGTAACGTCCCCGCCATCTTTACCCAAGACCCCAAATTTAGATCTGGGTTTAGCCACCTGGCAACAACTTGCTCTCGACACTGGATGGTCTTGGGCATAGACACAGCCCTGGAACATAGCCGTAAAGAACTGGCAGAAATTGCCGAATTGGAAAAGCTTATTTTGGAGGACAATACTATTCCGGATGCCAAATCCCTCCTGGACAAAATAAACTTAACAATTTCTAATTTTGATACTTTTGAGCAGAACAAGAAAATAAATAAGATCCAAAAAGATATCCGCAACTACAGCACCGAACAGACCTACCCATATTTGAGGGACGATTTCTATGATACACCATACCAACCACCTAGACAAAGAAATTGGGGTAGATTTCGCAACCACCAACAAGTATCTTTCTCCGACTCCTCCAATACCTCGGCTGAGGATTCCAGCCCAGGTGAGGGCCCAAGTACCTCAAGGCAACAAAGAGCTCTACAATCGAGACCTCTACCACTGTTACCAGTTGGTTTTTTAGACACAACCCGGGGCAGAGGCAGAGGACGACCGAGGGGAACTACCAGTACCAATACTCCGGGGAACGGCAAACCAGACGCAAATTCTATCAATGGGGCCCGAACTGACAACTGACAACGGCAACATGGGTATAAGCAAAATGCTACCCATATTTAACTTGTCCCAATATGATCTTTCCTCCTACGAGATTAGTCTTTTAAGTAAAGGACTTTCTTTTGTCCCAACGGACAAAAGTAATTTTTTTGAAATTCAGGAAAATTTATTAAAGTTCTTCAGGAGGATCAGACTTAAACAGTTTTTTTCGGATAGACCATTACAAGAACGAAGGAACTACTCTCCCTTCCAACCTCCTTCGACCTTCAACCCACCATCTATACTAATGCCAACAGAGATATTGACCTTTGAAAGAAGGGTTCTACATGAGATGAAGATCATTCAAAACCAACATGAATATGTCCCTTACAATCTCTCAATACTAGAAAAACAAGCTCTTAATAATCTCAGGACTAATCAGGCGATAATTATCAAGCCCGCGGATAAAGGTGGTGGAATTGTCATTCAAGATCAAACTAAATATGACTTTGAAATCCTGCGCCAACTGGGCAACAATGAACATTACCGCATTTTACCTGGCGATCCCTTATCCGGGATCAGAGCTAAAATCTTACAGATAACTGAATCTGCTAAAGATAATAACATCATAACGAATAAGGAAGCTCTATATTTGAACAACAATCACCCACGTACACCTGTACTCTATGTCTTGCCTAAAATCCACAAGGACCAACAGAATCCGCCAGGCAGACCGATCGTGTCTGGTTGCGGCTCAATCCTTGAGCCTATCGGTAAATATATTGATAACATCATCAAAGAGTTTGTACCCTTGACAGATACCTATGTCCGCGATAGTATGGACCTCATTAATTTTATTGAGGATACCCCCTTCATACCTGGAACAGAATTGATGGTCGGTATGGACATCGAGTCACTGTACACCAATATCCCACATCAAGAGGGCCTGGCGGTCATAAAGGAAATTCTGGATACAAGACCACAACCAACTAGAATCCCGACTGACTTTGTGATGTCCTTGTTAGAAATCGCATTAGGGAACAACTATTTCCTCTACAAAGACACATACTATCTCCAGGTTAAAGGTGTATCGATGGGCGCATGCTTCGCCCCGAATTTTGCCATTCTCTATGTGCATCATTTGGAAAAGACTATCATTCTTACTAACGTTAATCCATTCAGAAATAATATAACTTTCTGGCGTCGCTACATAGACGATATTTTACTCTTTTGGTCAGGCAATGAGACGACCCTCCTCCAGTTTGTGGACTGGCTACATACCCAACAACAACATCTGAGATTTACCGTTGACCCCAAGGAAAATAACTTGCCATTCTTAGATCTGTCTCTCCAAGTAGAAGACAATAAGATTGGAACTGCACTGTTCAGAAAACCGACTGAACGAAACACCTTATTGCACTATTCTAGCTACCATCCTAGAGGCTTACGTGATGGCTTACCATTCGGACAATTTTTACGGATTCGCCGTAACTGTAAATGGAGAAGGGACTTTTTCAGGGAGGCGAAGATTCTAACCGAAAAACTCGTTAAACGCGGTTACCCCAAAAAACTGGTCACAAGAGCAAGAAAACGTGCCTGGTACAATCACCGTGAGAATTTACTCATACCTAAGGAGAAAAGAACTAATTCCCGCATCCCCTTTGTCTCCACCTTTTCGCCTTCAAGCAATAAACTTTCAAAAGTCATCAGAGCCAACTGGAATATACTGACTCCCCTCAATATATTCAATGAACCACCCCTGTTCTCATACCGAAGGGGAAAAAACCTTTCTGACCATCTGGTACATGCCATTACATGGCCTGAAACGACTACCAAACAAGCAACTGTCAGAGGATTATGGGATCTACCACCACTTATTGGACACAATAAATGCCATAGATGTTCTGTATGCCCACTAACATTGAACATAAAATACTTTGAATATAATGGACATAAACACGATCTAAAATCATTTACCAATTGTAGATCACAGAATGTCATTTATTCGATCCGCTGCCCATGTAATCTTTTATACATTGGACAGACTACCCAGATGGTCAAGGACCGAATTCTACAACACCGCAGCCGCATCAGATGCGCGGTAACTACAGCACCATTGGTTACACACTATCAGGAACACAACCATAATGAGAATGACATTGTCTGGATGGTGATTGATCAACCTTCCATCCCCAGAAGAGGGGGTGACATCCAAAGACTCCTAAACCGATGTGAATGCCGTTGGATAGCCCGTCTTAACACAATTGAACGGGGCTTGAACACTTTGGATGAATGGAACACTACACTCTCTTGAAACCTTGCCCTTATTTGTCCTGTCTGTTCCCTAGTCTGAACTCCACATACTCCCTTCATATGGTTCCCAACCCAAATAATATGGCTGACTGTTCCCCCTCTTTTTCGCTAGCTGTATAAATGTTTTAGATATTCAATTGTGTTAGCTTTGATCAATTATAATTTTGCGATTCTAAGTACCATCTAAGTTAACTATCGTGGTTTGCGGTTTCATTTGGTCTTTTTCCCGATTTCGCTTGTGATAATTGATTACAATTTTGTTGGGTTGGCTCCTCCTGTCACTGCTCATTATGTGGGTACTCAAATACTAACTGAACCAATCTCTCTTGATTTGGAAAGGGATCGTATTGATGTGTAATGTACAAATTAACAATTAATATGTATTTTCCTTCATTTTTATGATTGGTTAATATTGTTATTTTGTTTTCTTAATAACAACTTCTTATAATCATGTCAATCTATGGAGTACCAACCCACTTGATAATTGGCTTGCCCTTTCTTTTCTGCCATAGTCTGTCTTCATCTTTCCTTTCTATTTACTTATATGCGCGTTCTAGTGTCACAACTCTTTTTCCATGACGTGACCGGAAAACGCCCTTAAACGCGTTCGCCTTTGCGCTCACGTTAGTACAGCCTGACTTTTGCCGGCATTCCATGATTGACTCCTGACACACTGACAGACCCTTTGGCTGCCCGTTGTGCCACTTCTGACTTCTCAGAGTAAGTACTTCGCTGCATGCTCATATTTTATGGCCGACCGGCAGCCCCATAGACGCACAGTATTGTGCACTCTTTTCTTTGCCCGGTACCTTGCGGTAGGCATTTTGGATCACCGCGTGGGTTTTTTATTAGTGTTCCTCTGTTTCACTCAGGATGCTTATAGCGCCCGCCAGCCTTATGGTCTCCTCTCCCCTTTCCCTTTTCCCCTGATTGATAACTTTGCAGTAGTCATTATAGATGGCTCCCCACTACGTGGGTCCCCTTCTATGTCCTTTCCTTTCCCCATCAGATTCCGTCATTCTGTTGCTCCATTTTTCAATCCCATCAGTGCCTGCATGCCTCCCTCCCTTTCCTATCAGATTTTATTCTGCTGCTCCATATCTCAATACCATCAGTGCCTGCATGCCTCCCTCCCCTTATCGGGCTCCTGCTATTCGGGTACATACAGGACAGTATAAGGAACCCATTTTTTCATCGGCGATTACTTCACACTCCATTACTGTCGTTCCTCTAATTATTTGTTTACAGATTGCAGGACATATGACCGCATGTTAGATGTATTCATTACACATTCACTTTTCGCCTGCCTAAGCGTCAATTCTTTCCCAACAGACATACTTTCATCTTGAAGCTCTTTAGTAGCTTGTTTCACGTCCGGAGCTTCACGAGGACTGTACTACTGCCTGGATTAATTACTCCTGGCTTCCATGAGTGAGTCTAATTCGTTATTCACCAAGCGCGTTTTTCACTTCTTTTTTCCTTTCTGGAGCCTAGACACGCGGTTTTGTTTTTTTCTTAGCAGCGGTCTTTTTAATCTTTGATTCTATCAAGGCTCCACCTCTATTCCTCCTCTTCTCTCTCCCCCCTCCTTTTTAGGAAACTATTTGTCCGTTTTTGTCCACTGAGTATATCGAGTCTTCCATACTTATCCTTCTTTCCCCAGCACTGCAATTGAATTAATGTAACCTGGTCCTGATGATGGCCTAAGACTTTCGCAGGCCGAAACGCCGTCGACTCCCACAGTGGAACTTTTGGCGCCCCTACCTACGGATACCTTAAAAATTGAATTCTTTTGCCATTTATTGTCGTGGTATCCTGAATATGTAATTCGTGGTTTTATCTCACTTGTTGTTGCGCCCATTACCCCCACTGTTCATACCACGTCATATGTCACTTGCGCCGTCACTACATTTCACGAGCACTTGTGCACAGTATTTTGTTGGTTACATGCCATTGAATGTAACGCAGTGCTACCGATTCATGTGCTTGAACATATGAAGTTAATATGTCCAACGTGTTTTTTATATGAAATACAATTTGCATTTATTTGATTTGTCTCCCTGTTTTCTTTCCCTTTTTGGATTACAATCCTGTCTAAATAATTGTGACGCAACGTACATATATGTATATTTGCCCCTTGAAACGATACCCTTGAGACATTGTTGTTTGCTACAGATTATTGCCCTGGTCTCTTTAGGGTTTAAGGGCTACCTCCTGTAGTCTGTTTGCATCCCAAAAATGTGCTGTCATATATAGCAGTACGTGATTTGTTGGCAGTTGAAGCTCCTGGATGAGATTTTCCATTATGCAAAATATTGCAGTGACAAATTGGAGACGAAGCAGAAGATCAAGGAGAAGTTCTGTCTTTCAAGAAACAGGTCGATGTTTAAGAAGGTGGTTATGCGTTTGCGTGCAGGCGGGCACAAAAAAAGAACAACGTTTCTGAACTATCCGAGAGACAGAGCAATGTATGAATTCTGACTGGTTGTTAAATATTGGAAGATTTATGGGAGATCTGGCTGCTAAAACGAATCTGCGAATCCCCAGAGTCACGACTCTAACAGGGACACTTGCTGAGATGAGGAAGAGGGGGTGTGGGGTTGGGCACTAGCTATTCACCGAGGGTGACTATTAAGCTAATGCTATTTGAGCCGTGTTCTCGAGAAAATGGAAAATGTCCTTGTGAAACCTGCTGCCCAGATTACAGTTCTAGTAGACCAGTTACAAATGGTGTCTATTGGATCCAATTGTACATGTAGATAGTTGGCTGGCCATTGCTCTGTATATGCCAAGTGGCAAAAAACATAAGGCAAAGTCTGATGATAGTTGAACACACACGTCAATTAACTGAATTTCGACACCATCGCAAATACAGTTTATGGCCAATAGATGGCAGGATACACCATGAAATTCAGTAAGTTACAACTAAAGAGAACATGCACTTTTGAGAGCAAAGCCTTTGACTATGTGCATGAATGTGTAAGGGCAGAGGCTTTTACTAGAGGACGAGTGGCAAAGAAGTCAATGTGTTTTGGGTTAACTTAATTTACTTAAACATGTAATGTCATATCAATTCTGTCAGGTGCTTCTGGACAAAACAAGTAACCTCTATGCCTAAACTATGTAAGCATCCGAAATGTAATGCTACTTTGAAATGTCATTTTATTGTGTAATTCAAATCTCCAGAATGTACACACCCTTGTATCATCTCACAACCCTCTTTCACGTGCAATGCTTCAGTTTTCCCCAGCTAAGAATGTTCTATATAAATCCCAGAACTGGCATTATGTTATACTATTTGTTATGTTATGCTACGCTTTGGGGTAGTTTACTATTTGTTATACTACACTGCTTGGTCTGGGCCCTCTACAGGTTTACATCTAAAGTCTGAGAATACACACAAAAGTGGCAATGTGTGTGTGCTAGCTGCCAAATGTAGTCAATTAAGTAGCTGTGAATCAAAAATGGACATGAAGGGGCAGATTTACAAGAAAGTGACTCAGTGCGTGCTGCAAGCCATTTGGCTGTGCCGCACTGAGGGGGATATTCACAAGGACGTATCTCTGAGTTATCGCCAATTTAACGCAACAAAAGTGGTGACAGATTTAACACCCCATTCACAAGCGGGTGCAAACTGCAGACATCGCCAGTATTCCCGCGATAACTGCCCCAAAACTTATCCCCAGGGAGGACACCACCAACTAACCCTAATGAGATGCAGACCGTGCAAAAACACGTGAAAACACCACTACACCACTGTCACAACGAACTGCCAGATCTGCGATGCGAGTCAAAACCACGCGATAAGCCGCGGTAGCAGCAGGGATTTAACACCTGCCTTCTGCTGGTGTAAAGCCGGATGACTACCTGCAGTAGGCAACGGAGCCCCGCACACAGCCAAACCTGAAGAACAAACGACGCCATGGAGCTACTCATCATGCAGCTCGGAGCCCCAATAGGGCCACAACACCCACCGCCACCACCCCCCGGACCGCCACCCCCCCCAGGACCCGCACCCCCCCCCCGGACCACCACAGAGGCAGCGCAGAGTAAGACAGCGGACCTACTGAAAACGCACCAGTCTCACAGACCTAACGCCCGAGGAAATCATCGCCCACCACAGGCTCAAAAGAACAACCATCATCCGCATCATGACCCACATCGCCCACAGGTTGACGGTCCCAACCCAGCGGAGAACCAACATCCCTCCGCAGACAAAACTGCTGGCTGTGCTGCACCTGTTGGCCTCTGGTACCTTCCAACCAACAACTGCCAGAGTCGGAGGAGTCTCACAGCCAGCCCTATCAAAGTTCATCACACCTGTCCTGGATGCCATCATCAGCTTCATACCCCAGTACGTTCACTTCCCCCACACTGCGCAGGAACAGCTGGAGACAAAGCAAGGCTTCTACGCCTTTGCTAGCTTCCCACACGTGTTGGGGGCCATTGACTGCACACATGTCCCACTTGTGCCCCCTGCGGATACTGCACACCACTACCGCAACAGAAAGCACACGCATTCCATCAATGTGCAGGCAATAGTGGACCACCGGGGAATGTTCACCAATGTCGTCGCAAACTACCCAGGCAGTGTGCATGATTCCTACATCTTCCAACAGTCCATCATCAACCAGCGCTTCCGGGATGGCATCTATGGAACTGGACTGCTCGTTGGTAAGTGCCAAATCAACACACCACACACCTCAAAGCCACCATCACACAACGCACAACTGTGGGAATGCACACGTGACCAAACCACATACACCATGTCAATCAACATGCCCACCTACCAGACACGACAACCCAACTCCATGGGGATCCTGGGCTTCCCCTGCACACAATACAGCTATATCATGGCACCACAGCCACACAACAGCTGAACGTGTGGAGATGCGGAATGCAGCCATGTGCGAAGGATGCAAGTGACCCGTGAATGGGAATGTACACAAAGACAAGTGAGGCGTGGATGTGCTGGACAGACATGGCTATGCAAACCACAGATATGTCCATGCAGACATCAACTGCTGGTGACTGGAGAGTAGTGAACAGTGGACGCAACCATGTCACCCCAGGCCGTGGGGCAGATCACGGAAATGTCGCTCGCTGCGTCCCCCCCTGTGTGCGTGAATGTAGTGGGTGGGCCCGGAGTATGCCAGGCCTGCGCAGGGGTGTGGACAAAAACCTCGTGGCGCAGAGCGTGGTTCACTCCCGGAAAGGCCAACGTCACTGCCAGGGTGGCGCCTCGCAGTTCGCCACGAGGCCGATGCCATGAGCAGCGGGGCCTGTGAGCCTGTGCGCCTGCTGCACCCCAGGACGCTGATACCCAGACCAGGCCTGCCCGCACCAGCGCTCCAAGGCCGCACTGCTCACCTGCCAACACCGTCGTGTGTCAAAGAGGGCCCACCACGTGCCGGTGCTAGCTCCAAGACCCATGCCCGCGACCTTGGCGGCCTCCTCAGGCCATCGCTGTCCTCCGTGACACAGTCCCCCAGGGGTCCCCATTCATTGACATACCGCACCGCTGCAGCCCGGCTACACTGCAGTCCAGCATGTCCCACATCCTGAACTGAGTCATCATTGATCAATGGCAGGGTCCATGCCAGTGTACGCAGGGGGAGGACTGAGAGGAAGATGCGTCACAGTCTGGTGGTAACACGGATCACGGTTACGGAGGAGGTCAACCAGTAGCAAGGACTGACCTGGTGCCACTAACCCTGTGCGCCGTGAGTGACCGTCAGCCTCCGGCGGGACATCGTTGGTGTCTGAACCTGTGGCCTGGGGGTTGTCATCAGCAACGGGCAGGTACGGACTTGGTGTCTGGCATGAGTCTGTGGCATTCATATCCGCCATGTTGCCGGTCACTGTGGGTGTGCAGTGTGCCCTGCTTGATTGTGCATGTGTGCCATTGTGCCCATCTCCACCCGTCCCCCACTCCCAGGTCGCTACGCACCATGTTGATGTGATGTTGGGTCATGTTGGGCAGTGTCCAGATCACCAACTCATGTCACCGTCTCCAGACTGGTGAATGTGGCCACCATCTTCTCCATGTCATTCAGCTCCTGGTGTTCTGCTGGCCCCCCTCCTCCGGGGTGCGTTGCTGCTTTCTTGTTGGCAGCGGGTTTCTGCTTGGTTTTGCCATTCACATCAGTCCAGCGTCTCTTGGGCTCTTCCATTGTCCTCCCCTGCCATGCGGCGGCATTCACATGGTCCGACGTGGTGTGCCATCTTTGCCTCTTTGTTGCCAATGACACGTTGGAGGTGACGTACAGTTGGTGGTGGTGTTCTGTCTCATCCGTGGTGATCATGTGGTTTTCCTGTAGACTGTACCCAGTCTTCCTCTTCCTCTTCTCATTCCCCTTCCACGTGCCCTGTATTCCTGGGTGTTCCTCCGTGGGGATTGTGGGGTTCATGTTGTCCCGGGTAGTCGGTCAGGGTGCGTCCGTGGTACTCCGCAGTTGATTTCGTTTGTGGTGGCATTTTCCGTATGCTGTTCTTGTGCTTTTTCCCGCATTACGCGTGGGTTTTGCCGGCCTCTCGCTGCTTATCGCTGATTTCCTCATCGCGCTTTGGCCCATCGCATGTTTTTTCGCGTTGTGGTTTGTGTTTTTATCACGGTCGCGGTGATTGTATTGCGGACATTGACCGCGTTTTCGGGGGACTATCGCATGGTACCGCCGTGTTGTGAATTCCACGTTAACACAGGGTTATTTTCCCGCGATCGGCTGCGATGTGTAAAGTTGCGTTAACATTTTTTGGAGATGTTTAGCACACGTTCTTGTGAATATACCCGTGAGTCACTTTCAAAGCACAGGGATGCAACATATTTACAACAATACGTCGCATTTCTGTGCTTCCCCCTGCGCTGGCGCACAAACTGCTGCCATGCGCCGGCGCAGGCACCCTTGCACCATGGTGCAAGGATGTCTGCGTCGTGGGGGGATTGTTTTTGTTCAGGAAGGGTTCCCTTCCTGCACAAAAACAATCTGAAATGCTGTTTTTCAACTTCTATGTGTGCTGCATTAGCACACATAGAAGTTGAAAAACGTCATTGTTTCAATGATTGTTTATGTGCAGGAAGGGACACCTTACTGTACATAAACAATCATTAGAGGTGATTTCCTCTTTCTATGTGTGCTGCAGAATGCAGCACGCATAGAAAGAGGAAAATGTTGCGCCTCCCTACACCTCCCCTGGGGAGGCGTAGCATTCACACACATTTCCAGATTTACAAATCCTCGTAAATATGGAAATGTGTCTGGTTCCATGGGTGTTGCGTGGGAACACCAACAGCAACACCCATGGAACACCCCTTTCATGCAAAGTGCTGCGTGCAAAGGGGCCATATTTACAAGGACAGGAAAAGTCATGCAGGGTGGCTTTTCCTGTCCTTGTAAATATGGAGCAGTAAAATGCGCCACCGGTAGGTCACAAAAGGTGACGCACCGGTGGCGCAAGGGGCTCGTAAATCTGCCCCGAAGTCTTTACAATTTCAAACAATGAGGGCTTATTAAATAATTAAAGTGCAGTACACAGGCACAAATAATAGTCAAAATGAATGGTCCATCAATATAGGGGATTAGCATAGGGCTCGATCAGATGCAACATAGGCAAAATCTGCAAAATATTCTGACATCAAGATATGTAGCAAATCAATATTCGAAGAAATCGTGCATCATCCCTAGAGGATGGAGACAGTCCTCACTCTCCCTCCTATGCATGGCTTTTATAATAAAAGTCACAACAGATGTCAATGGAAATTACGCAGTCAGCCTAGCTAAATGACTCTCTATATAGAATTATACAGCGCCATCTAATGCCACCATCTTATCACTATCACCTAAATAAATATATTAATTTGCCCTACTCTGACCCACTGTTCAATGGATGTGGCACTACAACTTTAGTTAACAAACAATAACCGACTCATAAAATAAAAAGATTCACAGGGGCAGATTTACAAGCCCCTTGCGCCACTTTTGCGTCACTTTTATTTTATGAGTCGGTTATTGTTTGTTAACTAAAGTTACTGTGACTTAATTTTGCACTCGTACATTACAGTCAATGGACAGCTAAATGTCATTTAGGTGTGCATATACCTTTGTGAATCCAGCCAACAGATATCAAAGGCATATATGTCTATTGCAGTAGTTAATATAATAATGATCCATTCAACCTTACAAACTAACTCAAACTTCTTCTTAGTGAAATTATCCTTAGATCTAGTGGAGTAGCAAGTGAGCCATGGGCCCCAAAGCAAGATAAACTAGCATTGGCAAAGCCAATAGGGTTGGCCTTGGCAAGCCTGGATTTTTAAAACCTTTTTTGCAAACAAATGCAATAGGCGTAAAAAGATTGAAAATAACAAAAAAAATAAAAAGGTGGTGTCCATATGTTTGTAAAATGAATAAATAACGAGCCATCGCAACAATACATTTAAAAACTGAAATGAAAATAACAAATGAAAGCACCAGCCTTTGCACTAAAGTGGACTGTTTTTTAGACTGATGAGCACATGTCCGTAAGCAAAATGCAGTCACTGACAGTTCAGAGAGCAAATGACTGAAGTGAGCTGACTCATTGCCCCACCCGGAATCCTGTAGTAGGAGTAAGTAAAACATGAATGACACTTGAAAAGACCACTATATGAGAAGAACTTCCTAGAAGCCATAGTATTCTAGTATATTATATATATGTTACCGTCAAAGTGTGAAATCCCGCATTGTATAGAATGCCTAGGTAATGTATAGAATGCCTGAAAAGGCCTGAAAATCGAACGTCAAAGTATGAAATGATTGATATTTTATACATTGCCTAGGCACTGTATACTTTGCCGGATTGTCTGCCGGCAAAGTATATAATACCCCTAATCCCACCATTTTATTCCCGCCCGGCAAAGTGTGAATTCCGGCATTCTATAGAATGGCTAGGTAATGTATAGAGTGCCTGAGAATGGAACGACAAAGTATGAAATGATTGATATTTTATACAATGCCTAGGCATTGTAGACTTTGCCGATTGTCTGCCGGCCAAGTATATAATACGCCTAATCCCGCCATTTTATTCCCGCCCGACAATGTGTGAAATCCGGCATTCTATAGAATGGCTAGGTAATGTACAGAATAGTTTTGTTCTTTCACTTTCAAATGCGTATTAATTAATAAAGGCTTCTCATCTTGTGCCCTTTTAACACTTTGCGTAAATGATACTGGTCATTCTGTATAATGCCTAGGAATTGTATACAATGCCTAGGAAAAGTATGTAACATTTTCCCCAAAAACTTATATTTCATAGTTTGCCTCTAAACCATCAGGCATTGTATACATTCCCTAGGCATTCTATACAATACCGGGATTTCACACTTTGCCGAATGCCTAGGAATCTCATCTTGTGGCCTTTTAACACTTTGCGTAAATGGTACTGGTCATTCTGTATAATGCCTAGGAATTGTATAGAATGCCTAGGAAAAGTATGTAACATTTTCCCCAAAAACTTCTATTTCATAGTTTGCCGAAAACCATCAGGCATTCCATACATTACCTAGGCATTCTATACAATACCGGGATTTCACACTTTGACGGTAACATATATATGTCAGTTAAAACATGTTGTTTTATAAAACAAACCCACTGAAATTCACAAGTAATCATTGTCTCAAGTAACTGTAACTTGTGCCCTAAAGTAACAAATACCTGCGCCTCCGCCATGTACAGTGTTGTCGTCAGTGATGTAAGTTCAGATGTTGCAGTGATGTTGTCAATGTCATAGAGCATATTATGAGTGCTGTAATATGTGAGGTAATCAGCAGTGCATGGAGAGGGCGTGAGTTATAATCACTTTAGGACACAAGTTACAATTTCTTGAGATAACTATAACAGGTGAATTTCAGTGGTTTTGTTAATTTAAAACAGTTTGTTTTAACAGACCTCTTCGCCTAACTAAAATGTCCCTTTAACCGTTTTGATCCCAGTGAATTTCTAATTTTATTTTATTGCAAAGTAAGATAATATTACAATACCTAACTATGATGTCAGTTTAGTATTAAATCTGTTTTTATTGATGGAACACAAGCAGAGATACAGTAATGAAGCGCCTACAACCCAGCGGGCCGGCTCACCATCAAGCGTTATTTCCGTAGGACACAATGCAAAGTAGACAGCCCCAGTTAACACAGCATGTCGCCTACAACCCATCAGGGCCGGCCGCATCCAAATGAAAGGGGGCGGAGGAAAAGGCCTTGTAGTGTAAGCCTTGAGGAGTGTGCCAGTCCCTCGGGAAGCAGGGAGACCATGTCCGTTAGGGGGTGACCCACATAGGGCCGCAGGATCTAAGAGGTGTTCCATAATTGAACAAGGATAAAACTGGGAAATAATAGAACACAATAATAACCGCAACCCCAATCCCACCCCCACCCCCTCTCCTCTGTGAGCTTGAGAGCAACTAGACGCCTATGTGGCATGCAAAGGGCCGTGCAGTGTCAATGTGGGCCGCGAAGCCTACGGGGAGCCAAGGATAGCCAGATACATAATTAGGAGGTGGCCGCAGTGTTATCCGGGACCAGTTTCAGGATGCGAAGATATTGTGGGCATGTCAATTCACGGAATTCAGTGGAGAAAATAGTCAAGAAAGGGGCCCAGATTTTAGCATAGTCCTTGTCCTTACCCGCCGCCACCATGGAGAGTCTCTCCATCGCCAAAAGATTCCATAGTTGGTGTAACCAGTGTGTATGGTCGGGTATCTTGTCAGATTTCCACTTTGACAATATAACCCTATGCGCAGCATTCAATGCCAGGGCCATCTGCCGCCCCCTAGTCGAGCGCAAGGGAAAGGTTAGCCCATTAGGAAGCCCCAAGAGCGTGTAGGCAGGAAGTCGGGGAATAGTAGTGTTGAAGGCCAAGTCGATGTCGTCTAAAATATGTTCCCAGTAACGAGTTAATTTAGGGCAGTGCCAAAGTAAATGGATAACTGTCCCGGGGTTACCGTATCCCCGCCAACAGAGACCGTTGCATTGAGTTTGCCACCTGGATAGCCTTTCTGGGGTGTAGTACCAATAGGTAGCAATTTTAAAAGCTGTCTCGGTGTGGTTCGAGGAATACGCCGTATGGTGCGCTCGAAAGAAAATGTCTTCCCATTCTTTGTCTGATAGCGCGCGCCCCAGCTCTACCTCCCATCGCTTCTGCCCGGCGGCACGAGATCTTATGGGTGTGGAGTTAAGAAAGGAGTAGATTTCGGAGATAAGGCCTTTATCCTCTTTTTTGTTAAAGATCCATTTCTCAAACGGCTTCATGGGGCGGCAGGCCAGGGGGCGCGTCTCCGGCGCAGTAACCCAGTGGAGCAGTTGGGAGTGCAAGTAGACGTCCGTGTCCGGTAAATGGTAGTCCGACTGTAGTTCCTTAAAGGGTAGAAGACCCTGGATATCATACAGGTGCCCTATACGTTTGCAACCCTCCGTAGTCCAGAGTGCCGCTGTCTTAACGGCCATTCCTGGAGGCAAAGCAGGATTGGAAAATAGCGGGGTCAGGGGGGAAGGGAAAGAAGTCAGGTTCGCCTTCTGGGAGACCCTGTCCCAGGCAAGCATCGTGGGGCGAGTAACCGGTGAGGAATAAAGTCCCCAAGCACGAGCAGACCTGGGCAACCAGGCGTCCCGCCAGATATGATGACCAGCGACCGTCTGGTCCATGAAGACCCAATATTTCTCTGTCATTGGACGGTTCCATTCCACAATGTAGCGTATGATGGAAGTATCGGGTGATGTTTGGGAACGCTACCCCTCCATACTTCTTAGGGCGCTGCAGCTGAGCCTTGGATATTCGCGGTGAGATCGGACCCCAGACAAAGCCCTCAATCGCTGTCTGTATCTGTTGAAGGATGCGTGGCGGGGGTTCAAGCGGCAACGTTTGAAATAAATACAGGGCTCGGGGTAAGATATTCATTTTAATCACGGATAGCCTCCCCGACCATGAGAGGGGAAGACAACGCCAACGCTGGAGGTCCGCACGGACCCGGGATAGCAGGGCAGTGTAGTTCACTTCCGCCGTTTTCGTCAAACTCTTGTGAAGGGTCAGGCCTAGGTACTCAAGTCCTCCAGATACCCAGTCGAATGGGAAGCGGAGCCGAAGGGCCGCCTCTGTGTGTGGGCTAGCGGTAACATTAAGCACCTGAGATTTCTGCATGTTAATTTTAAAACCAGAAAACTGGCTAAATGTCTGGAGGTCCTGCATAATGGCTGGTAGAGAGGATGTGGGGTGGGCGATTGAGAATATGATGTCATCTGCATATAAATTAATGAGATGGCGGTCTAATCCAAAGGGGATGCCCTGTGCAAGAGGGTTGTCACGCAGTCGTTGAGCCAGGGGCTCCATGTGTAGAGCGAAAAGCAGGGGGGAAAGGGGGCATCCCTGCCTCGTTCCTCGTCCCACCTCAAAGTGCTCAGACAGTAAGCCATTGACTCTAACCGCCGCTTTGGGGGAGCTGTAAATGCTTGCGATCCAGCTTCTGAATCGGGGGCCCATCCCAAAGCGCTCTAAAGTGGCGAAGAGATACGGCCAATGCACCCGGTCGAAAGCCTTCTCCGCGTCTATCGCCAGGAAAAGGGCTTCCTCCCCGGACCGCTGGACTTTGTCGAGGAGATGGCAGAGGCGTTTGGTATTGTCCCCACATTGGCGCCCCGGGATAAAGCCCGACTGGTCAGGGTCCATGAGGCCCGGCATATGAGGGTTCAACCTATGCGCCAAAATACTGGAGAACAGCTTTGCGTCAATATTCAACAAGGAGATCGGCCGGTATGAGCCACATCGTTCCGGGTCCTTGCCCGGCTGGAGAATAACTGAGATGGACGCCTGTAGCATAGAGGGGGCAAGCGAACCTGTGTCCCCAAACGAATTAAATAATCGGGTGAGTAGCGGAGCGATTTCCGCGCAGTAGGTTTTATAGAAGAGGGCACCGAAGCCATCAGGACCTGGGGCCTTTTGTAACTTCAATCGGGCTATTGCCGAGATAACTTCCTCAATACGGATGGGCGCTTCAAGGGCAGCAGCTTCCCCCTCGGGCAGTGGTGTGACCGCCGCATCCCCCAAGTACTTGGTGGGGTCTGACAACAAGGTGGGGTCAGCCGAATACAGTGAATGGTAGAAAGAGCGGAAGGCCGAGACTATTTGAGCATCGTCCGTGAGGAGGAGGCCAGACGCGCCCTTCAATGACTTGACCGAGTGCGCTTCTTGCTGACTGCGCAAACAGTGCGCCAACATCCGACCCCCTTTATTGGTGCCGACAAAGTACTTATGCTTCAGGCGGATTACAGCATTTTCAGCCCGATCAAGGTCCAAACGGCGCAGTTGAAGGCGCTCTCTTTCTAGCTGCCGCCAGACATGATGGGCGCCTGTGCGCTTATGGATTGTCTCTAGTTCTTTGACGGAAGCCTCGAGTTCCGCACGTTTCGCCCGTCTGGACTTGTTGTCATAAGCGGCTTTTGCGATAAAGGCACCGCGCACCACCAGGTTCAGGACCTTCCATACCGAGGAAAATGGAGTGTCCGACCTGTCATTAATCATTATATAGTAACCCTGGGCGTAGTACTACGCTAACGGAGCATGTGTAGGTTGTGCTACTACACACTATACAAATTGCACATAGCACAGTGCAAAAACTGTGCTAATTGACGTAGCGTAGCAGCAAAATCATCAACACCTACAAATGCTTTGATAAAGCTAGTCGTTACTAGATGTCCCTCACGAGTCAAATGCAAAAGCATTGAAACCCTTTCATGAAGCTTTTGCATTTGACTCGTGAGGGACATCTAGTAACGACTAGTGGAACTGCAGCTTGATATAATAATAATTTCAATGCTTTTGCATTTGACTCCTGAGGGACATCTAGTAACGACTAGTTGAACTGCAGCTCTTTGTAGAATTATTTTGATATTGGATACTATAATAGTCACTGCCCACTGCTAATCTCATCCCATAATGCTTTGCAGGGCCTTTGGTTGGGATTGTATTTTTGCCAATAACTGTGCTTGGGGTGGTCCTAAGAGGATGGGACCACCACCGAATCGTTCAACAAGATGTGCTTTTTGTTTTCAAGGCATCTGCTTGGTTCTCTCCCTAGGTTAGGGAGGATCCCAAAATCATCACCTCTCTCACTGCTTGTTAATTTATCGTTTTCACTTTTGTGAAATTACTATATGCATTTTAGCATATAAAGACAGAGATACTTATTTTATCTTAACTTGCACTGTGCAAGATGCCCTTGGCAATCATTGTGCAAAATATACAATGGTTCTGTCGGGTATAACCACAATATTTCTTAACATACAATTCAATTGTAGGATCAAGTTATTTTCCTTTAGAGATTAAATATAAAAAACATTTTAGGACGGAACACACCACCAAAAGATATTTAAGTCGAGGATGCAAAGAATCACAATTAAATCAAGTTTTGCGGGTGTTAAGATCTTTATATAAATTTCATCATTTATAAACACCCATATATAAAGAAATTAGTTGCATACAAAGCTGCCAACATTGTGAAATTAGAGTGAGTTGTGAATAAGTGACATAGTGTAATCAGTGACACAATAAGTGCTAACTATATACAAGGTGGTGTAAAATCTATACATGTTCAAAAGAGGCCAGGACAAAAGCCACACAATGACCCTGCTACTCTGTTCAATTTCAGTATTTAAGAGCAGGGCCTTGAACTGGACCAGGATATCGTCGACGTTTCAACCCTAAATGTGCGATATTATAACATCTGGTGGGTCTTCATCAGGACTCAAATAAGGAAGAGGGCTGGCAGCCTGCAGAGTTAGTAAAACGTGCGTTAGCATCGATAAGGGGAAAGTGTGTTCCAATAGCCACAAAAATAAAATAGGGGCAACGGAAGGAAACTCACCTAACGGTAACCAGTAAAAATCCCGGTTGATGGCCCATCTAGTTATTTCCTGGGGATAAAGACATTACAGTCAGGATTGAACCGCTATTACGGAAACTTAGTGCAGTGAGTATACACTAGTAAATCTAACCCATATATTATTTAAGGGATAGATGGAAGGGACGCCCAAATCACACTTGTAAGACGCCTATTACGCGGAGAATTGGGCCCAAGTAGGTAATCAGGGGAAAAAAGGTTATGAAAAACCATTACCAAAACTAAATTGGTCATGCGGTATAAATACGCCGATTAACAGGCCCATGCAAATTTTAAGGGACAAGAGGGGGGAAAAAAGCGCTAGTAACTCTAGATCTAAATAGGGGCTTCTCACTGTACAGGACGGCACTAATTATATATGCAATGCATTATTGGCGATCAATATGTACAAGTCTAATGGCACATAGATAAGGCTCACCGAGTCATCGGGATGTATTTCCTTTTCTCGAAGCAATTTGTGCACGAGTAATTAGCGCTTCCATTTCTGTTCACAGATTCTTACGAGTATTTTACCCGTGCTTGGAAATCATATTTGGCTCCACGCAAGATCTGACTCGGTGAGCCTTATCTATGTGCCATTAGACTTGTACATATTGATCGGCAATAATGCATGGCATATATAATTAGTGCCGTCCTGTACAGTGAGAAGCCCCTATTTAGATCTAGAGTTACTAGCGCTTTTTTTCCCCCCTCTCTTGTCCCTTAAAATTTGCATGGGCCTGTTAATCGGCATATTTATACCGCATGACCAATTTAGTTTTGGTAATGGTTTTTCATAACCTTTTTTCCCCTGATTACCTACTTGGGCCCAATTCTCCGCGTAATAGGCGTCTTACAAGTGTGATTTGGGCGTCCCTTCCATCTATCCCTTAAATAATATATGGGTTAGATTTACTAGCGTATACTCACTGCACTAAGTTTCCGTAATAGCGGTTCAATCCTGACTGTAATGTCTTTATCCCCAGGAAATAACTAGATGGGCCATCAACCGGGATTTTTACTGGTTACCGTTAGATGAGTTTCCTTCTGTTGCCCCTATTTTATTTTTGTGGCTATTGGAACACACTTTCCCTTATCGATGCTAACGCACGTTTACTAACTCTGCAGGCTGCCAGCCCTCTTCCTTATTTGAGTCCTGATGAAGACCCGCCAGATGTTATAATATCGCACATTTAGGGTTGAAACGTCGACAATATCCTGGTCCAGTTCAAGGCCCCGCTCTTAAATACTGAAATTGAACAGAGTAGCAGGGTCATTGTGTGGCTTTTGTCCTGGCCTCTTTTGAACATGTATAGATTTTAAACCACCTTGTATATAGTTAGCACTTATTGTGTCACTGATTACACTATGTCACTTATTCACAACTCACTCTAATTTTCACAATGTTGGCAGCTTTGTATGCAACTAATTTCTTTATATATGGGTGTTTATAAATGATGAAATTTATATAAAGATCTTAACACCCGCAAAACTTGATTTAATTGTGATTCTTTGCATCCTCGACTTATATATCTTTTGGTGGTGTGTTCCGTCCTAAAATGTTTTTTATATTTAATCTCTAAAGGAAAATAACTTGATCCTACAATTGAATTGTATGTTAAGAAATATTGTGGTTATACCCGACAGAACCATTGTATATTTTGCATTATAATACCCAGGTTCTGAGGGACACAGGGTCACCCCATTGTCTATTGAGCTTGGCAATCATTGCACAGTGCAGACAAGCACACAGCTACGCACTATGCAATATTGTGTAGCTACGCGTAGTTCAAAGTGTACTTCGCGTAGCTACTTGTAGTGCTACGCCCAGGGTTATTATATAGTCCGTGATGCAGCGCCGGATATCAGTAACTATGTCAGGGGTTTGGAGCATGGAGTCACGCAGGCGTCAGCGCGGTGTGAATGTCGAGCTGACGGAGGGGAAGCGCAGCGTTAGGGTAATGTGTGCGTGGTCGGAAAGGGCCCTTGGCTCGATGGTAGTGTCTTGTGGTTTGTGGCCTCCTGGCCTGCCTGGATACGTTGGCATAGGCCTGGCTACCATGATGACTTTTGCGCACGTTACTCTTAGCCGTTGTTCTGTCGCCCTCTGCTCCTGCCAAGTTATTTTACAACTGTCTGCATTTTCTGTTTCTCACCTTTTCTCCTGTTCCTTTTGGGCTCAGTCTGAACAACAGTTACAAGGTCGAAAAACACGTCCCTGGTTCTTGCTGATATGGCCAGTCCCTCGCACCTAGACATAACACTATGTACAGCTGCCATGGGGAAATTGGTGGGCTTTTATTATTGCGTTTTTCCCTCTTGAGAGGGACTTGAAGAAAACCTTTCCAGAGAGAAGAGCTGTGATTGTCTGCTGATGTAGTCTTTGCATCTAGAGACTGAGGTATGGGGGTTCGCTTGTCAAAGCCCAGAGGTCTTCTATTTTTATAATACAATAGCTACTAGCACGGGGAGGGTGGTAATGTCATTCAGCCTTCTATCCACTGCTTTATGAAATGCTTTCCCCGTTAGTATTCTATGGAGTTGTAACTATGCTGATTATATTATTCTTATGCATTATGCTGATAGTACTGTCACGTGTACTGTATCTTAGAGCACGTATGTTGAAATAAACATTTTAACCTATACTGTGTCTCTTCTTACGCCGGTTGTGGACAGGTATGAGTGAGTGACGAAAGGGTGTTCTTGCTACTGCGAGTCCTGAGAGAGAGAGATACCGTGTTCTGGGTTGTCTAATCATTGGTACATTGTTGCTAATGGGACGCTAAGGCTAGTTGGGTTGGGGTTTTAGGTGCTAAGGTTTATGCTTGGCTCACCACTATATTCCGAGGTCCTATTATCCTGTGCATAGCTCTGTGTGTGTGCAGAATCCCTATAACATGGCGCGACCAACGAGTGGGGCTGCTTATCTGCGAGACGCTTGAGTAGTGCTTGTGCTTGTCCACAAGAACCCTCACGGACGCTTCCGGAAGCGTGTGTGACGGTAATACCTCCTATATTGACGTTTTTGTAGGTTCTTTCAAGCTTGAAGTTATTAAAAAGGTTTCTTAATCGAACCCTCTATTGTGCTGCCTACTGTTAGGTTGTCGAACAACCCCGATCGTAATGGCGGGTGTAAACATAGCGGCACATAGCCGCGCAGCGCTCCGTGATCACTTAAGGGTGTATGGAGTGCCGGACACGGGAGTCGAACTGATCTTTGTGGTTCAAGCCGATCCGGCTTTCCACTTTGAAGTATTCTACTCTTGGGTCACCTTTCCAGCGGTGGAAGCGAACGATAATCTGTTCCATGAATATGAACCCACCGTTGTTCCTGCTGCCTATAGACCTTATACTAATCTTGAAGTACCGCTCACGGCTTGGCAGCACCGTGTGTGGTTTGATGGCGCCCTCCCACAACCGGTAACAACGGTTCGTTTAGGCCCCTTGTCTATTGACGGGGCCACTTGGCCTGTTTTGGCCGGGTACACCCCACATCCGCGATATATGCAGATACCAGTCGCTGACCTGCGCAATATGTATTCGGCTTTGGTGCGAGTGCATCGCGCTTTAGTGCAATATGTTACAGGCAACATCCAGGGGGCCCCACCTGGAGTTGCGGGCCATCCAGCTGCTGCAGGCGGAGTGACCATAAGTCCCGTCATGGTGAACTCAGTGATGGGCAAACGTCCACAAAATAAGGATGATTTTCCTTATTGGCTTGCAGAAAAATTTGACCAGTTGGAGGCAGTTTTTCCAAATACAACACCGGTGGATAAACATAGAATTCTTACAATTAGTTTGCCAAAAGACTTAATCCCCGAGTTGACAGCATGCAACAACTGGGGTAGGGTATTCGCAGCAGTTTATTCGAAGTGTTTCGGCACTCCTTCCATGACGGTTCTCCCCTCTGTAATTAAAAAAGTACAGGATGAACATGGCCCTGAAGCGGCTGTGGAATTAGGGATGAGACTGGTGGGAGTGTTCGAAGTAGTAGCTGAGCTGATCCTTGCGAATGTCAAGGGCGATGCAGTGAACTTTCAAGTAGCTAATGCTTTGGCTTTAGTCCCAGAATTGGACAAGCCGCGCGAATTACCGAAAATTATAACCCAGGCTTATAAAACTATTGGCCGAAATAGCCTGGGCAATAAGCCTTTTGCAAAACAGCAAACACAAACACAACAACAACAACAACCTAAAACTCAATCTGAAAAAGATGAGAAACCAGTTTTTACTAAAAAGAGCTGGAGGTTGAAAAAACAGGGTAAGCAACAGAAGAAGCCGGGGTCGCGAGGCGCATCCCCTGTTTCTGTCTCTTCTGAACGCACATATGATTTGCGCGATAGGGCGAGAATTAAATCTCCGGATAGGTTTCAGATCCCTGATACGCGTTCTCCTCGTTCTTCACAGGCACAGACAACTTCGCAAGCCAGTGGAGGGGATCGCCAGGATAGAGGAAGGGGTCGAGAGGCTCCCCAGGGACGAGATCAACCTCAACAACAAGTCAGAGGGAAAGCAGAAGACTTTCAACGTTCTCGCCCACAATTTCAGAAGAAGAAAGTTGCCGCTGTAACAGCGAAATATGCCACAGACGGTGAGAACGAGACTCCTGAATTGGACGTGGGCAGTAACCCTCCTAGACAGCGCCGCGGAAGTTACCATAGTGCGGGAGGCGCTACGTCCTCATATGGAGGCGACAGCAACTGAAACATTCATTACTGTTGAAACAGCCGACACCAGAGTGGCACCCCCTGACAGACTATTTAATATCGCCATTCAAATTGAAGGTGATATACAGCGTGTAATTAAAGGGATTTTTTGGGAAAATCTGACCTCTTCATACGACATTTTGTTAGCGGAGGCGGATTGGCCACCCCCATTCGTACTTGCTGCGCGTAAAGGGGAGGAGGTAATCCTTCCGAGCTTTTCTCGACATGTCCCAAAGGACAAAGCGGAGGCTCTTGCAGCTGAGTGGGCTGTGTCCCTGGCTCCTGCGTTATACCGCAACCACGTGGGTTGGGATGAAGATTCTCCCCCCATGAGATACCTTTACGGTCCCTACCGCAGCCACAACCCCAATATCCCATTAAACGTGAAGCCAAAGGCCCCGTTTCTGAAATTCTGACGCAGTTAGAATATCAGGGAGTAATAGAAACATGCGTATCACCCATGAATAATCCCCTTTTCGCGGTTTCTAAACCCGATGGATCGTACCGCCTAGTATTGGATTACCGGCATTTGAACTCTCATTGTCGGACCTTTGCGGTGCAAAATACCCACAGTTCTGCGCTTGTAGACAGTCTTGTTCGTAAAAAATATAAAACGACACTTGACCTATCCAATGGATTTTACACGCACAACTTAGCCACGGAGTGTAGCCAATGGAGCGCTTTTACCTCCGGTGGTAAACAATTCAAATTAAGGCGACTCCCTATGGGCTACAAAAATAGTCCAGGTGTGTTCGCAGCCCGTGTTGTCTCTTTGTTAGACGGCATAGACCCAGATGCGTGTTCGTACGTCGATGATATTTACCTGACAGACGACGAGTTATACCCGCATCTTTCCAGAGTGGACCGCATTATTCTCGAGTTTGCGGTATTAGGTTATAAGTTTAACTTTGCCAAATCACACATTGCTGAATTAACAGTTTTGTTTTTGGGCTACGAGCTCAACAATGAAGGTAAGGGCTTAGCCCCCACTTCTTGGAAAAATGTGCACTTTTGTGCCCTCCTACTACTCTGAAAAAACTTCAGTCTTTGCTGGGTTTCCTGAACTTCGGGCGTACTTATATTCCCGAATACGCCCAGCGTATCAAGCCATTGTATGCCTTGATACAACCAAACTTTTCGAAGTCTTGTTGGCTTCCGGAGCATTCCTCCATTCTGCAGTCTTTGCAGACAGACCTTCTTGAGTCTAAGTACCTGTTGACGCGTGATAACCACACAAACCTGGTGATTAGAATAATTCCGGGGGCAGTGGGTTTCACGTATTTAACCTTTAACGAGGGTGACACAGTACCCATCGCATACAAGTCACATCTGTACACGTCCGCAGAACTGCGCTTTTCATCTGTGGAGAAAGTTCTGACTGCAGTGCAAATGGCGATTCTGAAGGAGCGCGCACTGGCACAGGGAAAGCGCATTCTAGTGGTAACACCCTATCCTGCTCTAGAAGCAGTGACAAAGGCAAGTGTACCGAACTCTAAAGCTTTGCATCCCCGTTGGATACAATGGGCAACTTCTTTGACGTCTCCGGATGTCACATTCATTTTCGATTCTTCTCTACAGACTCAGGAGTTTTTACAGTATGAATTCGTTCATCCTCCTCCTCTGTCTTTACTGCCGCTTGAGGATTACGACTGTGTGATCTACACCGATGGTTCGGCACAACCGGCCACGGGGTCCAAGCATGCTTATTCAGCCGCATGTGCTATTGTTGCAGGTACCTTTGTGAACGGAGAGTTCAAGTCCACTGTAGTGCATACTCAAACACTCGGGGACAGTACTGCGCAATTGGCCGAGCTGCGCGCATTGGTGCTTGCGCTTGAATTCGTAAATCCGGATGTGACCACACTTATTGTATGCGATTCTTATTACTGTGTTCAATCATACAATGACAATCTATTCTTTTGGTCACAAAACGACTATAGAGACGCTAAAGGTAGCACAATCAAGCATAAGATGCTTTGGGTTCGGGTGGCAGAATTGAGACAACGTTTGCCACTCACACAAGTGGTTCACACCCTAGGCCATCAGCGGGTGGGCGCACACGCTGTTGGTAACGGTCTGGCAGACGAAGCAGCCAGATCAGCAGTAGTCACGTGTTCAGTAGCAGCAGTTACCAGATCCATGTCAAAAATTGACACCGATATTTTGGCCGCTATTGCTGCGACAAAGGAAGGTGCTAATTACCCTAGGGGTTTTCCTTCCAAATATTCTTATCAGTTAGGTCCCGAACAGGCTCCTTATGTAACAATACCAAACGTTGGTGATCGGCTGATACCCAACGCGGATCGCAGACTTTCCTTGATAACGGCAGCACACGAAGGCATGGCTTCGGCTCATGCTGGAGTGTCTGCGACCGTTTCCATCTTGCAGCAGCGGTACTGGTGGCGTGGTTTATATAAAGACACCCGTACTTATGTGCTTTCTTGTGACGTGTGTCAACAGATTAAGCCTTCTACGGTTACACGACCACCACAGACCTCGCTCTACATTTCTAACAGACCCTTTGGGTGTGTTTACTTGGATCACTGCGGTCCATTTTCTTCAGACACTGCCTATAAATATATCTTAGTGGCAGTGGACTCGTGCACACGTTTCATCTGGGTCTGGCCACAACGGAGTGCTGACGCTCGAAATGTCATCAGGGATTTGCGTGTCTTTGTGGGAATCTTCGCATGCGGTACCTTCCATTCTGACCAAGGTCCAGCGTTTGCCTCTAAGGCGTACAAGGACGCAATGGGTTCACTGGGGGTACGGGTGAAGTTTTCGTCTCCATACAGACCTGAGGGTAATTCAATTGTGGAGCGAATGAACCGTGATTTAAAGCAATCCTTGACAGCTAGGGTCTTAGGTACTGGCAGGAACTGGCTGGCCCACTTGTATACCGTACAACGTGCACTTAATAATCTCCCTAGAAGATCTCTGGGTGGGCGGACCCCATACGAAATGCTCTTTGGCATAAGAATGTTTGTGCCTGACCTTGATGGTCTAGACATGGCGGCGCAACCCGCCAAGTTTGATGTAGATAACCATTCTACTATGTTACAGGACTTACAAGAAGCCCGAGACAAACTTGCAAACGCACATTTACCTTCAGCCACAGATACTGCCCTGCAGATTCCGGTTGCCGGCTGGCTTCCGAAGATTGGAGACCTGGTTCGAGAGAAGGTGGAGAACAAGAAAGAATTCGGCCCCTCTTATCGTGCACCGGTTCCAGTCCTGGGTTTGAAGGGAACACGTACAGTCATCTTACCACCGCTTCCTGGTCGCAAGGAGAACAGATACATCTCAGTGGAAAATGTCAAGCTACAACAACTGGCCGATCCTAAATAGTGTTACACCAGCGGTCTCTTGTCCTGCAATTTACCGGACTTGTGTTCGAGGCCCTACTGCCCGAACGGTCACTGATGTTACAATTGAGATGATTGATTTGCCTGAAAGTATACTCGAACCTCCAGTTACCCCCTGCATTGACGCGAACGAGTATACCTATCCCGAAACAGAATCTGTGGCTCATTTACCAACAACGCCACTGAGTCCGACACGTTATTCCTTTGACTCGGATTCCACCACGTCGATTGTCCCGTCCAAGTTCAGTATTTTTGTATCCTGGTTTAGAGACAATTTTTTGATTCCCCCTTGGACATACATTTGGTTGGTACTTTTCTTGATTTTTTTGTTCATGTCCATTGGCTTTGTCACAGTGTTTTTTCTACTGATCAATGGTCACTATTTGCCTGAACGCTCTGCTGTGAACAGTGTTGCTGGAACTTTGGCTCCACATTCCTCATCTCACATCATGAAGCGTGACCACACATTGGTGAACATTTCAGCTTTTCCAGTTGCTGATGGCATCGTATGGGATGCGGTAAATTTTCAAATTCATGGACCAACAGAAGTTATTAATGTACCGAATGTCCTTCGAGTTTCCATGGGTGATGTAGTAAAAAGTAATATTCATTCTGATGATTGGGATGTGCATGCAGTTGAAGCATTGTTTGCTGATTTGAAATATTATGCTTCATTTAATGCTGAGGATTTGTATATGAATTCTGCGAATTATGCCGATTTATACTGTTACCAGCATTGGGGCAACCATTTTGTCCATAAACCGAGTGCACTACGTAGCCCTGTGACCTACACTCAATGGGAACATTGCCCAAACCCTTTATCGGGTAGCTCCCGGACTCTTCGAAATAAATTTACTTATTTCACTGATTTTAATAGATCGAACCCTGGGTCCTATTATTTCAAATTACCTGCCCCATTCACACAGAAATTCATGTTGACCCACACTAAATTGCTTTATTCGAGTTCCTTTTTAAAGGCCTTAGCTGTGGGTGGTTATGAATACTGGACGGAAACGGTGGATTTGAAGTCAATCTGGGGCTCCAAGCCTTGGCAGGTGCAAGGCACCGAGGCCTTGCACCGTGCCTGCCTAATCCCAGCCCAAATGGTGTTTTTGAATGCTTCGATCTATCAGACTACGTGTTGGGGTCTGGCTACCACAAAACAAATGAATGCACCATCAATTCCATCCCTGTCTTCCACTCTAAACCACAGCTCGCACTTTAATATGTCCCTTTCGACTTTACAGGTGTTGTTTCAGAACAATTCGTTTAATATTTCTACGCTTGTTCAGTCACCTTGGTTGTCTTGGCCCATATCATCTAACGAGTGCCAGCTGCGTTTTCATGACACAGTTTCTGGCTATACTCAGGACAAGCCCGATCCTAGGTTTTCTAACTCCCGTACTGTCACCACCTATTCTGTTGGTAAATTATGTAAACAATGGTTGCAACATTCTTCCCTAGACTCTGTTAAACAACATTTGTCCCTCCTTTCAGGCAATATTGATCTGTCCGACTTTATATTGGGACCTCGTGGTCCAAGACCGAAGAGGTTCATTTATGAAGCTTATAATGAACTCTGGAAGCTATCGCAAATGGAGGCTGCTTCCCGTTTACGGGAAATAGACCAAGCAAATTTGGAAAAGGTGCTTGCTGTTGTAGACAATAGTATTAATACCCTGTCTTCCCGCATTTACACGTTGGAGAATATTGTGTCCTCTGTTGTTGATATTGTACAAGATGATGTTTCTGTGTTGTATCATGGTCAGAATCAATTACGTTCAGTTATGCAATTTGCGTGGACTTTGCAAACACTTAAGTTGGGTAAGGTTCCTTGGCACTTTTTGAACACCACTGCCTTATTTCTGCCTTTTAATTTAACTGACAAACAGCAGTTCATGTCCATGAAAGATGCAGTTTACACTCTGTTACATATCGAGAAAGTGGAGCCCTTACCATTCTCTGTGGCGGAAATAGATTCTGCTGTGTGGCTAGTTCATGGGGTTATCGCATTGCCTTTTTCCTTGTTTGAATTTAGTTCATGCATGAAACATTATCCTGTGGGCCGTTTCCAGCCTTTGGGTAGTGCCTTCCTGCATGAACTTTGGTCCCTCCCTTTCATGTATAAATGCCTTAGAGATGACAAGGAAGTTTTTCTCACGGGGGAGTCATGCGATTCAACAGTGGGTCATTCCCTTGTTTGTAAACATATTAAATTGCACGGAGCTTGTAATATTTCTGCTCCGAATCTTGCTTGTGTGTTAAGGGGCATTCCTGCTCCTGCTATTTCTCCTACCTTTACTTTGCTTACAAATGGTAGCTCATTGCTTTTAAATAACGACAACTGCTGTGGCATGCAGGCCGGCATCCCTTATATTGTTACTGTTTCGCACAGGGTTGTCTGCTGCAAGAATGTGCTTTTTCCTCCCCCTCACGACATCGTAGATAATTCTATTTGGCCTTCCATTCCTACTATGGAGGCGGATTTCAATAAACTGAGCAGAATAAAGGCGCTATTATTGAACGAGGAGGTTATGCTCACTTCCGCCCGGGAGACATTTGTTCTCCAGGTGGCAAGTACCCACAGTAAAATACAGGCCCTTTTGAACACTAACCTCCCACAACATTTCGGTGAATTAATTCACCGTATTTTTAACGCATCTAACACTGAGGGTCTAGTGCATTTTTTTAAGGTGGTGGGGTCCGGCCTAGTGTCCTCTTTCCAAACTATTTTTGGTGTGATACCGGCGTTTATTCATTCTATTTTTTCCAGCGTCTTTGGTGGCTTTCCATTAATCCTTGCTTTGGCGGCTGGTGTACTGCTGTTGATCTGCTTCCTTCGCAATGGCTGCTCCCCGATGGGCCCTTCTCGACCCCGGACGCCTACTGCTGCTCCGTGAGCGCATTTTATCTGGTTTCGGAGTTCTGCCGTTGGCGACACTGAGTGTGTCCTATACCCTTTCTTTTCGCTTTGCGTGTTTCACTTGCGTGCAACCTGTGATGTCTTGCATTCGCTGCCCTTTCACCTGGGCCATGGATTATTGCCTCTCCAATACGTCGTTGTCTGTTCCGGATTTTGTTCGGTTGATGGGTCCCTTAGAGGCCCATGAACGGGACTGTTCCGTTGCAGGCTGCATGACGCGTGCGGCTGCACTGGGGATTTTGGCACAATGGGATATCTGGGCGGCTGCTCAGAATCTCCTACAACAAAGCTATATTGAATATCACGCAAGCTGTCCCGCATTGCTTTTGGATGCTCCGTCCTCTGAGGAGCATTCCTGCAGCTTTGACCTGTTGGACTGGATGGCGTCTACGTTTTCTGACGATTCCAATGATGTCCTCTTGGACGGTATAGCATTTTTCTGCACTTCCACGTTTTTGGATTGATTTGCCGTTCACTGTCCGTGGACTGCCTCGCTGACTGTCTTTTTGCTACCTTACCACGTTCGTTGTCCTTCATTAGGACTCCTTCCACTGTGGACGCCTCTGTTCTGCTCAGGTGTTTTGAACTCTGTCTTCGTCCTTAGTCTTGGCCGATGGACTGTCCAGGGAGGGTGTCTTGTGGTTTGTGGCCTCCTGGCCTGCCTGGATACGTTGGCATAGGCCTGGCTGCCATGATGACTTTTGCGCACGTTACTCTTAGCCGTTGTTCTGTCGCCCTCTGCTCCTGCCAAGTTATTTTACAACTGTCTGCATTTTCTGTTTCTCACCTTTTCTCCTGTTCCTTTTGGGCTCAGTCTGAACAACAGTTACAAGGTCGAAAAACACGTCCCTGGTTCTTGCTGATATGGCCAGTCCCTCGCACCTAGACATAACACTATGTACAGCTGCCATGGGGAAATTGGTGGGCTTTTATTATTGCGTTTTCCCTCTTGAGAGGGACTTGAAGAAAACCTTTCCAGAGAGAAGAGCTGTGATTGTCTGCTGATGTAGTCTTTGCATCTAGAGACTGAGGTATGGGGGTTCGCTTGTCAAAGCCCAGAGGTCTTCTATTTTTATAATACAATAGCTACTAGCACGGGGAGGGTGGTAATGTCATTCAGCCTTCTATCCACTGCTTTATGAAATGCTTTCCCCGTTAGTATTCTATGGAGTTGTAACTATGCTGATTATATTATTCTTATGCATTATGCTGATAGTACTGTCACGTGTACTGTATCTTAGAGCACGTATGTTGAAATAAACATTTTAACCTATACTGTGTCTCTTCTTACGCCGGTTGTGGACAGGTATGAGTGAGTGACGAAAGGGTGTTCTTGCTACTGCGAGTCCTGAGAGAGAGAGATACCGTGTTCTGGGTTGTCTAATCATTGGTACATTGTTGCTAATGGGACGCTAAGGCTAGTTGGGTTGGGGTTTTAGGTGCTAAGGTTTATGCTTGGCTCACCACTATATTCCGAGGTCCTATTATCCTGTGCATAGCTCTGTGTGTGTGCAGAATCCCTATAACAGTAGATTCCGTGACCAGGGCCCAGGCAGCAGAAGTAACGAGGAAATAGTCAAGACGGGCATATGTTTTATGTGCGGCCGAATAGTAGGAAAAATCAACTTCGGTGGGGTGCAAACAGCACCAGGCATCCCGCATCCCAACCTCCCCCAGCCAATCTCCGCCTTTCGCAGATAGGGCACCAGCGCTGCCCACGCGAGAACCAGAGCGATCTTGATCCCCATTCATCACAAGGTTCAAGTCGCCTCCTATAACTACCGCTGGGTCTGGGGAATGCAGCACCTCAGCACAGGCCTCTAGCAAGAACGTCTCAGGACGGTCGTTAGGAGAGTAGATGGAAGCAACCGTGCAAGCAGAAGAGCCTACGCGCAGCTGCAGCGCTAGTAGGCGCCCCTTAATCTCGGAGACTGTCCCCACCACAGAGCCCCTAAAATGTTTGGCAACCAGAACGGCCACTGCCCCTTTCTTGCTGGCTGTAGAGGACCAGAACTGGAGAGGGAAGTGACTGTGCCTCATACGGTGGGTGTCGGCCTGTAACAGGTGAGTTTCTTGAATGAGGCAGATGTCTCCTCCTGAGTATTCTAATAAGGACAAGACCGCCTTCCGCTTGACTGGATTGTTAAGGCCTCGGGCATTGAGGCTAACTATTTTAAGATCCAGCGGGCGAAAGTGGAAACAAGGAGCTATGTGGGAGCGCGCGCCGACCTGGGCCGCGAAAGGGATAGAAGAGGGCCGCGCGCAAGTCGCCAGTGTATGCTGCAGCAGCGAGAAACTCACCGAGGAGAGAACCCACCCCAACCCAATAAGCAAAAACAACGTCAAAAAAGAAACATGACTAAAGTCTGTCAGAGTAAGGGAAGTCCAGCAGAACGGGATCGACCCATCGTTCCGGCCTGGAGCGGGACCGAGATGTGGCCGCCTACCTGCAGGGAGGGCATCCAAGAGGTCCATAAGTAGTCCGTGCCGTCCCCCCGGCACCTCTCCTGGAAGCCCAGTCCGGAACCATCAGTAGCACTGCTCACGGAGTGGCTGGACGCTCTGAAGCTTGCGAAAGGGTGGCAATGACCACCTCCCTCTCCTTATCCCTCGTAGCTTGGTAAGGTTTCTTGGCTGGGGTTGCCTTTCCCACATGCTGCCAACCATCACTACGCCGTGGGCGCGGCACCTTGGATCGTTCTCCCCCCTCCACCGGACCGGCATCTTCGAGGCCCAGGATCTCCAGCGCCTCAGAGAGTGAGCGAAGCTGCAGCAGCCTTCCCCCGTGCTTAAAGATGAGACGAAAAAGGTGTCCCCAGGAGTAGGGAATATTCTGCTCTCGCAGATATGTGGTCACAACTTTGAACTCTCGGCGTTTAAAAAGTGTGGAAACAGCTAAGTCCTGATAAATGACGGGATGCTGGCCGCGGAACTGCAGAGGCTGGGCCTCTCTTGCCTTCCGTATTATGCGCTCCTTCACTTGATAATCGTGGACGCACACAAGAATGTCGGGCGGGGGCACTTTGTTGCCACGGGGAAGTCCCACTCTGTGAGCTCTGTCCATTTGTATGTCAGCCTCGCCATCGTCGCCCAAGATGTGCTTGAATAGAGCCCCGACATAGGCTCGGAGATCGTCCCCCTCTTCTTTCCATGGAACCCCTCTGATCCGAACATTGTTCCTCCGTGACCGATTTTCTAGATCCTCTGCGGCGGCCTGGAGATCTAAGTTCTGCTCTTGTAGGCGTAGAACATCTTGTTGTAAATGGTGGATCTCTTCGTCTCTGCTCACATCATGCTCCTCAAGGGTCGCCACCCTCTCACCGATGTCATCCACCTCTCGACGCACTTCTTTTAGGTCTGCTGCGAGCTGGTTCCGGAGGTCCTGAATATCTTCTTTTATGGCCGTGAACAGCTCCACCATAAACGCCTTGGTCGTCGGCGCGTCGTCACCCTCCATCGGCCCCGGAGCTTTCTCACCCGTGGCTGGGGCCTGCCCAGCTTGTTTCAACAGAAGCTCTTTCAGCGAGTTCTCCCTTTTGGAACGCGCTGCTGCCATGGCGTAGGTTGCCAACCAACGTCGCCGGGTGATCGGTCCCAGCCCCGGGCGCCGCAGCCTCCAAAGCAAGAGTGGAACGGCAACTGCGTGGAATATACGGGCCCCTCAATGCTGGTCGTTATGCTCCTGCAGCCTCCCAGCGAAACGGGGACAACACTAATCCAGGGAGGCCCGTCGGCTTGCCGCCAGCGGAGGAGCCCCAGGAGGGCCAGCGCACAAGGGGTGCTGTCTGTCCGCTGAGCCGCGGATCGATGGGGGACCTCCCCAGCCCGTCCTGCAATGTCGCCCAATATGGGGTCCACTTCCACCTACCACTCCCCGGTGATAGCCTCGGCTCTCCACAGGCGTAAGGGGCCCCAACAAACCGACTCACCGGGAGGTTAGGCCAATGTCCAGTCCTCCTCGTGCAGCAGGTGACCGCTGATCGTGCAGTGGGTGTAATGTCCCTCACACCATGCACTGCGTTGGTTCTCGATGCCTCTCGCGGCCCGCGCAGCTCCTTGCAGGGCCCACGGGCTAATCACCCCGTCCGCCGACCTGCGGACCGTTAGGCCCTACCAGAGGCCCACCTTGTCTGTTCGGGCCAGAACACGCACTCCCAGTGCTAATCTGAACGTTGCGGAGGGGGTGTGGGGGGGGCAGGCTCTTGGCCAGCGACAAGGACCCCGCCCCATGCGGAGCGGGGGTACGCAGGGCACACCGTCCGCTGACCAGCGGGTCTCCAAGCCTGCCCTGAGGCCCACCCCACTCACTCAGGCCAGGACATGCACCTCCGTTGGTTGTGCGAGGGCCGCGGGGTAGATACTCTGCCGCTCACAACGGCCGAATTCGCTGCGCGTCCTGCCGCGGACCTCCTCCTCCAGATCAGCAGGATCCGCGTCGCGGGGCCTTAATCAGCTAGCCGGGGACCGCGGGCAGCCCAGCGCGCTCTCTCCTACGTCGGAAGTACCGGTGTTCACAGCTTTCCGCCAACACTTGGAGTCGGGCGTACCGACACCGGCGGGCGCTCGAGACTCGGCGCCACCGCAGGGCCACGCCGCCGGCACCTCTCCCAGCGCCACTCTCCCGGCCTGGGCCCGGGTCTCTGCCGCAGACGCCCACAAGGTCTCCAAGGCCTGTGCCGTTCCGGGGCTCCCAGCTCCGCCGCCGCAGTGCCGACAGTAGTGCTTGTCGGTTCAAAGATGCCCCCTAGTGAGACCAAGCCACTCCCGGTGCTTGCGTGACCCGATGGCCCGGGAAGCAGGCGATGTAACAAGGCTTATGTTCGGCGGTCACGATCCTGCGTCCTACCGCGCCGCCATCTTGGACACGCCCCCCTATGATGTCAGTTTAAACGTTTTTCGATGAATTTCATTTTTTATTTTTACATTAAGTAATATTTTATTACCATAGGTAACTCCAACGCCATGCTGCACATTGGTGAAGGCTCCAGGGCCTGCACCGTGGCCAGGCCCTGCATCCAACCCCCCTGCAGCAGGCAACCCCACACTGGACCCTCAACCCGCTGTGGGCCCAATGGCTTACTAATACCAATTCACTATTAGGGATTTCCTAATAGCGATTCTGTATTTGTATGTATATATATTTAAACTTACCTTAGTAATGTGTGGTAATGGCATGCGAGGTAAAGCATATGCGTGCTAAACAAATGCGGGATAACAAATGCGTTTTAAAGGCATGCAATGTTTTTACTAGCATTGTACTGTCATACAACCCCCAAGTTCTCTGTTCTCTACACGTTTTAGCTTCTGGAGTAGCGGGGGAGTGTACTGTGCTTTTTTCATAGATTTTTGGATGTTATATTGCTAAATATTAATCAGTCAATATTTACCTAGCTCAGAACATGACAGATACAATCAGGCACATAAGTGACATGGTCAGTGGGGGCATGGCTACGCAAGCAATGGAGTCGGACGTGCTCGACTAGAGCTCCGTCGCTGACTCCCTTGGCCCCGCTGCTAACATCCGGATAAACGAACTACCAAGGCTGGCGGCTGAGTCTACTGTGCCCTGGTCAGCCCCGCAGTGTGCAGCGTGGTTTAAAAAAGGTGACAGGGCTGCAGCCTGGGCCCGAGACCAGACAGCGGTGGCGAACCCGGAGTGGAGCTGGAGAGCGCCTGCAGGAGACCTTTACGCAAGGCCGAGGACGTGCCCCACCCAGCAGGCCGCGGTTCTCGGCGGTGAGTGGCGCACTGCTGCACTGAGCTCCCGCTGGCCGCTGGCGGTGCCTGAGAAGCGACAGAACCGCCTGATACTGCGGGGGTGCCACAGAGAACAGGGCAATGAAAGAATAGGTGCCCAGCTAGAGGGGCCCCTTTGTTGAACTGTGCACTGAGCCCAAAATGGCGGCCAAACAGCCCGGAACCCGGCGGTGAATATCAATAGTGCAATTATACTCCAGGGACTGGCGGGGGACAAGGCTGGTGACGCGCTGCGGTCAGGAGAGTCAAACGCAAGAGGGGAAAATGCACTATATGGGGCACAGCTGCTGGGGGCTAGTCAGCGAAGGCGTTCAGACAACACAACGCTGGCAAAGGCAACAAAATGGCGGACACATGGCCCGGTGCCCGGCGGTGATCGTTAAAACACATCCAGACTCTGGAAATTTAAAGGGGGCAATACTAGCGGTGCACAGAGGCCAGGCAAGACGGGAGAAAACAGCGTATTGATCCTGGGAGAACCTGGGTATACGCCTGATTATTAAATACAACGCAACCTTGCATTGGGAACTCGTACTTCTTTTTGTGTGCTGTAGGCGATGCCATATCATTACTATGTAAGGCACGCGATCTTCAGGAGTCCCAGCAGTATCCGAACTCGTTCAACTTGGCAGTCGGCGTGCTGGACAAGCTGCTTTGCCCCTGGTGGAACATTCAACCGGCCTGGCGAGGTTGGTGGTAAACTCCCCCTTTTTTGATTACTTTCTACCGCCGCATTGGTGTAATTGTTGGCACGCTCTTGGCCTCAGCCCTATGTCGCGTGGGGGGCGACCGCAAACTGGCACTGGGGGCCTCCCGACCCAGCCCCCCCTGACCCGCGCCCAGTCTGACAAAATACCTGGAGAGATGTCGTCAGACCACATGTATAGCAAACTGGATGTGGTATTGGCGGCTGTGGAGAAATTAGGCGAAACCATGGAACAGACCCGCACCTCCCTTGAAAGTAAAATAGACAAGGTAGCCATCGACCTGAATCTCCTACATGCAGACCATCGCAAACTTGCGGACAGAACGTCCACAATGGAAGTCACAGTAGCAGAGATCATCCCACAGGTGACGGAGGCAGAGAACCACATTAAAAACCTTACAGCTTGGGTAGCGTTCCTGGAAAATCGAGCTGATGATGCTGAAGGCAGATCGAGGTGCAATAATGTACGCAGTGTTGAATTACAGAGACAGAGATGCCATACTTCAGGAAACCAGGAAACTACAGGAAGTACAAGTGGACAATCACAAAATTATGTTCTTTCCCGACTTTACGGCACAAGTCCAGAAACAGAGATACTCCTATATGGTAGTAAAGAGACGACTTCGACAACAGGACCTTAAATATTCTTTGTTGTTTCCGGCCCGCTTACGGGTGATAGCGAATGGCAAAACCTATTTTTTTGATACTCCGGAGGTGGTGGGGGACTGGCTGGACACCCAAGCATGCACAGGAGGTGCCTCCTCAACGACAGGAACGGATGGCCTGAACACCAGCGGCCTCCCCGGAAAGCGTAGACGGGGGAAGAAGTGCAAAACAATTCAATCATCCCAGAGCCTTGGACCCAATCCAGAACAGATGCTACCGGACCAACACAACGCCCTTCAGGCCGCGGCAGAAATCGTAGGGACACAAGGGGAGGCCTCCTCTGTATCTAGCCTACAAGGACAGAACAGTGAAGAAGAACACTCGGATGAAACTCTGAATTCGCAGGACTCAGACAATATCCCGGAAATTACGCCTCAGACTGCGGAGGGCATTATCTACGCTATGATGCAGAGCCCCGAGCAAGTGCTGACTTGAGCGTATCACATCACATGCAACTATATTAAGTCTCTGTCAATGATGTACTGCATGGCTGATCTATTGTAAAGCATATTTATACAGACACAAAGAATATGTCTACCAGATGTGGGGAAGATGGGGCATGGGATGGGAAAAGCCCACGTCATATATAATGCGGCTTTCCTTCTCGGAAAAAGCTTGTGTTTGTTGTCACCATCGCACTGGGTTATGCTCTTCTCCTGCGGGGCGGGGAGTCAGCACGACAATGTGCCAATGGTAGTAGAGACACGCTCCGCTTGCACGAAACCCCCCCTTGTTATTACTCAAATGTCGCTTTCTTTCAATGTTTGGACGACTGCATGTTGCATTTTCGCCCTTTTGGTATTATTAGTTTTAGTTTGTAGTTGTTCTGCCGTCCACCGCACGTTGGGTCAACACACATTGAGCAATGAATACATGGCCGTCCAGCCGCAACTCTTAACTCAGATATCTGTCAGGCAAACTATTACAGCTGTTAGATCTCTTGTGAATAACATGCCAGTCTTTGACTGTAGGACATGACACCAGTCATAATATGTACATGGAATGTGAGAGGCATACACAGCCCATCCCGCAGATACCTCATTTATTCATACCTTAAAAGACATCCCATACAGATTTCTCTTCTCCAAGAAACACACTTGCCAGGGTCCGAAGTAAAACATCTGCAGAGAAGATGGAGGGGACAGCTACATGCCACAGGTTGCTCAGCATACGCTAGGGGAACACTGATATGGGTCAGGCCAGGAACTCCGTTCCACATAGAGGATTCACTTATCGACTCGGAAGGCCGATATGTTATGGTGCGGGGTAGGCTGAATGGGCGACCTGTAGTAGTGGCATCCATATACGCACCCAATACGGATCAGGCCGTATTTCTGGATGCCCTGTCGAGTAAGTTAGCTGCCTGGCATGGGGTTCCATTGATACTGGGAGGGGACTACAACAGTGTGTTGGATGTCTCCCTAGACCAGAGGTCTTCAATCTGTGGGGCGCGACCCCCAGGGGGGCCCTGGAGTCCTGGCAAGGGGGTCGCGCATTCCCCAGCTTCACTTGTCCCTGCAATTCAAAACGTGTGCTTTTCTTTTGAAAAAAGACAGCCCTCCTGGGAGGCTAATTTAGATTGTTATCAGCTGCTTCTCTGAATGAAATGCAAATGTAAAAGTGTAAAGGATGGTTGGGAGCAGTTCTGGCTTTAATTAATCAAATCACTCCAAGCTTTGTGATGACAAAGATTTGTTTTTTTGACTGGAAGCGCAAAGCATTAACAACAGGGCTGGGAAGTGCTTGCTTTTAATTTTAACTGAATTTACACAGCCCTTAGTACCCCTAAAGAGGTGTTGAAGGGACAGTTATGGGGAAAAAAAAGTTTGCATTACATACACTATGGTACTACTAAAATCTACGTTTTGGAAGCACCATTTTATCGTAAAACTATTTCCACCTTTTGCAGCATTCTCTCTTACACTGTGTGTAATGTAAGTTAAAACTTTTGACTTACATATGCACAGTGCTTTCTGTCACAGGCTGTGACCTCGTAGCACTAAAAATACACATCACTATTCTCCACTGAACCAACCAAGATGTAATTATGTGGCTCTCTGGTTACATGCAGGCCTCTGCAGTGCATTCACTAATAGAGGTTTCATAATGTACTACAGTGCATTTCCCACTGAGTAACAACTTTACAATTTATTTTGTTTTACGCTGCCCATTATTTTTTATGTAGATACCTGATGGCGAAAGACCTCAAAAACGTACAGAGGGCCTCATTTATGAAAATTGTTGCATCGCTGCGACAAAACAGCGATGCAACAGTTTTCACTGTGCCCTCCTTGTGACAATGGATGTGCCGCATTTAATGTACGGCGCACCATGTTGTAAGGAATTACAGATACGTCAGTATTTCTAACGTATCTGTAGACGCAAAAGTGATGCATTGCTGGAGTCTGTCTGAAAACAGACGCAACTCCAGCAATGTGTCCTTTCACATGGGGCAAGCCCCATGTGAAAGGGCCTGCGTCAGTCTCACACCTGCTGTGAGCCAGGTGTAAGATATTTACACAGTAGCATCCTAGAAGTGTCGCAGTGAAATCTCAGATTTCATTGCGTCACTTCTACGACCCTTTATTGTGGGGGATCACCCACCCTGCAAACATTACTCCTGACACAGGTATAATGTAGAGCAGGCCTTTACAAAGTGACACATCTGCTTAGATGCGTCACTTTGTAAATATGGCGCGACATGGTGCATTATTTACGCCGCCACAGCGTCACAAAGTGATGCAATGGTGGCGTAAAAGTGTGGCAAGCCTTCATAAGTAAGGACCAGAATATTTTGGGGCTTATTTATGAGAGGCTTGCATCACCGGAGCATCACTTCATTGACCCTCCAGTGGCGCAAGCCTCTCAACCATACCTATGAGGAGGTGCAAAGTCACTCTGCATGGCTTTGCATGGCCTCATAGATATGGAGTAAGACATAGCAGCACAAGTCACTGCTTTGAAATACTCTGCGTCAAGGAGGTGCTCCATGGGCCTTGTGTGGGGTTCCCACGCAACACCCATGGATTTTGATGCTGCCCCATATTTACAAAATCACGCAAACCTGGGGAGCTTCAAAAACAGATGCCTCCCCAGTGAAGGTGTAACGAGGAGAGATGTTTTCATTTCTCCTAGTTTTTTCCTCTTTCCATGTGTGCTGCATTCTGCAGCTCACATAGAAAGAGAAAAACACCTCTCTGGATTGTTTTTGTGAAGGAAAGTGCCCCTTCCTGTACAAAAACAATCCTCCCTGTGTTGGTGCTAGGAGCAATTTGTGCGCCAACTCAAGGGAAAAGGACAGGCATGCACCATATTTCATAAATACGCCAATTCCTCATAAATTAGACCCTTTGTTTTTAGCTACACCTGTGACTACACCCCCATGCTCACTGATCTTTGGTTTGCTAAACACTGTTTAATATTATTTCCTCACGGTAAAAATGATTTGCTGTAGGAATTGGGGGTGTTTATAGTTGTCGATGATGAAGGGTACAAGGTTCTAGAAATTTTTGTCAGAAGGGGGTCCTTATGCCTAAAAATGTTTTACAAGGGGGTCTCGGCATCAAAAAGTTTGAAGACCTCTGCCCTAGACCATTCGTTCCCCCCGCTCCCTGGTGTGCCTACACATGCTGCCATGAAGACGTTAAACAATTGGGCTTCGCAGTGGCATTTAACTGACGCATGGAGACATAGACACCCACATGACAGAGTATACTCCTTCTACTCTGGCGCCCATAGACTGCATGTTCACCTGGACCGAATGATGATATCGGATGACCTTTTAACAGCTGTAACAGAATCCCATTATCTTGGGAGGACACACTCAGACCATAATCCCCATACACTACATTTAAGATGGTGTAGAGACGCACCACCTGTCCCGAGATGGCGCTTACAACCAGACACATTGTGAGACGCAACATTTCGGGAGTCACTGGAGACAGCTGCAGTACAGTACTTCGAGGATAATGCAGACACTGCCTTATCACCTTTAATAGAATGGGATGCTTTCAAGGTAGTCATACGAGGACACTGCCTGGGCACACAGGCTGGTATGCGTAAACAGTTGGAAATAGAGCTTACCACTTTAGAAAGAAGCTTGGCGTCCCAAGAGAAAGAAGCGATTGAGGGTTCAAACAGGCGATTAACCCATAACAGGGAAGAACATGCCCGACTGCAGGAGAGACTCCATTGCCTCAACTATGCAGCGCATTCAGCGCACACACATCATTCGGGCGACAAGGCCGGCAGGCTGTTAGCCGGGCTGATCCATCAAAACGATGTCTCTTCACTTGTCACCTCTCTCCGCTCCATGCAGGGAAACATGCTATACACACAACAAGATTCACTGCTCATTACACCACACTGTATAGGTCCCATATTTTAACTACATTAGAGGATATCCATAGGTACCTAGAGGAACTGACACAACCACAGATCACGCCAGAGCAGAGGTTTGAGTTAGATGATTCTATTTTATTAGATGAAATTAAGGCGAGCATACGTTCCCTAGCAAATGGTAAAACTCCGGGACCGGACGGTTTACCGGCAGAGTTTTACAAAGCATACGTGGAGGTACTGGCGCCTCAACCTAAGAGAGTATATGAGACTGCAATAGAGGACTCTACTCTCTCTGCCACGCAGAATGAAGCATTATTGATTTCCCTCCCTAAACCTGATAGAGATCCGGAAATACTTGGCTCGTATAGACCACTGGCAATCCTTAATACAGACTATAAGGTACTGGCGTCCATTATAGCGGCGCGCCTGGCCACACTGGTACGGACCTTAGTACATGTGGATCAGAACGGGTTTGTCCCTGCTAGGAGTACAGCGCTTAACATACGTAAGCTATTCAGGGTGCAGCATTACGCGGCAGAAATCTGGCCCTGCTCTGGTTGTCTGGTCCCGGACCTGGAAAAGGCCTTTGACTCCCTAGAGTGGCCATACCTTTTTGAGGTGTTACGGGGATACGGACTGGAAGATAATTTTTTACACCTGGTTAAACTATTATACATGTGCCCCTCAGTTAGGGTTCAGACGGGTAGACAGATATCAAGCACCATACGGGTGAACAGAGGTACCAGACAGGGTTGTCCCCTGTCCCCACTTCTTTTTTCACTTGCCATGGAGCCGCTAGCAGAGCGACTCCGCAAAGAGGGTGTGGACTGGGGCTTTCGTTTGGGAGACGGTGTACACATTGTCTCACTATATGCCGACGATTTGTTACTTTACCTGAGGGACCTCCACAATATTCCCACTACCATAGCAGATACACTCCAAGACTTCGAAAAAATATCGGGGCTCCGGGTGAACTGGACAAAATCAGGCCTCTACTCCTTTCGAGATGCAATTCCTGAAATAAATGTACGGATGAATAATACTTCCCTCCTCTGGTACCCATCCACATTCCGATACTTAGGTATTTTCATATATCGGCATCCCGCTGATATCTTAGAGGGGAACCTGATCAGAGCCATATCGGCTGTGAGATCCCAAATCCAATTCTGGAAGACCCTTCCTTTGACTGTGATGGGTAGAATTGCACTGACCAAGATGGTAGTGGTACAAAAACTGTTGTACTACTTTGCTAACCTTCCGGTGTATGTCCCGACTAGAATATTCCGTGACCTTGAACAGCTGATCCGAGACCTAATTTGGAATAAGGGGCGACCCCGCATAGCATTATGGAAACTTACTGCCCCCACCAGTAAAGGAGGTTTGGCGGTGCCGAACATGGAACTGGATTACCTGACGGCGCAACTTCAATGGATGACAAGATGGTTTACAGGAGCGGGTTTGGAAGACACCGCCACCATGCAACCGCCCTGGTCTCAAACCCGGATATACTACCTGTTTCATCCAGTCGCCCGACCACCACGCCCATCGCAACCTGTCTTGCCCTAGTGCACCGCTGTTACAGGAGAAGTCTATACCTTTCTAGAGGCACGATTCCGTATGCCCCACTACTGCCACTTCTGGGGACACCCAGAGGCAGGACGAGCACCACTACCGGGTCATTGGCAAGCTGGCAAGCAGCGGGGATAAGCACAATAGGAGACCTTTACGCAGAAGGTGCTCTGATATCTTTTGAGACCCTGGCAGAAGATCACAATCTGCCCGCAGGCCAATTTCTACTCTACAGCTCTATTACGAGATTGCTGTCTGCCGCATGGGGTGACATAGCCTCCGAACCAGAGATGCATCTCCTGATACAATATTTACATGTCATGGGTAATGGGTCCCACATTATACATTGGCTGGCTGAGGCATTGCTTGCTCACACAATGAAACCCATGACGGCTCTTCGGCTAAGGTGGGAGGCAGACAGAGGACAAAAGTGGACGGACCGGGAGTGGGACACAGTGCTAGCCAACCCCACTCATATCCCGAGAAACTCTAAATTCAGACTCATACAAACATATAACGCAGAGGGCATATCTCTCCCCGGATAAAATAAATAAATATTTTCACATTGGCACTTCAGCATGCCCACTCTGTCTGCAGACAGATGCGGATCTCCTCCATATGCTTTGGTCCTGCGCTTCCTTGCATACATACTGGCGTGCAATTACTGCGACACTTACAGCATGAACTGACAGACCATTAACACATACATGGGAGGTGTGCATATGAGGACTTATCCCTAGATCAAAGAAATACACGGTCACATCCACGTTCATAGACCTGTGACTAATAGTGGCTAAAAGATTAATAACCAAGAGATGGAAACACGCAGACCCTCCAGTTGTCAACAGCTGGAGAAAATCCCTCATAGTATGGGCACAAGCAGAAAGTACATCACTACACAGAGAAGAAATAGCCGGACTGCGTAAATATCCCATTGCGCAGCATTGGGACACTATCCTTGCGGATTTGAGACGCGTAGAGGGGGAGGGAGGAAACAACCCCTCACAGGTGGATGATATGCAAGACGCGGACGTGGACTCCTAGGCATATAGCGCTTCCAGTTCAGGATGGCAAGAGGGTTGACATGTAGGCAGCGAAAGCTATCTGAGGGAGGCGAACACTAATGCAGGAGTGATCAGATTACACATCCCACTAGACACTTCTTCCAATAAGAGGCAGACAGATCTGATGCGGAGAGGTTGGATGGGCGTTACTTATATTATACACATGCTGACCCGGGTGCGGTGGATAAACGATGGCTTTGTTTGTTTGTTTGATTATATATAAAAAAAAAGTATCATAGTTTGCTTTATCCTTCTTTCCAATTGCACGCTTGGATACGGATATTTACACAAGGCGCCATCCGGGTGCATAGACGCAACGTTAAAATGATGGAAAGCAAGACAAGTAACTGGCTATCCCAATGGATATAAATAATACACCTTTCTAGACATCTAAGAATGCTGCAATACGTGAGGGCCATAATAAGTAATTATTTTCTTACTGTATAGTACTGGTACAGTGTTCACTTTAGTATGTCTCAGCGGAGAAAATTACATTAATTGCCATGCTTGACGCGGCCAACCGGCCCCTTATGATGTATATGTATACTGTTATCTGTAAAATTGAAACATGCCCTTCAAATGTAAAAATTACAAAATGCAAATAAAGATATTTTCTTTAAAATATAAGTGAGATGGGGCCATATGTATCAAAAAAGAGTTTTGCGATTCTCAAATTGCGATTTTTGGCGAATCGCAATTAGAGAATCGCAAAATGCAATGTATGTAGGATTTGCTAAAATTTTGCAAATCCTACATATTCCTTATTTGCGATTCGCAAATTGAGAATCGCAAATAAGGAATACCTTCCCATTCATTCCTATGGGCTAGGAGGCCCATAGGAATGAATGGGAAGACATTCTCAATTTGCGATTACCAATTAGAGAATCGCAAATTGAGAATGCAATTTCAAGGTTGCAAGGGTGCCAAAGGGACTCCCTGTTGCACACCTGAAATATGCATGTGTGCACATTTTGAGCAAATACATGCCCTAAGGGCATGTATGTGCAACATATGGCACTTTTAAAAAATCAAAAAAGTGCTTTTTTAAAGAAAATCGCAAATTACCACCAATTTGCAATTCCTTAAGGCCAAATAGCAAATTTCTGGTGCTTCCAGAATTGCATTTAAGGAATCGCAATTTGCAATTCCTTAATTGCATTCGCAAAATAGAGAATCGCAAATTTTGCGATTCTCTATTTTGTGATGACCTTTTGGGATGATACATCCCAAAAGGCTTTTTCCCATTCGCAAACGGGCAGATTCTCAGAATCTGCCCGTTTGCAAACGGGAAAAAGGCTTGATACATATGGCCCAATGTCAGTAATTGAAACGACTATTGGCATTCTTAAAGGAAGATTCAGGTGCCTTCATAAAAGTGGTGGAGCACAGTGGTATTATTCAGACATGTTGCAAAATAATATCCACATGTCCTATGCTGCATAACCTAGCAATAAGGAGGGGTGTATCCAATGTACAAGTTGATTCAGGTTCAGATTATGAGTATGTCCTCCAATTGCTGAAGAAACCCTCTGTGGACCCTTCAACACTCGCCAACTGCAGATCAATCTCCCTGCTACTATTCCTGGCCAAGGTCGTAGAGAAAATCATTAGCAGACACCTCACCAAATACTTCAACGGTTAATTTAGACATAGTGGTGCACTCAAATAATAATAATTCACAACTGTCCAATTGTATTTGAAAGTTCATGTGTCTTCTTATTTCTTTTCAAATCTTGCTTCTTTTTTCATATCAAATCAAAACACAGCCACAGACAACGCGTTTCGTTCAAACATGAACTTCTTTAGGGCTGAAAAAACATATAGTAAACCTATAAATAAACACATATAAGATTTTTCCTTCAAAAATACCAACAACCCCTTTTACCATCTAAAAACAGAAAATTAACAGTTTTTTAAAACCAAACAACCTCTTTCCAAAAGTGTCCCGCCCAAGATAACCACATATTTCAAAATAAATTAACACATTTACCAAATACCATAAAAGAGGGACCTCATGATTCATAGTTATCACCACACCAAAAATTAGAGCAAGAGAGGATAAAGGATACACTTTCATACTAGTTTCGCTCTTAGCTAACAGAGGTTACGATAATAACAATAGTATTCAATTTGGACCCCGTCATCCTAAAAGTTCATTTTGTGATCATGGTCAAAAGGTCAAAAACATTTTTTAAAATGAGACAAAAAAGGGGGAGCGCAATATTGAAACCCTGAATCAAATTTATTTTTGGATAAATTGCATATGATTTTGGCATCACTTACCACTATTAGCTTATTGTTCCTGTCATAATCCAAAATGAAGAAAGCATCATATATCGATCACAGTTATCTCTGTATTGTCAAAGTCTTGCTTATGTTCATCTGTTATTCACAGCAGTACGGCATGTTCAGGGCGTATCAACCCCCAATTTAATCCCCACAGTCAGGATAGGTCATTCAACATATTGACACCTAGTGGATAAAATAAATCATTTGTGTAACCCGGTACATATGTCTAAGAAGCCTGTGGAAATAAGTTAAGTGAGAACTAAACCTCTGAGGTAGATAAAGGACGTCTTTCCCTATGTATCTACAAATGCAGAAGTTCAACTATGTTTATTAGGAAAATTAAAAAAAGGGGCATACCCGACCTCATTAACAAACAATAGCAAGCCCGCAAATTACTGGTGCTGAACATTTCTCCTCCAGTGCTACAAATTGACAAACTCCCCTGGAAGGACTAATCACAAAACGGTTATGGTTTGACTCTACCTAGATTACTATTTCCCAACCGTTATTTAACCCCCTGATGCTGAGGGCATATTCCTTCAAACACTACAAAATGACTAAACCCTCCACAATGAACCAGCAGACCGCCATTTCAGTCAATCTTTTGTATCCTGTTCACAGCCAGTATCGCTCAGATGCTACCAAGTTAGAGCCCAAGCGGCCACTAGAAATGCAAGAAAGTCACTACAATTTCACTTACCAGGATCAGTGTCACAAGTTCAACCAAACAATCAATCAGGATTTATAAAGCGCAGCTAATCACCTGAGAAGGTATCCAGGCGCTTGCAGGCCCGGCAGGCTTATTCAAACAGCCAGGTCTTGAGGGTCATTCGGAATTCCAGAAGTGAGGTGATGGTCTGGAGGTTGTTGGGGAGGCTGTTCCAGGTCTTTGCTGTGATGTGGGAGAAGGAGCGTCCTCCACTTCTGCTTCAGTAGATGCGGGGAGTATGGGCAAGTTAAAAGGAGGCAGAACGTAGTCTTCTCAATGGTTGGTGGAAGTTCAGGCTGTGGTTAATGTAGGTGGGTCCATGGTTGTGTAAAGCCTTCGGTGCGTGGGTCAGCAGCTTGAATTGGCATCTCTTCTGTACAGAGAGCGAGTGAAGTTTCCTGAGATGGGGTGTGATGTGGGTTTGTCGTGGAAGGCCCAGGATGAGTCTGGCTGCGATGTTCTGTATGATCTGAAGTCTCTGTAGAAGGTGTGCTGCAATTCCTACGTAGAGGGCATTGTTGTAGTCCAGTCGGCTGGTGATGAGGGCTTGTGTGTAGGGGGAGTCACTTGAAGATCTTACCTACCATGCACAGAGTGAGGAAGCAGCAGAGGAGATGGCGTTGATCTGTGATTTCATGGAGAGCTTGTTGTCAATGATGATTCCGAGGTTTCTGGTGCGGTTGGAGGTAGTGGGTGCTGGTCCTAGGTCTGATGGCCACTAGGAGTCATTCCATGTATTGCTGCTGTTGCCAAAGATCAGTATTTCTGTCTTGTCTGTGTTCAGCTGCAGGCAATTGTTCTTCATCCAGTCGCCGATGTTTGTCATGCATCTGTGGAAGTTGGTTCTGGTGGTGGTGGGGTCGTCGTTGAGTAAGAGGATGAGTTGGATGTTGTCTGCGACGGAAATTATGTTGAGATCATGGGATCTGCCGATGTTGGCCAGCGGGATCATATATGCATTGAAGAGCATGGGGCTGAAGGATGAGCCCTGGGGGACAACACAGGTGATCTCACTGGGTTCAGAGGTGAAAGCTGGGAGGTGGAGCCTCTGAGTTCTTCCGGTGAGGAAGGAGGTGATTCATCTGAGCGTGTCCCCTTGGATGCCGATGTGGTGGAGTCTTTCGATCAGTGTGTGGTGGGATATGGTGTCAAAGGCTTCTTAGAGGTCGAGGAGGATCAAAGCTGCTATTTCTCCTTAGTCTAGGAGGGTTCGGATATCATTGGGGGCTGCGATCAGGGCGGTTTTGGTTCTATGATTGCTGTGGGAGCCGGATTGGGAGGTATTGAGTAGCTGGTTCTGCTCCAGGTGTGTCATGAGTTGTGTGTGATGATCTTTTCCAGTACCTTCGCTGGGAATGAGAGCAAGGAGATTGGACCATAGTTTTTGAGTTCACTGGGGTCAGCAGAGGTTTTATTTGAGTGGTAGTCTGACTTCCGCGTGTTTCCAGGCATCAGGAAATGTTGCTGTGGTGATAGAGGTGTTGAGTAGGGTGGTGAGTTCCTGGCCTGATCATTTGGTTTCTGAGGTTGAACATATGGTGCGGGCATGGGTCTGTGGGAGCTCACGAGTGGTGGATTTCATGATGATGGTGGTGGTGTCCTGGGTGTAGAGAATGTTCCAGGTGGTTACTGTGTGGTTCGTGTCGGTGACAGTGGTGGCGTATCTATCAAGGAAGGCCGTAGGTGTGTTTGGGGTTTGAAGTTTCTGTATATGGTTGCAATCTTGTTGTGGAAGAAGTGGGATAGGTTGTCGCACAGCTCCTGTGAGGGTGTGATGGGGTTTTCGCTCACAGCCAGGTTGGAGAATTTCTTAACGATGTTGAAAGGTTCCTTGGTGTTGTTGGTGCTTGTTTCGGTGCATGCAGCAAAGGCTGTTTTCTTTGTTGCCCTCAGCAGGCAATGGTAGAGGTTGAGAGAGGTCTTGAAGGCTGCCCTGTAGGAGGTGTCCTTGATGGTGCGCCATCTCGTCTCCAATTGTTTCCTGCCTCGTTTTGCTGTTCTGAGTTCTTGGGTGTACCAGCTGGCCATTTTTGGAGGATTTTCTCTGCATGTTGCTCTTAATGGGGACGATGCTGTCTTTGCAATTGGTGATCCAGGCATTGAAGTTTTTCACTCCCTGTTCGAGGTTGGGGGCAGTAGCAGGGTTGGAGGTGTTGAGGGTGTTCGCCCAGCTGGTCTCTGAGATTTTGTTCCACCTCCAGTGGGGTTGTTGGTTATCTTGGGGGTTGTGGTGCTGGGGCTGGAGATGTTGAAGTGGATGATGGAGTGATTGGTCCATGTGAGTTTTGTGACATGGCTGTATTTGACGTGGTTCCTGAAGGTGACAATTGAGTCTAGTGTGTGTCCTGTGGTGTGTGTATGGTTGTGTATGATCTCGGTCAGTCCGAAGCTGCTCATACTGTTGAGAAGGTGTGCGGTGCTTTTGTCGTTGGGTCGTCGAAGTGGAAATTTCGGTCGCTGAGGAAGATGTAGTCCTTGGAGTCTAAGACTAGGGGCGCAATTAAGTCTGCAATGGTGTTGCAGAAGCTGGAGTGCGGGTCTAGAGGTCGGCCTGTGAGGGGCCTCTGATGGTTGTCTTGTCGTCTGTGTGGAGCTTGAAGTTGAGATGTTTCATGGGGTGGTGGTATTGTCAGTGGTGGTGGTACACTGTATGGTCTCTTTGTGGATGATGGCTGTTCCTCCTCCTGGCTTGTTGGGGCAGTCCTGGTGAGTGATTTTATATCCGTTGGTGATCGCTTTGGCAGTGTCTGGGGCGGATGTTGGTTTGAGCCAGGTCTCAATGAGGAAGACGATGGCAGGTGCGAGGATGGCGATGAGTCCCATAATTCAGTGGAATGCTTGTATAGTGAGCTTGTGTTGAGAAGGGTGCATGCAAGTTGTTTTTTTTGTTCAAGGTGGTGTCTATGGTGTGGTCGGGGTGGGGCCGGTCAGTAGGCTGGTGTGTGTGCAGTGACAGGTGAAGTGGCAGTGGGTGCAGGTAAAAGGCCCTAACGTGGAGCGTGGGTCAATGCAGTGGTAGTGTTTATTGCAGCGTCCTGGGTCGAGGGTATAGAGCTCGGAGATGGTATATCTTTGGGGGGCAGGAGGACCAGGGGTCGTGGCACTGAGCATGGTCCAGGCACAGATGGGCGCAGAAGGGCTTGCCTTTGGCAAGCCAATTGAGTGCATCCGCCCAGTCTGCATTATGTAGGTCCTGGGGTAGGGGAGGCTTCTGTTGGCGGGAAGAACAGTGAGTGGTAAAACCCTGTTGGGAAAACCCAGGCAGCTGTGGTGTCACTGGATCAGTCTGGAACAAGCAGGAACTGGAGGACAGAGGCAAGTGGCAAGCTATGTGTCTAGGTGACTACTGATCTGGTCGCGCTGCGGCCTGCTATTAAGTAGGTCCTGGGGTGGGCGGTGCTTCTGATGGCGGGAAGAATGGTGAGTGGGAAAACCCGGTCGGGAAAAACCCAGCGGTAAAACCCAGGCAGCAGCGGTGTCACTGGATTAGTCTAGATCAAGCAGGAACTGGAGGCCACAGGCATGTGGCAAGCTAGGTGTCCAGGTGCCTACCTACAAGTTCATATAAGCACCTGACGATTCAGAGAAAAAAGTGATGGCATCATTTGCTCTCCTTAAATACTTTCTGGCATGAGAACTAATTTGCAACACCTGCATGATCCTGCGTTTCCAACAGAAAGGAAACCTAGTCAACGTGGGCTGCCATTTGTAAAGGTCTTACTCTCATTAATTATTGCAAGGTTTAGAACCATAAATCCCGACCAAACCCAACTTAAAGAAAGAAGAGCTACATGATTGGACAATATTTTCCTGTGCAAATTAGCAAAGTCATATTTAGAGCGTTTCCAGTTGATTTTCAACATTAAACAAAATATATTGATGACGACCTCAAAACTACATGGGTCGCCATTTTGGTTATCACACCAGTCAGGTAACCGTGCACCTTTCAAAGCTGATTATGGGCCACTGACATGACGGGCTGGCATTTGTAAGAGTGGTAGCTTTACCAAGAGTTACAAGGTGTGGATCTATAAAACCCAACAAAAGCAGTCTTTAAGGGAAAAATGTTGTTAATATAAGGCATTTATTAGTGTCACAAGTAACAAAAGTCATAATTTAAACATCTCAAAACTATTTCTGACATCTTACAAATTATGTTAGTGTATTACTGAACCCCAATACTGCATCAGCCACTATCAAAGTAATGGTCACCAAAACATTGCCAAAGATCACCATTTTTTGTAAACCAATATCACCATTTGTCAATACCCTATTCATTTAATCATATAATCAACTCTCTCCAAATACTCAGCAGCAGCCTGATTAATTATCCACATGTAATTACCTATGTGGGAATTTTCAATGGCATAGAGACTTGGCTTCCCCAACAATAAATTAGGCTTCCATCCATGTTGGTACAAAGCTCCAACCTTTGCTCTTCCTCTTTTCAAGGTACGAATCCCTTCCATAAACCAAATACTGATATTCCACAAATCCCCATGTTTCCAATAAAGGTGATATTCGTTATCTGTGTTGTGACCTTTTTCAATTGTTCCTAAACTGCAAATCTTTTTTGACTCAGGATTAATTCCCTGTCTCCACCTCTCTTATCAGTAGGTATATAGTCAATTCCATGAAACCAGAATTTTTTATTTTCTCTATGTTTCTCATTAAAATGGGCACTCATACGATATTTAGCATCCTCACTTTTTAATGCTCTAGCATTTTCATGTATATGAGACTTTAAACAATGAATAGTGCTACCCACATAAACAATATTACATTTGCAGCCCATATATACCTCAACGATCACTAACACTTCAACACCACTCAGTCTCGTTTCAGCCCCATGCCAAGAACCTTGGGATCACCATCAACAGAAAACTCACCATCACTCCCCAAGTCAATGCTGTCACCACCTCATGCTTTCATACCTTGAAGATGCTAAGGAAGATTTTCAAATGGCTCACAGTTAGCACCTAGAAAACCATCTTGCATGCCCTGGTCACAAGCAAGCTGGACTACAGGAACACCCTCTATGCCGTGATAAACAGAAAAACTCACCAGAAGGCTGCAGACCATTCAGAACATGGTGGCCAGAATCACTCTCAACCTCCCATGCCACACTCACATCACAACACACCTGAAGGAGCTACACTGTCTCCTCATTCACAAACAAGCACAATTCAAACTACTCACCCACACTTTCAAGGCACTACATAATACTGGCCAAGCATAACTCATCAATTGCATCTGCTTTCACAAACCTTCCAGATCATCTCGTCCAAACTCCTTCTTCGACAAATCCCACGCATATTGAAAACCAGATCCAGTAGTCAAGCCAAAGCGTGGAACAACCTGTTGCTAAACATAAGACACTCCTCCTCACTTCTTGAATTCCGCAAGAAGCTGAATACCTGGCTTTTCGAGTAGTCGCACTAGGCCCTAGGTGTAGCTAGACTCACACCTGATGAGTGCCAGGACAGGCTATCGTGTGATAGTGCACTCTACAAAGCTGAATAACATAACATAACATGCACAAGCATGTTATGTTATGTTATATATCTTTGTGAAAATCAGTAAAAATGGAAAACTGTGAGCTTTAGTTAAATTGAAAGTCTTCTGTAGAACATAGAAAATGTTAACAAAAACATTCTTTGTGCATGGCCTGGGGAAAATGGTTGTGAGAAGGACGTTGTAGTATTTCTGTCTGGTCAGCCTTCTGTGGCTACTAGTACTCTATTGGTTGGAGATGAGTTTGGAGGTAAAAAGGGACAGGTATCCAGTCCAGAGGTATCAAATGAAGGTCCAGGAAAACAGGATCCAAACCACAATTTCATTTGGCAAACTTCACAATCCACAAAATGAAGCATTTCTCAGCTTCTCACCATTTGTTTAGCTTCACACAACTTTGTCAACTTCACGCATCTTTGCAGCTGAATTTGGCACTCTCATCTCTCTGCTATGACCATGTGCTCTGTGATTGGTGTAGAGTGAGAGGGTGTGAAGAGAGTGAGTCATTGGGCTATCAATGCTTGGTCCATAGATTTAGAGAGATGTATCTGAGTGATCACTGCCCCACGTGTGGCTACGCTCCTTGCTCAGTGGGTGGAAGATATGCAGAGGATCCAGGTTGCTCTCTGGCCTGTGGGAGGTTTGAAGGCCACATTTAGCCATGCTTCTAACCTTTAATAGCAACAGCGGCAAATAGAGAGAAGCAACATTAGCAGTGCTTAATTTGTGAAACAAAGAATGCTGGAAGCTCTGCTCAGAAGCCGCCTGCAGGTGCAATTAAACGTCGATGCGCCAAATGCAACGGCTGGTGTCTGAAACCGCTACAAGACACTCCATGCCAATGTTCCCTCTAATAATTTTTTGGGGTGAGCGGCAATGCAGTGTTTGTGATCACTCTTTTTTGACTGGTGTGCGCAACTGAAACGTACCACAAGCCACTATGCGCGCATGTGTGCTATTTCTCCAGCACTGAGAGGCAACATATCTGCTACATTTTTTATAGAAATTGGGTTAAAGTAAACTGAAAATCTATGTATTCCAGCTACATTTGCTAGAAAGCCATAGTTTGTAGAGATAGTGGTGATGGGAGATGCAGGGCTCGTGAAATATACCAAGCCTACACACATGCTGGCATATCTCCTTGGGTTAATGCATCTGCTGTAGGAATGTGCTTTGCTAAACGCCGGCCATGGGCTGAAATACCTAAATGGGCTGCTTCAGCTTCTCATCCTTCCAAGGTTAATATAACCATTACCTATAAGGATGAAAGTACAGTGCTCCCTATCACAGTTGCACTGTTCTGTGACATTATGCTTTGTTAGTTTATGGCGTCTGCATATTTTCTCCTGGCCCCACTATGATTCTAAGGTGCTACCAGACAACGGTATACACTTCCTGTTGAGCAGCACCCAAAGTGCTCCCCCATTTAACTTTACAGGTTAATCTGGCTGATGGAAGTAATGATTTGATAGAGACACATCCCTTTCTTGTACCACAAGAGACCGATCTACTGTACCCCAGATGTAAATACAGCGTGGTTATCCTAGTATTAGGTTCTTGATTCATCATGGATTACTGGGCTAGCTATGGTTCTATGCAAGCAGTGGTACTGTGAAGCATGACCCAAGTATAGTGTTAGAATACTGGGGCAATGATGTTATTGGTCTGGCAGTCATGCTATACATTATAGTCCGACTGCATTGCTTCAGATACTGAAGAAGTACTGGACTGACTGGGATACGTTACATAAACATGCAATGTAGATAATTGCCATATGGTAGTGCTTCAAATATTGGACCATTATTGGCCTGGCTCTGGTGCTTCACATACTGGGAAAGTACAGGCCAGGATGTGGCAATTTACAGATTGAGCAGGTTATGGAAACTGTCCTGGGCATGGTGCTTCACCTTTTGGCTTAATTCTGGCCTGGTTGCAGTGCTTTACATGCATTGACTCACTGGCCTGGCTATGGTGCGGTACATTCTGGTCCATTACAGAAATTGATCCGATTATGGTGATGCTTTACATAATGGGGCATTGTGAATTTAGGCATTGTCATGGTGCTTCAAACACTTTGGAATAGTGAAAACAGCCTTGCTTATGGTGCTTTATACATGAGTGCAATGGGGAAATTGACATGACACGGACAATGCAGATACTGGCATCATGGTAGTAACCGCAACCTGTAGGGTAATTCTTCTGTGTGGTGCCCAATTCAAGAAAACCAGCAATCTGCAGGTACTAAATGACTGAAACTACCCTCAGCAACAGCCATTATCAATACTAGCAGCTACTTGGGCCTGGCACAAAAGTCCTCCCCAGCTAAATGAGCAGCAATGGCCTGAGTAAAAATGATTGTGCCTGTTTGGTTACATATTGGACAGAAGCAATAATACCTATGTTGCACCCTTATAAATGTGGTCACATCCTTGAATATTTGAGAACCATTAGTGTCATTTCTTTTGGCATAGACTATTTGAAAGTGCTTTTTTCAAAGAGGACCCTGCATATAATAGGCACAGCTTTTCCTGTAGCATACTTTTATACCTGATTGTGCATACAGTGTGATTTTTAAGTACACAGCATCTTTAGAGACACATAATTTTCAGCCTGCTTTGTTTTGTTGCAGCTCTTGAAATGATGTAATATTTCATTACTTGCCTGTCAGAACTGCCAAAAATCCATTGGGGCATATTACCAAGGAAGTGGCGGAGAGAGGCGTTACCCGTCTTGGCTTAACACCTCTCTCCGCCACTTCGGAAACGCCAGGCTGCACCATATTAACAAGGATATGGTGCAGCCTGGCGATTCCCCTGCGGTGGCACTAAGTTACACAACTTAGCGCCAGCGCTGCACCCTGCACCAGAGTGCAAGGGTGTCATGCGAGCAGGAGGTTTGTTTATGTGTAGGAAGGAGTTCCTTCCTGCACCTAAACAAACCTAAAATGCCATTTTGTAACTTTCATGTGTGCTGCTTTGTGCAGCACACATGGAAGTTATAAAATGGCATTTAGAAAAACGGTTTGTTCATGTACAGGAATGAACAAACCATGGCATTTTGCTTTTTCCATGTGAACTGCACAAGGCAGCACACATGGAAAAAGCAAAAACGAGGAGAAATAAAGCATTTCTCCTCGTTTCGCCACCTTAAGACCAGGATTTTCTGGTCTTAAGTTCGGCGCTGCCACCTATGATCGCCAAACTTGATAATAGGTGGCAGCGTCGACTTCAATGGGTGTTGCGGTGGAACGCCCACCGCAACACCCACTGCACGCCCCTTTCACGCTAAGTTTAGGCGTGAAAGGGGCACTATTATCAAGGCAGCGTTAAGCCACTTAGCGTGGCTTTAAGCCACGTTAAGTGACTTAACGCTGCCTTGATAATAGGGCGCTGACCCTATCGCCACCACAACGTCACAAAAAGTGACGTTGTGGTGGCGATAGGGGCTTGATAATATGCCCCATTGTTTTTTAAACCATATATTGAGAAAATTGTGTTGTAAAGTTCACCATGTTGTCTGTTGGAAACGGCCCTTTCTACAGGGTTGCCCCAAACGTTTTGCCTTCCCCTTCTCCCCTTTTTGCTGAATTCGTTGTTGTTGGCTTTAGGACTCTGGGCACTTTACCACAGCTAACCAGTGCTAAAGTGCATATGCTCTCTCCCTAAAACATGGTAACACTGGCTTATCCACAATTGGTATATTTATTTTACTTAGAAGTCCCTAGTAAAGTGCACTATATGTGCTCAGGGCCTGTAAATTAAATGCTACTAGTGGGCCTGCTGCACTGATTGGGCCACCCACTCAGTAGCCCTTTTAACATGGCTCAGGTCTGCCACTGCAGAGCCTATGCGTGCAGTTTAAACTGCCATTTCGACCTGGCAGTTAACATATTTGCCAGGCCCAAACCTTCCCTTTTATTACATATACGTCACCCCTAAGGTAGGCCCTAGGCAGCCCTATGGGCAGGGTGCAATGTATTTAAAAAGTAGGACATCTATTTTTGAGCTTTACATGTCCTGATAGTGAGAAACTTCTACATTTGTTTTTCAGTACTGCAAGGCCTATCTCTCCCAAAGGTTTACATTAGGATTGCCTTAAAATATCTTTTAAAAGTAATTTCCAATTGAGAAAAGATAGAGAATAGGAGTTAGATGTCTCTGGACTCACAATTTAAAATCACAACTTATGATGAAGCCGGATTTTAAATTGTAAGTCTGAAAATGCCACTTTTAGAAAGTTAAAGACACACAATTGATGGACGGAATGCGGAACAAATCAAAACATTCACCCCCAGTCAAGAGATCTAGGTTAAATCCATCATTCTTTTGCTCACCATGCCACCCCAGTTTAGACCTGGCCATATGCAAATCAGTCTTGACACTGTGCCTCATGGGAATAGTCCAGCCCGAACTGCCAAGCCAGGTCCTCCCTGGACCGGAAACAAGCATCCTAGGACCGGTTTCGGGGTTTCACCCCTCATCAGCCAGGATAGCTTGATTCCAGTGGCACAGTGAGCCCAGGACCCACGTCTGGGCATACCTGGCGCACTTTGGGCGAGAAAGCGAAAGACACACAATTGATGGACGGAATGCAGAACAAATCAAAACATTCACCCCCAGTCAAGAGATCTGGGTTTAAACCATCATTCTTTTGCTCACCATGCCACCCCAGTTTAGACCTGGCCATATGCAAATCAGTCTTGACACTGTGCCTCATGGGAACAGTCCAGCCCGAACTGCCAAGCCAGGTCCTCCCTGGACCGGAAACAAGCATCCTAGGACCGGTTTCGGGGTTTCACCCCTCCTCAGCCAGGATAGCTTGATTCAGGTAGCACAGTAAGCCCAGGACCCACGTCTGGGCATACCTGGCGCACTTAGGGCGAGAAAGCAAAAGACAAACAATTGATGGACGGAATGCAGAACAAATCAAAACATTCACCCCCAGTCAAGAGATCTGGGTTAAATCCATCATTCTTTTGCTCACCATGCCACCCCAGTTTAGACCTGGCCATATGCAAATAGTCTTGACACTGTGCCTCATGGGAACAGTCCAGCCCAAACTGCCAAGCCAGGTCCTCCCTGGACCAGAAACAAGCATCCTAGGACCGGTTTCGGGGTTTCACCCCTCATCAGCCAGGATAGCTTGATTCCAGTGGCACAGTGAGCCCAGGACCCACGTCTGGGCATACCTGGCGCACTTAGGGCGAGAAAGCAAAAGACACACAATTGATGGAAGGGAATGCAGGACAAATCAAAACATTCACCCCCAGTCAAGAGATCTGGGTTAAATCCATCATTCTTTTGCTCACCATGCCACCCCAGTTTAGACCTGGCCATATGCAAATCGGTCTTGACACTGTGCCTCATGGGAACAGTCCAGCCCGAACTGCCAAGCCAGGTCCTCCATGGACCGGAAACAAGCATCCTAGGACCGGTTTCGGGGTTTCAGCCCTCATCAGCCAGGATAGCTTGATTCCAGTGGCACAGTGAGCCCAGGACCCACGTCTGGGCATACCTGGCGCACTTAGGGCGAGAAAGCAAAAGACACACAATTGATGGACGGAATGCAGAACAAATCAAAACATTCACCCCCAGTCAAAAGATCTGGGTTAAATCCATCATTCTTTTGCTCACCATGCCACCCCAGTTTAGACCTGGCCATATGCAAATCAGTCTTGACGCTGTGCCTCATGTGAACAGTCCAGCCCGAACTGCCAAGGCAGGTCATCCCTGGACCGGAAACAAGCATCCTAGGACCGGTTTTGGGGTTTCACCCCTCATCAGCCAGGATAGCTTGATTCCAGTGGCACAGTGAGCCCAGGACCCACGTCTGGGCATACATGGCGCACTTAGGGCGAGAAAGCAAAAGACACACAATTGATGGACGGAATGCAGAACAAATCAAAACATTCACCCCCAGTCAAGAGATCTGGGTTAAATCCATCATTCTTTTGCTCACCATGCCACCCCAGTTTAGACCTGGCCATATGCAAATCAGTCTTGACACTGTGCCTCATGGGAACAGTCCAGCCCGAACTGCCAAGCCAGGTCCTCCCTGGACCGAAAACAAGTATCCTAGGACCGGTTTCGGGGTTTCACCCCTCATCAGCCAGGATAGCTTGATTCCAGTGGCACAGTGAGCCCAGGACCCACGTCTGGGCATACCTGGCGCACTTAGGGCGAGAAAGCAAAAGACACACAATTGATGAACGGAATGCAGAACAAATCAAAACATTCACCCCCAGTCAAGAGATCTGGGTTAAATCCATCATTCTTTTGCTCACCATGCCACCCCAGTTTAGACCTGGACATATGCAAATCAGTCTTGACACTGTGCCTCATGGGAACAGTCCTGCCCGAACTGCCAAGCCAGTTCCTCCCTGGACCGGAAACAAGCATCCTAGGACCGGTTTCGGGGTTTCACCCCTCATCAGCCAGGATAGCTTGATTCCAGTGGCACAGTGAGCCCAGGACCCACGTCTGGGCATACCTGGCACACTTAGGGCGAGAAAGCAAAAGACACACAATTGATGGACGGAATGCAGAACAAATCGAAACATTCACCCCCAGTCAAGAGATCTGGGTTAAATCCATCATTCTTTTGCTCACCATGCCACCCCAGTTTAGACCTCGCCATATGCAAATCAGTCTTGACACTGTGCCTCATGGGAACAGTCCAGCCCGAACTGCCAAGCCAGGTCCTCCCTGGACCGGAAACAAGCATCCTAGGACCGGTTTCGGGGTTTCACCCCTCATCAGCCAGGCAGTTCGGGCTGGACTGTTCCCATTGGGCGCAGGGTCAAGACTGATTTGCATATGGCTGGGTCCAAACTGGAATGGCATGGTGAGCAAAAAAACGATGGATTTAGGCCCAGATCTCTGTATTGGGGTGAATGTACGACATTGTTCTGCATTCTGTCCATCAATTGTAGTTTTTGCATTTGTCACCCCGAGTGGGACGGGTATGCCCAGACGTGGGTCTGGTGCTCTCCATGCCACTGGAGTCAAGCTATCCTGGCTGATGAGGGCTGAAAGCCCGAAACCGGTCCTAGGATGCTTGTTTCCAGTCCAGGGACGACCTGGCCTGGCAGTTCGGGCTGGACTAATCCCATTGGGCGCAGGGTCAAGACTGATTTGCATATGGCTGGGTCCAATCTGGAATGGCATGGTAAGCAAAAAACGATGGATTTAGGCCCAGATCTCTGCACTGGGGTCAATGTACGACATTGTTCTGCATTCTGTCCATCAATTGTAGTTTTTGCATTTGTCACCTCGGAGTGGGACGGGTATGCCCAGACGTGGGTCCCGTGCTCTCCAAGCCACTGGAGTCAAGCTATCCTGGCTGATGAGGGCTGAAAGCCCAAAACCGGTCCTAAGATGCTTGTTTCCAGTTTAGGGAGGACCTGGCCTGGCAGTTCGGGCTGGACTGTTCCCACTGGGCGCAGGGTCAAGACTGATTTGCATATGGCTGGGTCCAAACTGGAATGGCATGGTGAGCAAAAAAACGATGGATTTAGGCTCAGATCTCTGTTCTAGGGTGAATGTATGACATTGTTCTGCATTCTGTCCATCAATTGTAGTTTTTGCATTTGTCACCCCGAGTGGGACGGGTATGCCCAGACGTGGGTCCCGTGCTCTCCATGCCACTGGAGTCAAGCTATCCTGGCTGATGAGGGCTGAAAGCCCAAAACCCATCCTAGGATGCTTGTTTCCAGTCCAGGGAGGATCTGGCCTGGCAGTTCGGGCTGGACTGTTCCCATTGGGCGCAGGGTCAAGACTGATTTGCATATGGCTGGGTCCAAACTGGAATGGCATGGTGAGCAAAAAAACAATGGATTTGGGCCCAGATCTCTGTACTGGGGTGAATGTACGACATTGTTCTGCATTCTGTCCATCAATTGTAGTTTTTGCATTTGTCACCCCGAGTGGGACGGGTATGCCCAGACGTGGGTCCCGTGCTCTCCATGCCACTGGAGTCAAGAAATCCTGGCTGATGAGGGCTGAAAGCCCGAAACCGGTCCTTGGATGCTTGTTTCCAGTCCAGGGAGGATCTGGCCTGGCAGTTCGGGCTGGACTGTTCCCATTGGGCGCAGGGTCAAGACTGATTTGCATATGGCTGGGTCCAAACTGGAATGGCATGGTGAGCAAAAAAACGATGGATTTAGGCCCAGATCTCTGTACTGGGGTGAATGTACGACATTGTTCTGCATTCTGTCCATCAATTGTAGTTTTTGCATTTGTCACCACGAGTGGGACGGGTATGCCCAGACGTGGGTCCTGTGCTCTCCATGCCACTGCAGTCAAGCTATCCTGGCTGATGAGGGCTGAAAGCCCGAAACCGGTCCTAGGATGATTGTTTCCAGTCCAGGGAGGTCCTGGCCTGGCAGTTTGGGCTGGACTGTTCCCATTGGGCGCAGGGTCAAGACTGATTTGCATATGGCTGGGTCCAAACTGGAATGTCATGGTGAGGAAAAAAACGATGGATTTAGGCCCAGATCTCTGTACTGGGGTGAATGCACGACATTGTTCTGCATTCTGTCCATCAATTGTAGTTTTTGCATTTGTCACCCCGAGTGGGACGGGTATGCCCAGACGTGGGTCCCGTGCTCCCCATGCCACTGGAGTCAAGCTATCCTGGCTGATGAGGGCTGAAAGCCCGAAACCGGTCCTAGGATGCTTGTTTCCAGTCCAGGGAGGACCTGGCCTGGCAGTTCGGGCTGGACTGTTCCCATTGGGCGCAGGGTCAAGACTGATTTCCATATGGCTGGGTCCAAACTGGAATGGTATGGTGAGCAAAAAAATGATGGATTTAGGCCCAGATCTCTGTACTGGGGTGAATGTACGACATTGTTCTGCATTCTGTCCATCAATTGTAGTTTTTTCACTTTTAGAAAGTTGACATTTTCTTTCTTTAACCATTCTGTGCCTCTGCCTGTCTCTAAATACACGTCTGGGTTGGGTGACAGCTGGGCTTTGTGCATTCCCTCTAGACAGTCACACAAAGGGAGAAGGGGTTTGACATTTGCATCCTGATGGCCCATCACCAGGCTGATGGGCCTTCCTGGGGTAGATTGGACGAGAGGAGCTGACACTTGCACCTGAATAGGGTTGTGCATGTCCCCACACAAAGAGCTGCATACCCTGCTGTAGTGAGTTTGGAGCCTGGGCAGGAAAGGCAGGGACCTTGTGATCTTCAAAGGCCTCTTTTAAGTCTCCCTCACTTCAAAGGCGCATTTGGGTATCAGTACTGGACCCCTGACACCACCAAATCAGAACTTTGCTGGAACCAAGGACATTCTGCCTGGAAGAAGAGCTGTTGTGCTGTAGGAGGTGCTGCCACTTTGCTACCTGCTCTGTTGTGTTGGCCTGCTGCCTGTTGCTACTTCCCTGAGTGACTAGATCTGTTCTCTACATCCTTGAACCGAAGTTTCTCCAAGGGCTTGTTGGCTTGCCACCTGTTCTCTGAAGTCTCTGGGTCACAAAAGTCTTCTTACAACTCTGCTGGAGCTACTGGGTTCTGCCATCTATGAGTCCTTCCCTTGCCTGAGGTGCTTCCTCCAGTCTTTTACCTCAGAAGTGGGTTCTGCAGCTGTTTTCTGCAAAAATCGATGCAGTGACACCTTTACGCCGATTGGAACTGACACAGCGGTGTCCATCGCAGTACCGATCAACAACGATGCATGTCCTGTTTGTGAGATCCGAAGATGCTGCTGGGAGGCTCGACCTCGACCCAGCGCCGATCCTTCAACACCGACTGTGAGGCTCAACTCCGAACATCGACCCTACTGCGTGAATTGCATCGAGCCTTCAACGTCAACACTTGTTGCACAGAAAGGTACTTTTTGAATGGGTCCTGCATGGGTCCTGAAGCCAGCCCACCCTCTATCTTGGTCGACCTGAATTTTGGATTTACCCCAGTATAGCGCAACTTCAAGTAACCTTTTAGCGCTATCGATTTCTAAGCACTGTTTTTGGATTTAAAATTTAAAATTCATATCTCAAATTCTATTGATTGGATTTTTGTCGTTTTGGCCTTGTTTTACTCAGTTAAATATCCTCTATTTTTCTAAACAGGTGTGGAGTCTTTTGTGGTGTTTTCACTGTGTTTCTTTAATTGAAGTGTTGCACAAATACTTTACACATAGCCTCTTAAGTTAAGTGTAACTACTCTATGTCAAGCTGCCAGAGGGTGAGTACAGGTTAAATTAGGTTGTGTATCTGACTTACCCTGACTAGGATTGTGGCCCCTGCTTGAACAGGAATGTTATGCCAACCAGAAACCTCAATTTCTAACGTTGTCTTACGTTTTTCCAAAAAATTCCTTGGGAAGAGGCCCTTTATCTTTATTCCTTGGAGAATGCCAATCTTACTCATTATGTTGACTTGGTGAAATTCAGGGCTGATATAAAAGAATATTTCCAGGGCTGCTTTGGATTTCCAGTCCAGCACTAGGTACATTAAATCGTAATGATGCACTAAGTGACATTAAAAGCATTTGTTTCCAAACATGAACTTAAAAACATATTCAAAGTCCTCTATTCAATTATGATGATGCTATTTGTGAACAAGGAGACAAGTCAGTCCGTCATTCATAATCTATATACACAAAACATTGGGACTTATATACAAGCCCCTTGCATCGCAGATGCGTCACTTTTTCCCATATTAAAAGTGATGCACCTGCGGCGCAAGGTGCTTGTAAATAAGCCCCATTATTTTTATAAATGGAGTAATATTATTTATTTATTAAACCATGCATGTGAGGTTTTTGTATAGCACACATCTTGAACTGAAAGTTACTTAAAGGTGTCCTCAGATTTGGCTATCATGAAAAAAGAGAATCAGGGAAGCAAAGCGATTTGCCTAAGATCCCAGGTCAAGCAGGGAAACTGCTATTTGGCCACATGTTTTCTTTTCAAACATTGTACTATTCAGCTTTTGCCTGAATATCGTTTTTTTTCTCTTCATTTTGTCCCAAAAGAAAATGACTGAGTTAAATTTATTTTCCTCCAGGAAATAAATTAGTATGTGTTTAGAACCTCAGATGATAAATTAACTTGACACAAGAAGGTTTTTCAAAGAACAAAGTCATTTACAACAGAAAGTAGACTGTGGGGCATATTACCAAGAACACGCGATAAATATCGCAAATCGCGCTTAGCGCGTTTTTCATTATCGCCCTCTATCGCTGAATTACATCGCCGTGTTAGCGGCGTATTAGCAACGCTTTGCTAACAGGCGATGTACAATCCAGCGATAGACTGCGATAATCATCATTAGCGTGTGAAATCCAGCGATGAGTTCACAGCGCTAATGAAAAGCTTGTTAATAGGGGGGTGTGGACTTAACCAGACAATCCACCTCCCATACAAAACATGCTTAAGTCAAGTTTTTACCAGGCGTAAGAATCCAGCGATAACCGCGGTTACCGCTGCTTTTTTTATCGCTCCGCGGTTCTGGGGCCGCGTTGTAAATACCGCCATGTCGTGTTTGCGACTTTTTTCACGTTGTTTTTTGTAGGAACGCCTATTTTGCATTTCATTTGCGATGTATATCGCTAACATGAGTAGCGTTACAAAAACGGCAGCTAACATGCGCTAATGCATGTTAGCGACGCCTTGATGATTGTGCGATAGGAAAATCGCCGATTTTCCGACGATAAGTGCCGGAAATGTGGCGATACAACTGTTGATAATATGCCCCTATGTTTTGTATTGAAATCACCCAGATTTAAACAGACTGGTAGGAGAAGTGATTTGGCACCTGAATGTATACATTAGTAAAACAACAACATTAAAGCGATCCCACTGAGCCTGTTTTCTTGTAAAAAACATTCTGAGTGACAAGTTTGTTTCAGGGCTAGTGACAGACCACACATCTTATTCATTTAAATGACCAAAACAAGATAAACCATGAAAAGCACCTCTACTGTGGGGGTTGGCTGAAAAGAGTATGGGGGTGTAAAGCAATGTGACTGCAGAGTGTAAGCACAGCTTGAAAACAGAGCTTTTTCCAAGAAGCAAGAGCCTTTCTGTAGATGTTGAAGATGCCGGATGCCTTGATTCTTTCTTTGATCTGTATGCTCAAGTTCCACTTAGCACAGCAGAAGACCCTTTTGTTACGCGCACTCCATATGCGCAGAGAGAAAATACCACCTGCGCAGACTCCCCAGCACGCAGCTTACAGGGAACTGTGTTCCATGCCTCTTTTTCTCACTCTTGCAGGTTGCTGCTTTCTCCCTTTGTGACGATTTTACCATCTTTCTCTTCCTCCGTCTTTTCGATCTGCATGTTTTCCCCTGTTTTACACTCAATAAATATCCAATGCAGAAAAATAGGTGCCGGTCTCCATAAGTAAGTGTCAGTGGCCCCCACCGGCAACCATAGGCTCAAATACAGCACTGAGAAGTTGAAGACTAGGATAGGAGGTTCCATGTACCCTCCAGCCCATGCTTCTTCTATGACTCTCTTTGATACAGCTCTGTGATGGTGGTGTTGCAGCGTAAAGCGTGGTAAAAATATTTATTATGCGTGTACTCTCCTAACTACTCTAACCATACTGGGCCCTTTACAATTAGACAATCTTTGGCGCTTCCATTACCACAAAGCCAATGATCCTCTGATGTATCTTTCTCCACCGATAGGAGGGGTGGAAATTAGGGTGACCAAACTCCAAGTTAGCCGTCCAATGAGGACCATTAATTGACAGCCAACTCACAAATTAGAGATCAAATTTAGGTACACCACTCTCAGAACCATGCTGTAGAAATAAAGAAGAGCAACAGGAAGCCCTAACCTCCTAAATAAGTTATGTCGGGTAAGGATTATGCAGACTAAAAGCTCTGCAACAGCAACGCAAAACAAAAGAAGTTACACATGTTGTTCTGTCAGAGCTCGCTGATTCTCCCTACAACGCATTTAAGGCATCACTTAACTAGCACAATTTAAATGGAAGAACCAGCAAGACTCAATAATAGACTCAGACAGGTATTAGATTAATTTGGTTATTGTATTAAAGATTCAAAATCCATACCAATAAGCAACCTTTTGAGAATTTCAGTTAAGAATATCACAGCTTGCATTAAAGTGCCAAGCATTTAGGCAAGAGCTTTACCAAATGTTTATTGTAAAAATTCAATTACAGACTTACAGAGTCCCATTACCATTAAAGGCAGAATAATAGTTTGTTTTGTCTAACAGCTCAAATACTACGAAGAAGGGGAAAGGGTTCAGATTTAATGTCCATTAAGGGATAGTCCATTAGCATAGAACAAAGAAATAAAGGAAAATTTAAATGAAATGGTTTGGAAAAAAGGTTTCAGTCTGTCAGCTACCGTCTGTAGCATTAGCAAAGCAGTCCAAAAGTAAGAGAATAGTTCTTAGTAATCATCTAAAATCATTCATCCTAGCATCTCCTCGCAAGGGGAAAAGAAAAAGTATGGCGTTTGTTCAGAAGCAAAAATCAATGGCGTTGGGAGTTGCCCCTCCTTTGGGGTTTCTTCTTTTATAAAGTCTCTAACAAGGTCCAAGTGATGTAGTATGACACCACTATCGAAAACTGTCATATGCTCAGATTCACATAATGTCACCTAGGACACTTGCAACAGAAGGCATTAGAAACACTAGGCCACTTTAATAGCAAAATGTTCATTAATAAATGCTAATAACCAACATGTTCATAAGAAATTCTCATTAGTGCAATTCATTTATATGTATTAGTATTGCTTTGTATGTATGTTTTCTTCATCTCTGATGCCTTCAGGCCATGTCCATGCTATATAGAATTGCAAATAGATAAATAAATTAAATAAATAAATCTGAGACCTAAGTCTAGTCATAAGGGAGATAAAGGAGTACTGACAGGGAGATTAGTTAAGAGTCACATAAAACAACTTTCAATGTTCTCCAGGCATCTTATATCTTTGTGGCCCCAAAGCTCCATACTATATAAAGTTGCCCCATGGGCTTTAAGACTGTACATTGGAAGGGCTGGGGATATAGGGGAAACTAAGGAACCTCAATGCAACCTCACAATTCCCTCTTAGTATTGTTCTAACTTTAGTCTACACTTCGAAATATGAGGTGACCAATCAAAATGCTCAGTGAGTGTGACCCCTAGATAGTCAAATACTACATGGACTCTCTCCAATACGGCTCTGTTACGCAGTGGATTTGTTCTAGTGGATGTACAGGGATTAAAAATCATATACTTGGTTTTCCCAATGTTAATATCTAAGCCCCTCTGTTTTCAGAAAAACCCAAACCGATCCAGAAGCTTTTGAAACCCCATGAGTGTTTTTGAGATCAAGAGTGTATCATCCGCAAATAGAAGGGCTGGAACTCTGTCATCAGCTAATCTAGGGGCGTCATTCTCTCATACCCTCTAGATAAGGTACCAGATCATTAATGAATTGAATAAATGGAGTCAGGGTGAGAACGCACCCCTGCTGAACACCCAGCTTAACTGGAATGGGGTCTGTGAGTTCGCCCTGAGACCTACAGAGAACCTGAGCAAAATTGTTGGTGTGTAGTCTGATGAGAACATCCAGGACGTACTTTGGAACCCCAATATCTGACAACAGTTTCCACACGGACTCCCTAGGTACTAGATCAAAAGCAGACTGAGGTCCACAAAGGTCACGTAGAGGCGACCACCCCCCAGGGTAACATATTTCCAGTAGAGTAGCTGAAGGCGAAGCACCTGATCGATGGTGCTTATACCATCCCTAAAGTCAGCTTGAAGCGGCGTCAACATTTTGGTAAAAGTTAGCCACTCACGTAGCCTACCCAAGATAACCTTGCTGAAAATATTTTGGGTACTGTCAATGAGGTTAATAGGCCTATAATTTGAGGGGAGTGCCCTAGAGCCCTTCTTAATGATCGGGATGATCTCTGCCCCGGCCCATGTAGGAGGCATGGGTGCACCTGTCATTCTCGCATTAAAGAACAGTACAAAATATGGACAGCAAATGTCCTTTTCAGCCCTACAAAGATCCGCCGGGATCTTGTCCAACCCTGGGGCTTTGTTTGGGATAATCCAGTCTAAAGCTTTTCTAATTTCAGAACTGGAAATTAGGTTAGTGTCTTAAGTTGATATTTCGATTTGGATATCTACTAACCCATTACTGCCTGCACCACAGCCTAAAGCCGTATGCGTGAACCCAGCATTCCCACTCTGGGGAATATCTAACCCTGTGGCAAAGGAATACAGCTCTGAGAAGTGAAAAACCCAGTCAGCTGCAGAGATGTTAATTGGTGAATGATCATCAAGACCACTATTAGCAAGAATGATTCACCGACACAACATCGATGTAATAAATATCGATGTAAAAATATCAAGTAAAAAATATACACAACAAAAATATCGACTCCTATACTTAAACAGGTAAGTACAAAAATATCGACTAAAAAATATGGATGTAAAAAATATAGGGGCATATTAGCAAGACCGGCGATAAAATTATCGCCGTTTTAGCGGCAGGAAACTGCAGCTAAAACGAGCGATAATGGGCTTGCTAATATGCGTTATAGAATTCCAATAGAAGCCCAGGTTAGATGTCCTGCACATCTAACCTGGGCTTCTATTGAATTCTATAACGCATATTAGCAAGCCCATTATCGCCATTTTAGCGGCAGTTTCCTGCCGCTAAAACGGCGATAATTTTATCGCCGGTCTTGCTAATATGCCCCATAGATGTATAAAATATCGACGTTTATATAAATATAAAATAAAATAATATAGATTCAATATGTTAAATATTAAATTTAATTTTAACAAAATAAAATACAATTAATATACATTTTAATAAAATATAACAAATAAACTTAATAAAAAAAGATAAACACACACACATAATTATTTATAAATATATATTTACTTTAAAACAATTAATAAACTGTTATTTTTCATATATGTTAAAAGTTTTAAATTATATAAAAAATAAAAATACACATCAATGATTTAAAATATAAAAAAAACAAAAATGTATAATAAATTAAAACATTAAACTATTAAAAAATGTTTAAACTTAAATTTCACAATACAGTCAGTGCAACAGTAGGGAAAGTGTTGGATAGCGGAGGGGTAAAAATAACTATTCCCACTCCAGTGAGAGCAACAGTAGGAAAAGTGCTGGATAGCGGAGAGGTAAAAATTACTATTCCCACTCCATTGGGTGCAACAGTAGGGAAAGTGTTGGATAGCGGAGGGGTAAAAATTACTATTCCAACTCCAGTGTGTGCAACAGTAGGGAAAGTGTTGGATAGCGGAGGGGTAAAAATTACTATTCCCACTCCAGTGAGAGCAACAATAGAGAAAGTGTTGGATAGCGGAGGGGTAAAAATTACTATTCCCACTCCAGTGAGAGCAACAGTAGGGAAAGTGTTGGATAGCGGAGGGGTAAAATTTACTATTCCCACTCCAGTAACTGCAACAGTAGGGAAAGTGCTGGATAGCTGAGGGGTACATTTTTTTATTCCCATTCCGGTGACTGCAACAGTAGGGAAAATGTTGGATAGTGGAGAGGGAAAAATTACTATTCACACCCTTCACCGCTGAGGAGGTTCAGAAGACGATCGATTCGCTTAAGCTCCAGAAAGCACCTGGCCCTGATGGCCTTAATGCCCACTTCTATCGTACATTCGCTCTGGATCTCGTCCCCCACCTGGTAACGCTTTTCAATGACATCGCTACCACGCAACAGGTGACCCCTTCGATGGGCGAAGCCCTGATCTCTGTCATCCCCAAACAAGGAAAAGACCCCTCCCTCTGCGCCTCTTACAGGGCGATAGCGCACCTAAATTTGGACGCCAAGCTCTACTCCAAAATCTTGGCCACCCGCCTAGAAAACATTATGCCGTTCCTGGTGCAGGCCGATCAAGCGGGCTTTATCAAGGGGAGACAAACCCATTACAACCTGCAAAGAGTAGACCACATTATCGAGAAAGCACAAAGGAAGGCAATACCCACGGTCCTTCTCGCGCTGGACGCGGAGAAGGCCTTTGACCGGGTGGACTGGGCCTTTCTGACCCGCACTCTTCGTCGGTTCGGCTTCGCCAAGACTTTTATTGGGATGGTCAGAGCGAATTATCATGCACCGCGCTCTAAGGTCCTGGTGAACGGGGTGGCTTCCGAATCTTTCAATCTCTCTCGGGGCACCCGTCAGGGTTGCCCCCTATCCCCCCTCTTATTTGCGCTCAGCATCAAACCCTTTGCGGAACGCATTCGATCCAACCCGGACATAGGGGGAGTCCCATTCGGCTCGGATGAGCACAAGATATCCCTCTTCGCGGATGATGTGCTCCTACCGGTCACGAGACCGCACTCTTCCCTTCCGGCAATACTGGCAGAGCTCACCTCATACGAGCGGGCCTCGGGCTTCAAGGTGAACCACTCGAAATCCTTCCTCTTGAATCTCACAGGGCCTAAAGACACTATGCGGGCTATTGAGGGCGCGACCCCCTTTCGTAGTGCCCACAAAGACATCACCTACCTGGGCATAAAGCTCACCCCCAAGCTGGAGCACTTCTATAGGGCGAACTTCCCCCTGCTGTTGCGCAAAATTAAAGCAGACTTTGCCAGATGGCGGACGGCCTACCTTTCATGGATAGGAAGGATAAACGCTATAAAAATGAATATCCTCCCGCGTTTACTGTATCTCTTCCAGGGCCTTCCGATCCCGGTGGATAGGGCGCTGTTCTCCGAATTAAAAACAATGGTCACCAAGTTTATTTGGCAGGGGCAGAGGGCAAGACTCTCCAACCGAATGCTGATGCGGCCGAGGGGGGAGGGAGGGTTGGCCCTTCCGGACTTCCTGGGTTACTATAGGGTGGCCCAACTGAGGGTGATCACGGAGTGGTCCCTTCGAGAATCGGATAAACTCTGGCTCCATATGGATAGACAAATAACAGGGAGAACGATCTGGGACCTACTGTGGAAACACAAACAGCATCGGCCACACAACGCCTACATCAGCACACCTACGGCAACCAGCCTGGGGGTCTGGGATGTTTTGAACAGAACCACTCCTCTCACCACCTTTCCTTCCCCGTACACGCCCATACACTTTAATCCAGAATTCCCCCGGCATTACAGGAAGGCCCCTTCGACGCTTTGCGAGAGGGGGGTTGCCTTGTGCTTTTTCATTTGTTCGAAGGGGGGAAATTGCTCTCCTTCCTGGAGTGCTCCAAGGCCTTTCAGCTCCCACCTACTGAGGAATTCCATTATTTACAACTTAAACACTGGGCTCTGCAACCGCAGGTAGGGCTGGCTGCTACCAGGGAGTTACTTCCCTTTGAGAAATTTGCCCTGTCCGGGGCCTCCTCGAGGGGAACCATCTCCTTTCTCTACTCCCTTTTACAGACGCGGAGCTCCCCGCTCACCTTGAGACACCAAAGGTTCTGGGATACACTATTGGACACTCCACTACAGGAGAAACAATGGTCCTCACTATACAGGGATATTCCCAAGTTTAACTGCTCTATGTTTTTAAGGGAGGCCCATTACAAGATTATGTATGAATGGTACCTACACCCTCAGAGGATACACTCCATCTTCCCTAACGCTTCGGGCAGGTGCTGGAGGGGATGCAGGCAGCTGGGCAACTTTAGGCACATCTGGTGGGACTGCCCCCACATCAAGCCCTTCTGGAAGGAGGTCCTAGCCCAAATCAAGCAGATCTTGGGTTACCCTATTCCAGACACGCTAGAACACATACTCCTGGGGATCCGGGATACCAAGCTGAAGCGCCAGCCACAAGGGGACCGCTCGGTAATGTGGCTCTGCCTCGGGCGGCCAAGATGGCCGTAGCCGCAGCTTGGAAGAAATCAGAGGCTCCTTCCCTCACGCAATGGCATGCCAGATTGTGGCGGGCTCTGGAGAGAATGGCAGACATTGTAGAGGATGCCCGCAAGGGTTTTGACTATGTATGGGCCCCCCTGGTAGAATACTTATCCGAGGGACTGCCCCTGTTTGCATGCGGTCCGAGGATTCGAGCTCTCCATCTCTTTCATATCTAGAACTGCCACTAACACCCTCGAGCTATCGAAAGGAATTCTACGACGGAAGGGTTTCCCTCTCCCTAGACAGTGACCTTATGTAGTAACTGTATGGGATATTTCTTTATTGACCGTGACACCTTAGTTTAAGTTCTCATGTTCTTTGGTTTCGGGGGGTGGGGGAGAGGCGAAAGCTGACGGCTAAAGTAATTCATACATCGCCGATTCCTAGTTCACAAACTGTATACGTTCTATTAGCACACTGTACTGTTCGGATGATATTAGGCATTGGGATCTCCTTTCCCCACATGTTATTTTTTGCATTTCTATGTCTCTCGCTATCTTTAAAACCAATAAAAAGATATTTGACAAAAACTGTACTTCCAATATTTACCAAATCACTGTCTGCACTTAAACCTTGAGATTTATGAATGGTCACCGCATATGCTAAAGAAAGAGGAAACTGTTTTCTACGAACATACAAATCTTTAACAAGCAAAAAATGAACAGCACAACGTCCAATCTGTTTTACCTCTTCAATCTGATCAAATTTAATCTTCAAAAATTCAATTCCATCTCTGTTCTGAAAATGTACATAATCAACAACTGTTCCCATTGTTCCATTCACGAAACCTTTTTTCAACATCTAAATTACGCCGTAATATTACCCGACAGTTTACACATACATATAAAGTCTTTTCCAAACCAGCAGTCTTTAGATACAGATTTTTCCAAAGAATCTAATTTTGACTGTAATTTCTCTGACAGAAGAATAGTAACTCCTTCGTGTTCCATTTTATCAAAGGCTTCCATTTTCACTATTGGTTGTTTCTCCAGTTTCAAAAGTTCTTGATTGAATGTAGAGCACTCTTGCAGTGTTGGCATTAGACAAACTATAGACTTCTTTTCTCCAATTTTTTTGTACATTATTTCAGGTGCAATATTTTCATTTGGAAACAAGTTTGTTAGTAGTCGACTTTGTAAAGCTTCTTTACCATCTTTTGTCAAGACACCAATTCTAATATCTTGAAGAATGTTTCCATAATGTTCATCACTTGCTTGTCGCATATTCTTAATAAGTTCTTTATATTCAAAAAGAGACCAAATGTTCACATTTCCAATACTTCCCAAAGATTTCCTAGTGTCTTCATGGACAAGTGTTTTAAAACTGGTTGCCCTTTCACAGGAGTAAGTTGTAATAGATCGCCGAATACAATTACATGTTTTCCTCCAAATAAAACATCATAATCTGTTTTTAAAATCTGTTGCATTCTTAAATGTACAAAGGCAAGCATTACGTTTGAGACCATGCTCACCTCATCAATTATCAGAAGTTTCATTTTCTTTAGTACTCTTGAAACTTCATAACAAGCTTCTCCAGATAGCTTGTGATATTCCAACTTATTTTCATGTTCAACTGGTAGCATCAGTAAACGATGTAATGTAATCCCTTTAATGTTGTGTGCTGCTAACCCAGTTGGAGCGGTTACAACACAAGATAAATGTGATTCAGTGGTTTTCTGTAGATAACTGGTCAAAACTTTAATTAAGAAACTTTTTCCTGTACCAGCTTGACCACTGAATGATATACATTCGAATAGGTTTAAATGATGTGCAGTTGCATTCTTTTTTTATGAAGTAAACCATGCTCTATCTGTTGTGTAACTTGCTGATTTATTTCTTTCTGTTCAATATTTAGTTGTTCTTCCAAGTTTCCCAACTCCATAATATCCTGCTGTACTTGTTGCATTGTCGTTTCTACTTCACTCATGGGTATTGCTACTTCATTTTCAAGAATTGGTTGTCCTAGTGGATCTTGACTTAGTGGAGCAGAACTTTGACTATCTTGAGAACTGTCTCTAGCAATTTCAGCTGCAATACTAGTTTCTTGTTCAATCTCTTCATTCAACATTTGTAGATAATTTGGAAAAACTGTGCATTCAATGCTATCTTTACATGCATTAAAAGAATCTTCATAGCACTCAAAATCTCCAAGTAATTCCATTTCAGTACGCCAAGGCTTGAAGAGTTGCAGAAGTGCTAAATAGAAAAATTCCCTTTTATCTACAGTATCACAACTGAGTTTCCTGTGATTAATAAGATTTCCTTTGGTATGTTTTACCAAACATCCATCACATCCAATTACTGCATATTTTTCTTCATTTATATTTTCTGTAACATTTCTCTTAAAGCTGTAATATTGCAGTACTTCATAGAGACATATGTTTTCCAGATGTGGACTTCTTTTAGGATAGTACGTATCCAACATGTTTGTTTTAACAATATCTGTACTTTCCGGTTCATTTAATGCTAAGTATTCAATTTCTTGTACAGATTTCAATACTCGATTTTGTGTTGCAGCAAGACCTAGACTTACCCAAATGATTCCTCTTGACTTTGAATATAAACTTGCAGATGTCAACCGATCCGAACATTCGTACGATCCAATCTCTCGATGGGAAAGCATCTTCAAACTAAAGCTGTACAATTTGTTACTAAGAGTCTTCTCTTGTGAAATTTCTTCCCACATTTCTTTCAACTCTGTCTTTTCAGATTTTGTTATATATGATGTAACATAGCGAGCAACAGCAATTGAATTATCTGCAACATACTGGATATCCATATTTGCATTCCACATCATCAAAATCACTGGATTGTAATCATTAATATACTTTGAATCTTCACTTCTTTTTATATTGTAAGTATTCTTTGGAGATTTTCGAGTTATAGTATGCCTCACTGCTGACATGAAACTGTTGACTCTTCCTTTGGAAATTACTGGACGTGGGAATCCAAAACGACATTTTGTATAAAATGTTTCCTTTGACTTGTATTTCCGTCGACAATATTTCCCACATCGATGACTTTGAAACCGTAAAACTTGTTGTCTTAAGGTATTTTCTCCTCCTGTTTTTGGAATAGCACAGGTAACATAGTCTTCAATGAAAGATAAAACAGTCTCATCAGAATCGGTTCCAAATTTAGGTGCATCCTTGATCCATAATAGCATATGTATATGAGGAGCACCTCTGGCTTGGTACTCCTTTCTCCAAAAGAAATCAATAACTTCTCCAAGAGGTGGGTTATTTTTATTGCAGATAAAAGACATCATAGCTTGAAACCTATGATTAAAATATCTGCACACATTTACAGGATCCAAGGAACACAGTTCTCCAGCTGTCTTCAATTCAATGTTTTTAATATTTGAATTTGCTTCTCGTAGAAATTCAAGTAAATCATCCCATGCGTATTCAGCACAGCTTAGCGTAACAAACCACGTAGGGGTTCCTAAGTTCCTTAACATACATTTAAGTTCTCCGTGACGATGATACCAATACTCATTAGTACCACGTTGACACGCCATCAAATTAATCAACTGAGATTCTAAATGATCGTCTCTTTGTTGTACTTTGTCCATGAATTCCTTTGCAGAAACATGTGTAAGATGAACTCCTGTTTTTAATATGTGGTTCACTGCATATGAAAGTCCAGACAAGTCACTTTCAAACAGAAGATGAAATATATATGGAATACATTGTCGAAATCTTGGATCTTCTGAGTACAATCTTGTTGTACGATATTCTGAAGCTGGAATCTGCACGGGTCGTTCATCATATCGTCCACCTTTTCCAGTGGGGAAGAGCTGTGGAAAACAACGGGCTTCTAAACTTCTTTCCCAAACACTCATAGGAGTTCCCTTCGCTTTCTTCATTTGGAATAATTCAATAGTATTTCCAATCACTTCTTTTGAATGTAAAGGATGTATACTATAATGTTCATAAATTTCTTCACTCCTGGAGACATCCACTTTTTCGATTTGGCCAGTTGAATTTTCTCTATCATCTCCTAAAGATATTTCTTCTTCGTCCACATGTATATTTTTATAATAAATATTGTTTTGTATAAGATATAATGTAGCTTTTTGAAGTTTGGTGACATCTACTAACTCTTGCCATATTTTCCGACTCTTTGTTGGTACACCATTAACTAGAATAACTACAGGTTCACTTTCCTCTCTCTCTACACCAACAGTTTCAATATTTTTCTTAAAATCTAAAGGTAAATACACAACTCTTCCTTTTAAACCTCTTTGTAAATCTGTTGGAGGCAGCTTACCTGTTTTAGGCTCCATACGAACAATAGCCTGAAACGGGTGCACAGATTGAATAAGAATAGATTCATATGTATTTAAATCTACTAGTTCTGAAGGAATACCTACCAACTCTAGGTTATTATGTACAGCTCTAGCTGGCATTTTATTCTCTTCTAGTTTGCTGTAACAATATTTACAAATACGTTGATCACTACCCAACTCAAAACGACCTTCCACCAACAAATAAGCACCAAATTGCTCCCACTTATCATTGTTTTCCTTTTCACTTTTTAAATACACATCAACATTCCTAGTTTGACTTCTATAGTGAGTACGTCGACAACAGATACAAACATAGTTTGGTTTTTCACAACAAACTACCTTAAACTTTGTAATTTCTTCTGCAAACTTCTGAGTACTACTATCTTCCACCTCTTCTTCAACACCTACACTTATGAAACTCTCACTTTCTCTACACTCCTCTTCAGGACCAAAGAAACGAAACTGTATATCATCACAAACTTTTTTACATCCAATACTGAACCATGCAAAAGAGCAGTGTTTATTTCACTTAAACATAATGCAGGACTCTTTACATAGTACAATCTTCTTACTAACGTCCGCATTTCTGAGTGATGTACTGCTAACATTCTCAAATGATGAAAAGTACTTTGACACACTTTTCTCGAAAGACAAGCCAGAGAATGACCCTGCAAGCCAGTATATTTTCTCACTTTACAAGGATCTAGTCCTTGCAACATCTTAATCTTCTGTTTAACACTTTTTTTTACCATACTCTCGTAAGAAATTTCGTAAAATATCAATAGATTCCTGTCGTATACTACAAATACTACTACAATCCCACCTATACACTGGAGCTTGTGAACGTCTCCCTTGAACTTCTTCAGCTATTACTTCTTCTACATTTCTAGGAACCATCTTTTCTTTTTCAATTGGACAACCATTTTTAACCTCATAAGAACGACCATTGGTATCAACTGCGTGAACTAATGTATTTTGTTGAAAATAGCTTTCTTCATTAAAAAAAGGTTCAGTACTAGAAGTGTGCTTCCATTCACCCAAATATGTTTTGCAAAAGTTAGTTCTATTGACCAGTCTTTTTCTTTTACTTTTCTCCTTCATAAAATGCATTGTTTTATTCAATGTTGTCATTCTTTTCAAAACTAATATAAACAATCTTCTTTTCAATTCAAAAGCGTTTTCGACTACACTTTCAATCTGTTGCTTTTTCTTGTAAAATGCAGATCTTCTTTTATATTTCTTGCAATCTTTCATTAAATTTTGCAGTACTCTACTTTTAAACATTCGTTTCCTAATATCCTTATACTGTTTCATCCTTCTTTCATCATAGATTATTTTCCCAAAACATGATTTTCTATTAATATCTCCTTTTTTTGTTTCCTTCTGAATGGTTGTACTACTTTTCTTTTTCTTTTCTCCATTTTCTAAATTCGTAATCTTCTTTAAAACTCTTTTAACAAATTCTTTAGTTCTCTTACCAGAAGCCTTTTTCTTCAATGTCACATGTTGTACTTTGTCTGATTTCTCCTTTTCTGTTTCTTTTAAATAGTACTCTTTTCTTTCTTTTCTTTTCTTTTGATCTTTTCTTGCCATACTCAATCTTTATTAATAATAATGGTGAGTATCTGAAAAGAAAGAAAAGTTTAAATACTTTCATTAAATCATTTAATATTAATAAAATAATTATATACAAATATTCTCATATATAAATAAAAAAATATTTTTAATTGCATTCCAAAAGTATGTCAGACACTGCAGACAAAGGTCCAGAAAGAGGCAAGAGGGGTGCAGAAAGACCGAAGACGGTGTGAAAGATACATGAGGGGTGCAAAAAGAAGCAACAGAGGTGTACAAAGAAGCAAGAGGAATGCAGAAAGAAGCAACAGAGGTGTAGAAAGAGGCAAGAGGGGTGCAAAAAGAGAGGAGAGGTGCAGAAAGAGGCATAAAAGGCGCAGAAAGAAGCAAGACATGTACAGAAAAAAACAAAAAAGTGCAGAAAGAATGAACAGAGGTGTAGAAAGAGGTAACACGGATGCAGAAAGAGGAAACAGGGCTGCAGAAAGACCTAAAAGGAGTACAGAAAGAAGCAACACAAGCAGAAAGACACAAAAGAAGTGCAGAAAGAAAGAACAGAGGTACAGAGTCCATGTGTTCTGTCTAAGTAATTGAAAGAGTGCATGGGTAATGCCAGGGTGATTGCATAAGTGCAGGGGTAATGTCTAGGAGATTGGCGGAGTGCATAAGTAAAGTATGGGTGATTGCATGAGTGCAGGAGTAATGTGTGTGAGGTTGTATGAGTGTAGTAGTAGTGCCTGGGTGATTGGAGGAGTGCAGAGATAGTGCATGGGTGATTTTATAAGTGCATAGATACTGGTTGGGTGATTCAAAGAGTACAGGCCTAGTGCCTGGGTGATTTGAAGAGTGCAACGGTAGTGCCTGGGTCATTACATAAGTGCATATGTACTAGCTGGATGATTTAAGAAGTGCTTTGGTAATGCCTGTGTAATTGTATACTACAGCAATAATGCCTAGGTGATTCCATGACTACAGGGATAATGCCTGGGTAATTGCATGAGTGCAACGGTAGTGGCTGGGTGATTATATAAATGCATGAGTAGTGGATACATGATTGAAAGACTGCATAGTTAATACCTTGGTGATTGCATGAGTGCAGCAGTAATGCCTGAGTGATTACAGTAGTTCATATGTAGTGCCTACATCATTGGAAGACTGCATGGATAGTAGTTGGGCGTTTTCATAAGTGCACGAGTACTGGCTGAATGATTACATAAGTACAAGAGTAGAGCCTGCATGATTGAAAGAGTGGAAAGATAGTAGCAGGCTGAATGAAGCACTGTATACCTAATGCGTTGGTGATTGCATGAGTATAGGGGTAACATCTGGGGGATTAAAGAAGTACATAGGTAACGTCTGGGTGATTGCATGACTACAGGAATTAATATCTGGGGATTTACATGACTACATAGGAAGTGAGTGGGTGATTTTACAACTGCATGTGTACTTCTTGGATGATTGCAGGACTACTCAGGTAGTTCCTGAGTGAATAAAGGAGTGCAAAGGTAGTGCCTGAGTGATTTCTTAACAGCATGACTACTGGCTGAGTGATTACATAAGTACAAGGGTAGTACCTCTGTGATTGAAATAGTGCAACAGTAGTGGCTGGGTGATTATATAAGTGCATGAGTAGTGGCTACATGATTGAAAGAGTACATGGGTAATACCTTGGTGATTGTATGAGTGTATAGGTATTGCCTGGGTGATTGCATGAGTGTAGCAGTAATGCCTGAGTGATTACAACAGTGCATATGTACTGCCTGGATTATTAGAAGACTGCATGGGTAGTACTTGAGTGTTTTTATAACTGCATAACTGTTGGGCCTAGCAAAATATAAAGCAGCAGACTATTACATCACTCAAATACAAGTCTCTCCATATTCTAAGAAGCATGCATACATATGTCTCTACGTTTTCAAACCAACATCATATCTAAAAGAAATATGTATACAATATTTTATAACTCTATGAGTACTGCCTGGGTGATTACAGAAGTACTAAAGTACTACCTGAGAGATTACAGGAGTGCAAAGGTAGTGCCTGGGTGATTTTATAAGTGCAAGTGTGCTTCTTGGCTGATTGCATGACTACTGAGTTAGTGCCTGAGTGAATACAGGAGTGTTAATAAACTGCCTGGGTGAATTCTTATCAACATAGGTACAGCCTGCATGATTGCATGACTGCAGAGATAGTGCATAAGTAGTGCCTGGGTGATTGCATAACTGCAGGGGTAATATCTGAGGGATTACTGGAATACATAGAAAGTGAATGGGTGACTTTATAAGTCCATGAGTACTGCCTGGGTGATTACAAAAGTACTAAGGTACTACATGAGTGATTACAGGAGTGCAAAGGTAGTGCCTAGGTCATTTTATAAGTGCAGGAGTGTTGGCTGAGTGATTACATAAGTACAAGAGAGGTGCCTGCATGATTGAAAGAGTGGAAAGAAAGTGGCTGGCTGAATGAAGCACTGTATACTTAATGCATTGGTGATTGCATGAGTACAGAGGTAACGTCTAGGGGATTAAAGAAGTACATAGGTAACGCCTGGGTGATTGCATGACTACAGGGGTAATATCTGGGGATTTACATGACTACATAGGAAGTGACTGGGTGATTTTATAACTCCATGGGTACTTCTTAGAGGATTGTGGAACTACTCAGGTAGTGCCTGAGAGAATAAAGGAGTACAAAGGTAGTGCCTGAGTGATTTCTTAACAGCATGACTACTGGCTGAGTGATTACATAAGTACAAGGGTAGTACCTCCGTAATTTAAATAGAGCAACGGTAGTGGCTGGATGATTATATAAGTGCATGAGTAGTTGCTACATGATTGAAAGAGTGCATGGGTAATACCTTGGCGATTGCATGAGTGCATAGGTAGTGCCTAGGTGATTGCGTGAGTGTAGCAGTAATGCCTGAGTGATTACAAGAGTGCATATGTACTGCCTGGATCATTAAAAGACTGCATGGGTAGTACGTGGCTGTTTTTATAACTGCATAAGTGTTGGACCTAGCAAAATATAAAGCAGCAGACTATTACATCACTGAAATACAAGTCTCTCCATATTCTTAGAAGCATGCATACATATGTCTCTACGTTTTCAAACCAACATCATATCTAAAAGAAATATGTATACAATATTTTATAACTCTATGAGTACTGCCTAGGTGAATACAGAAGTACTAAAGTACTACCTGAGTGATTACAGGAGTGCAAAGGTAATGCCTGGGTGATTTTATAAGGGCATGAGTACTTCTTGGGTGATTGCATGACTACTGAGTTAGTGCCTGAGTGAATAAAGGAGTGTTAACATACTGCCTGGGTGAATTCTTATCAACATAGGTACAGCCTGCATGATTGCATGACTGCAGGGATAGTATATAAGTAGTGCCTGGGTGATTGCATAACTGCAGGGGTAATATCTGAGGGATTACTGGAATACATAGAAAGTGAATGGGTGACTTTATAAGTCCATGAGTACTGCCTGGGTGATTACAAAAGTACTAAGGTACTACCTGAGTGATTACAGGAGTGCAAAGGTAGTGCCTGGGTAGTTTTATAAGTGCATGAGTACTGGCTGAGTGATTACATAAGTACAAGAGTAGTGCCTGCGTGATTGAAAGAGTGGAAAGATAGTGGCTGGCTGAATGAAGCACTGTATACCTAATGCATTGGTAATTGCATGAGTACAGAGGTAACATCTGGGGGATTAAAGAAGTACATAGGTAACGCCTGGGTGATTGCATGACTACAGGGGTAATATCTGGGGTTTTACATGACTACATAGGAAGTGTCTGGGTGATTTTATAAGTACATGGGTACTTCTTGGGTGATTGCAGGACTACTCAGATAGTGCCTGAATGAATAAAGGAGTACAAAGGTAGTGCCTGAGTGATTTCTTAACAGCATGACTACTGGCTGAGTGATTACATAAGTACAAGGGTAGTACCTCTGTGATTGAAATAGTGCAATGGTAGTGGCTGGGTGATTATATAAGTGCATGAGTAGTGGCTACATGATTGAATGAGTGCATGGGTAATACCATGGTGATTGTAGGAGTGTATAGGTATTGCGTGGGTGATTGCATGAATGTAGCACTAATGCCTGAGTGATTACAACAGTGCATATGTAGTGTCTGGATCATTAGAAGAGTGCATGGGTAGTACTTGGCTGCTTTTATAACTGCATAAGTGTTGGGCCTAGCAAAATATATAGCAGCAGACTATTACATCACTGAAATACAAGTCTCTGCATATTGTTAGAAGCATGCATACATATGTCTCTACGTTTTCAAACCAACATCATATCTAAAAGAAATATGTATACAATATTTCTGGAATATAGTGAAACTTAGAAACTAAAACATATAATAGAACTGCCTGGGTGATTACTGAACTACTAAGATACTACCTGAGTGGTTACAGGAGTGCAAAGATAGTGACTGGGTGATTTTAAAAGTACATGAGTACTGGCTGAGTGATTACATAAGTACAACAATAGTGCCTGTGTGATTGAAAGAGTGGAAAGATAGTGGGTGGCTGATTGAAGCACTGTATACCTAATGCGTTGGTGAGTGCATGAGTACAGGGGTAACGTCTGGGAAATTAAAGGAGTACATAGGTAACACCTGGGTGATTGCATGACTACAGGGGTAATATCTGGGGATTTACATGACTACATAGGAAGTGACTAGGTGATTTTATAAGTGCATGGGTACTTCTTGGCTGCTTTCAGGACTACTGAGGTACTGCCTAAGTGAATAAAGGAGTGCAAAGGTAGTGCCTGGGTGATTTCATAACACCATGACTACTGGCTGAGTGAATACACGAGTACAAGGGTAGTGCCTCCGTGATTGAAGGACTGCAACGATAGTGCCTGGGTGATTATATAAGTGCATGAGTAGTGGCTACATGTTTAAAAGAGTGCATGGGTAATACCTTGCTGATTGCATGAGTGCATAGATAGTGCCTAGATGATTGAATCAGTGCAGCAGTAATGCCTGAGTGATTACAGCACTGCATATGTAGTGCCTGCATCATTGGAAGACTGCATGGCGAGTACTTGGATGTTTTTATAACTGCATGAGTGTTGGGCCTAGCCAAATATAAAGCAGCAGACTATTACATGACTCAACTATAAGTCTCTCCATATTGTTACAAGCACACATACATATGACTCTACCTTTTCAAATCATCATCATAGCAAAAAGAAATATGTAGACAATATTTCTGGAATATAGTGAAACCTAGAAACTGAGACATGTAATAGATCTGCTTGAGTCATTGCATAACTCCATGGGTAGTGCTTGGGTGATTATATGAGTGCAAGGGTAGTCACTAGGTAATTGCAGGAGAATATGAAAAGTGACTGACTAATTGCACGAGTGCAGATATAGACGTTGAGAGCATGGATAAGTGTATAAATAGCAACTGAAGGCATAGATGAGTCATTATGTACTGCGTATGTGAATAGATGAGTGCAACAGTAGAGCCTGCATGATTCTATGACTGCAAGAGTAGTGTGTGGGTTATTACATGAGTGCATAGATACACACTGCATGATTACATGACTGCAGAGGTAGTACATAACTAGTGCCTGGGTGATTACATGACTACAGCGGTAATATCTGGAGGATTACTACAATACATAGGAAATGAGTGGGTGATTTCATAAGTTCATGAGTACTACCTGGGTGATTACAGAAGTACTAAGATACTGCCTGAGTGATTACAGGAGTCCAAAGGTAGTGGTTGGGTGATTTCAAAAGTGCATGAGTACTGGTTGAGTGATTACATAAGTACAAGAGTAGTGCCTGCTTGATTGAAAGAGTGGAAAGATAGTGGCTGACTGATAGAAATACTGTATATCTAATGCATTCATGATTGCATGAGTACAGGGGTAACGTCTGGGGAATTAAAGGAGTACATAGCTAACACCTGGGTAATTGCATGACTACAGGGGTAATATCTGGGGATTTACATTACTACATAGGAAGTGACAGGGTGATTTTCTAAGTGCATGAGTACTTCTTGGCTGATTGCAGGACTACTGAGGTACTGCCTGAGTCGATAAAGGAGTGCAAAGGTAGTGCCTGGGTGATTTCATAACACCATGACTACTGGCTGAGTGATTACATGAGTACAAGGGTAGTGCCTCCGTGATTGAAGGACTGCAACAATAGTGCCTGGGTGATTATATAAGGGCATGAGTAGTGGCTACATGTTTGAAAGAGTGCATGGGTAATACCTTAATGATTGCATGAGTGCATAGATAGTGCCTAGATGATTGCATCAGTGCAGCAGTAATGCCTGAGTGATTAAAACACTGCATATATAGTGCCTGCATCATTGGAAGACTTCATGGCGAGTACCTGGGTGTTTTTATGACTGCATGAATGTTGGGCCTAGCCAAATATAAAGCAGCAGACTATTACATGACTCAACTATAAGTCTCTCCATATTGTTACAAGCACACATACATATGAATCTACCTTTTCAAATCATCATCATATCTAAAAAAATATGTATACAATATTTCTGGAATATAGTGAAACCTAGAAACTGAGACATGTAATAGATCTGCTTGAGTGATTGCATAACTCCATGGGTAGTGCTTGGGTGATTATATGAGTGCAAGGGTAGTCACTAGGTAATTGCAGGAGAATATGAAAAGTGACTGACTAATTGCATGAGTGCAGATATAGACGTTGAGAGCACGGATAAGTGTATAAATAGCAACTGAAGGCATAGATGAGTCATTATGTACTGCGTATGTGAATAGATGAGTGCAACAGTAGAGCCTGCATGATTCTATGACTGCAAGAGTAGTGTGTGGGTTATTACATGAGTGCATAGATACACACTGCATGATTACATGACTGCAGAGGTAGTACATAACTAGTGCCTGGGTGATTACATGACTACAGGGGTAATATCTGGAGGATTACTGGAATACATAGGAAATGAGTGGGTGATTTCATAAGTTCATGAGTACTACCTGGGTGATCATAGCAAAACCAAAGGGGATGATGGACGGAGTGTTGAACATTGCAAGCACTCACCCCCAGTCAACTGATCTGGGTTTAATCCATCATCATTCTTTAGCTCACTCCGCCACCCCAGTTCAGACATGGCCATATGCAAATCAGTCTGACCCTGTGCCTCATGGGAACAGTCCAACTACCTGGGTGATTACAGAAGTACTAAGATACTGCCTGAGTGATTACAGAAGTGCAAAGGTAGTGGCTGGGTGATTTCAAAAGTGCATGAGTACTGGTTGAGTGATTACATAAGTACAAGAGTAGTGCCTGCGTGATTGAAAGAATGGAAAGATAGTGGCTGACTGATAGAAGTACTGTATATCTAATGCATTCATGATTGCATGAGTACAGGGGTAACGTCTGGGGGATTAAAGGAGGACATAGCTAACACCTGGGTGATTGCATGACTACAGGGGTAATATATGGGGATTTACATGACTACATAGGAAGTGACTGGGTGATTTTCTAAGTGCATGAGTACTTCTTGGCTGATTGCAGGACTACTGAGGTACTGCCTGAGTGAATAAAGGAGTGCAAAGGTAGTGCCTGGGTGATGTTATAACCCCATGACTACTGGCTGAGTAATTACATGAGTAGTGCCTCTGTGATTGAAGGACTGCAACCATAGTGCCTGGGTGATTATATAAGTGCATGAGTAGTGGCTACATGTTTGAAAGAGTGCATGGGTAATACCTTAATGATTGCATGAGTGCATAGATAGTGCCTAGATGATTGCATCAGTGCAGCAGTAATGCCTGAGTGATTACAACACTGCATATATAGTGCCTGCATCATTGGAAGACTGCATGGCGAGTACTTGGGTGTTTTTATAACTGCATGAATGTTGGGCCTAGCCAAATATAAAGCAGCAGACTATTACATGACTCAACTATAAGTCTCTCCATATTGTTACAAGCACACATACATATGAATCTACCTTTTCAAATCATCATCATACCTAAAAATAATATGTATACTATATTTCTGGAATATAGTGAAACCTAGAAACTGAGACATGTAATAGATCTGCCTGAGTGATTGCATAACTCCATGGGTAGTGCTTGGGTGATTGTATGACTGCAAGGGTAGTCACTGGATAATTGCAGAATTAGATGGATAGTGACTGGCTAATTGCATAAGTGCACACATAGAGTTTGAGTGCATGGATAAGTGTATAAATAGCACCTGAAGACATAGATGAGTCATGGAGTAGTGCCTAAGTGAATAGATGACTGCAACAGTAGGGCCTGGGTGATTCTATGACTGTAAAGGTAGTGTGTGGGTTATTACATGACTGCATAGGTACAGCCTGCATGACTACCTGACTGTACAGGTAGTACATAACTAGTGCCTGGGTGATTGCATGACTTCAGGGGTAATATCTGGGAGATTACTGGAATACATAAAAAGTGAGTGAGTGAATTTATAAGTCCATGAGTACTGCCTGGGTGATTACAGAAGTACTAAGGTACTGCCTAAGTGATTACATGACTGCAAAGATAGTGCCTGGGTGATTTTATTAGTACATGAGTACTAGCTGAGTGATTACATAAGTACAAGAGTAGTGTGTGCATGGTTGAAAGACTGCAAGGATAGTGCCTGGGTGATATGAAGCATTGTATAGCTAATGCATTGGTGATTGCATGAGTACAGCAGTAACGTCTGGGGGATTAAAGGAGTACATAGGTAACACCTGGGTGATTGCATGACTACAGGGATAATATCTGGGAATTTACATGACTACATAGGAAGTGACTGGGGGATTTTATAACTGCATGGGTACTTCTTGGGTGATTGCAGGACTACTGAGGTAGAACCTGAGTGAATAAAGTAGTGCAAAGGTAGTGCCTGGGTGATTTCATAACAGCATGACTACTGGCTGAGTAATTACATAAGTGCAAGGGTAGTGCCTCAGTGATTGAAGGAGTGCAACTGTAGTGCCTGGGTGATTATATAAGTGCATGAGTAGTGGCTGGGTGATTGAAAGAGTGCATGAGTAATACCTGGGTGATTGTATGAGTGCATAGGTAGTGCCTGGGTGATTATATAAGTGCATGAGTACTGACCACATGATTGAAAGAGTGCATGAGTAATACCTTGGTGATTGCATGAGTGCATAGTTAGTGCCTAAATGATTGCATGAGTGCAGCAGTAATGCCTGAGTGATTACAGTAGTGCATATGTAGTGCCTGGATCATTCGAAGACTGCATGGGTAGTACTTGAGTGTTTTTATAACTGCATGAGTGTTGGGCCTAGCCAAATATAAAGCAGCACACTATTACATGATTCAACCATAAATCTCTCCATATTGTTAAAAGCATGCATACATACATCTCTACCTTTTCAAATCTAAAACAAATAGGTATACAATATTTCTGGAATGTAGTAAAACCTAGAAACTGAGACATGTAATAGATCTGCCAGAGTGATTCCAAAACTCCATGGGTAGTGCTTGGGTGATTGAATGAGTTGAAGGGTAGTCACTGGATAATTGCAGGAAAAGATGGATAGTGACTGGCTAATTGCATGAGTGCAAACATACACATCGAGTGCATAGATAAATGTATAACTAGTAACCCTGGGCGTAGGAGCACTTCACGTAGCTACGCAAAGTACAGTTTGAACTACACGTAGCTATGCAAATTGCATAGTGCGTAGCTGTGTGCTTGACTACACTGTACAATAATTGCCAAAGGCATCTTGCACAGTGCAAGTTAAGATAAAATAAATATCTCTGTCTTTATATGCTAAAAATGCATATAGTTATTTCACAAAAGTGAAAACGATAAATTAACAAGCAGTGAGAGAGGTGATGATTTTGGGATCCTCCTAACCTAGGGAGAGAACCAAGCAGATGCCTTGAAAACAAAAAGCACATCTTTGAATGATTCGGTGGTGGTCCCATCCTCTTAGGACCACCCCAAGCACAGTTATTGGCAGAAATACAATCCCAACCAAAGGCCCTGCAAAGCATTATGGGACGAGATTAGCAGTGGGCAGTGAATATTATAGTATCCAATATCAAAATAATTCTACAAAGAGCTGCAGTTCCACTAGTCGTTACTAGATGTCCTCATGAGTCAAATGCAAAAGCTTCATGAAAGGGTTTTCAATGCTTTTGCATTTGACTCGTGAGGACATCTAGTAACGACTAGTGGAACTGCAGATTGATGTATTAATAATTTCAATGCTTTTGCATTTGACTCGTGAGGGACATCTAGTAACGACTAGTTGAACTGCAGCTCTTTGTAGAATTATTTTGATATTGGACACTATAATATTCACTGCCCACTGCTAATCTCGTCCATAATGCTTTGCAGGGCCTTTGGTTGGGATTGTATTTTGCCCATAATTGCTTGAGTGGTCCTAGGAGAAGGGACCACCACTGAATTGTTCAAATGAAATGCTTTGTGTTCAAGGCATCTGCTGGTCCTCCCCTAGGTTAGGGGACACCAAAATCATCACCTCTCATTGCTTGATATTTTATTGTTAAAGTTCACTTTTGTGAATTGGTTATATGCTATTTAGTATAGAAAATTGCTTTATCAAAGCATCTGAAGATGTTTATTTTACTGCTACTATGCTACGTCAATTAGCACAGTTTTTCACTCTGCTACGTGAATTTTGCGTAGTGCGTAGTAGCACAAACTTTGCATGCTCCGTGAGCGTAGCAAAGTATTATGCCCAGGGTTAATAAATAGCACCTGAAGGTATAGATGAGTTTTAGAGTAATACCTAGGTGAATAGATGAATGCAACAGAAGGTCCTGGGTGATTCTATAACTGCAAGGATAGTGTGTGGGTTATTATATGACTACATAGGTACAGCCTGCATGATTGCATAACTGTAGGGGTAGTACATAACTAGTGCCTGGGTGATTGCATGACTGCAGGGGTAATATCTGGGGGATTACTGGAATACATAAAAAGTGAGTGGGTGATTTTAAAAGTGCATGAGTACTGCCTGGGTGATTACAGAAGTACTAAGGTACTGCCTGAGTGATTACAGGAGTGCAAAGGTAGTGCCTGGGTGATTCTATAAGTGTATGAGCAAGTAGACACATATCTCAGCTCACAACACCATGCACAGCTCAAAACTTCACAGAGTACACTTCTAATTTTCAAACAGACACTGAAAATTATGCGGTATATATGAAATATAACTTTTTTCACATCATACAAATTACTCTAATAAATAACATCTCTACAAACATCTCAAACCTCACTTTCAGGCTACTACTTAACCATTCTACAACTACTTATAATATTACACCTACCCAAATAGAAAGTAGGAACCCTTCACATATCTTTAGTAAAAGTCTCACCATATTACTAAAACCATACATGAATATGTCTGTACCATAACACTATCCAAACCTAAAAAAAACACAGAACAAACTTCCAATTTCAAGCAACATCAAAAATTATGCGGCATACTTCAACTGCACCTCTCTCGAAACTTAAAAAAAGAAGCCTAATTAATAACACCTTATGTCACCATCTTTTACACCACACTTTTGTGCTGCATCTTCACCATTCTACTAGTACTCACAGTCTTGAGCCTACCACATAAAAAGCAACAACACCTCTTTGTTATACATCATGCACCTCCAAATGTATAAGACATATGAAAATACACATACAAGTAGAAACATACTTGAGACAGAAGTCCATGCACACCTTAAAATTTGACAGACTCCACCTCCAAATTTAAAGCAACAGCTAAAATTATGCGGTATACTACAAATATACATATCCACACACTAAAACAAACTACCATAATCACTAATCCATATTCCAATATACACATAATACTATACAGAATCTATTTCAAACAACATTTAACTACAATAAAACAAACTACAATAAACATCTCTACATTTAATAATATATTTCAAACATCAAAGTTCTTGATTAATTATTTAACTTGAAAAATAAAGCTTACACATAATACACCTCACAAATTTATAACTCACCTTCCAAATTGATTTGTAGAATATAAAATATCAGAAACTCAGAAAAGATTTTCTTATGCACACAATAAATGTAATGCACTGCTCTCAGCAAGGCAAAACCAGTAATGGCAAAGTTTTCCTCTCTTTCTCCACACAAATACATGTAACTAACAAATCACATTCCTTCCTACATTATTTCAAATTATAAAACACATTTCTATTGGTTAGACATATTAACCCTTACCAACTGACTTCTAAAAGTGCCCAAACTGGTTCTGGAATTTTCCACACTTCTGTCATTGGGCTATACGTGGGCTACATCTGGGTGATATTTGTGCTACATTTGGGCTCCTTTTTCACTGGTGGCCATCTTGGGAGACTTCAATTCAATTCAATAAACATTTTTCGATCTGATTTAGAAACATAGATCATAAAAGTGTACATAAAAACAGTAAATCCTCTTTCTTAATACAATACAATGAGAATTAATTAAAACCAGTATGTAAAAACGGGTGTTACAAAGCCCAGCTCAGAGCAACTTCAGGTTAACAGAATAGTAAAGTTCAATGTTTCGCAAGATCAATCTCAAGTACTTTGTGCAAAATACGCAATACGAGGTCCAAGTAAGATGCAACGCTCCAATACCTGACCAGTCTGCACTATATAAAACTGCAAAAAAACAAAAAATAAAAAGTGTTTTGCACACTACTGTTATTGGGCTATATGTGGGCTACATCTGGGTGATATTTGTGCTACATTTGGGCTCTTTTTTCTCCGGTGGCCATCTTGGGAGACTTATTTGTTATGAAGTTTCCTAATTTCCTCATTTACTACAGTCTCGTCAGTAGGAAATGCTTTCAGTTTTTTACTTTGAATCCATCAAGAAGACATTCAGATGTGTCACACATTTGCCATAAATTCAGAATGTTAGCACTCTAGTTGCTCATTAGATCACTGTAGTAAAGCTACTGCTCACCAGGGAGTTAACTGGAAGTCTGCTGCTGGTATTGAAAGTGCATGTTTCAGTCTGCATGTCAGAATTGTTTAATGAAATAGAAGAGGATTTGAGAAGTCACTCAAAATGTGCCCTAATTTTTCTTTCTGCAGCACTAACCATAATTTCTATGGCAAAATGAACCCCCTCATTTTGTTCCTTTTAAATTAAATGTTTTAAGTGTTACCAGTTTATTCCAATCAAGATGGCTTCAGGTGTGCCATAATTTTGTCATAAGTAAGACTGTTAGCGCTCTAGTTGTTCTTTAGAACACTCTGGGAAGCTGCAGTAGAACACAAAGGAATCAACTGACAGGCTGCTCCTGTTGAAGTATAACAGGAAGATATTTGAGATCTCACTTAAAACACGTCCTAATTTTTCTTTCTACAGCACTAACCAGAATTTCTATGACAAAATGAACCCCCTCACTTTGTTCCTTTTTAAATTAAATGTTTTAAGTGTTATCAGTTTATTCCAATCAAGATGGCTTCAGGTGTGCCATACTTTTGTCATAAGTAAGACTGAAAAATTTCCTAGTTTACACGAAGGAAAGTTTCAATTCTATTAAAGGACGCGAGGCGAGGATTATGCATTTCTTTCTTCACTCTTTATTAACAGCATTTTTAAAGAAACATAAAAAACATATCAAAACCACAACTCCCATGAACACCGGGAGTAACCATGGTCACCAACAGTCCAATCAAGTCACATTCCGACAATCCATATATTATAATCAGCAGCGTAGTCCTTCCTCTTTCTGCGCTGAAGAAAGTTAAGCCCGTTGGAATTCAATCCGCTTTGGAGTCCGATCCTAGGATGAAAGTGTAAAACGTTAATACCTTTCCCCTAAACGGATCTCAGCATAGAGCCGAAACATTCCAATACATAGAGAATTGCATATACACCTAAATCACTGATCTAGAATGAGTACGCAAGAATATCAGCATTCCGAAATACATAGCAAGTATAAGAGAACCATACAGAAAACAGTTGACAACAACAATATCAATACATTACTATTGCGAAGCAAAGAAATAAACCTGCAGCATGAATATAAATACATTACTCCCTGAGAACCAGAAGATCCCGAATAGACATCTATAGCTGTAGTAACGGTCAAAACCTACAACCCCCGCGGGCGGGAGGCAACCGAAGAGTATGCCCGGGGGGGATAATCCTCGCCTCCGCGTCCTTAATAGAATTTAAACTTTCCTTCGTGTAAACTAGGAAATGTTTCATTCTATGTCAGGACCGGAGGTGAGGATTATGCATTTTCAAAGCTTACTTACCACCAGAGTAGCTGCATCGTGGATTGGTTTGAAGTAAAACTTTTTAAAAGTGAAATCAGATGACCAATCCGCCGCATTCATGATATCTTCCAATCTGCCCCCCACCTGGACCGCCTTCGAAGTCATAGCCCCTCTAGCAGAGTGAGCCCCAAACTCGCTAGTATCGATGCCGGCCTCTGTCATTATCCATCTAACCCACCTATCAATGGTCAGGGATGACACAGCCTTGAATGGCTTCTTAATGGCAATTAGAAGCTGCCGTTCTCCCGGAGGCTGAACCTCCAAAGTCATGTCCTCATAGGCCTTTAGGCATCTGACAACACACAATTTCGGGGACTCAGGGAAAGGTGGATATGATACCGACCTGATACTCGTTTTTGTCCTCCGTGAGATATTGAATGTAACCCCTTCTGGAGTAAAGAGCCTAGCCGAGAGGTCCAAGGCCCTCACGTCCGACGATCTCTTAGTAGAGATGGGGCAGAGAAGCATGGCTAGCTTTACTGAAATCTCTTTTCTGGACTGATACTGGTTGTCTTGCCAGGATAACAACAGTCGTAGGACCAGATTGACGTCCCACAGACCAGCGTAACGGGGTTCAGGGGGACGAGAAATCCTGATGCCCTTTAGTAACTTACACACCCAGGGGTGCTCCCCCACAGGAATGTTATCCACCGGCATATGACCCGCCGAAATTGCCGATCTGAAGGAATTGATGGTGCAATAGGCCAAGCCTTCTTGAAAGAGTTCTGCCAGGAAGTTCACTATATCGGTAACGCTGGCGACACGTGGGATCCAGGTGTCTCTCCACACACCAACGCATCCATCTCCTCCAGGCCGATCTATACCTCTTAATGGTCCCTGGGGCCGAAACTTGCTGAATAAGGAATTCAGCCTTCTGCGAAAGCCTGACGTCCTGCCAGCGTCGCCTGAAATCCTCCATGCCATGAGGCGAAGATGGCCCTGAAGAACCAGAGGGTGTGGCTGGCCTAGAGGGTCCACCAGGATCTGATCGTAGAATGGAAGACGTACCGGGGCGTCCCAAGCCAGCTCTAGGAGAGAGGGGAACCACGATTGTGATCGCCATATCGGTGTGGTCAGGATGATCGAAGCTTTTTGGCGCCGGGCCTGCACCGCCACCCGCTGGATGAAGAGAAAGGGAGGGAAGGCATACGCCAGAATTGCCGACCAAACCTGAAGGAAGGCGTCTACTGCCTCCGCCCTGGATCCGGTCTCCAGCTGAAGTAACGGGGCAACTGGGCGTTCCATCTGGATGCAAACAAGTCCACCTGACAAGGTCCCCAAAGCGTTGTCAGTGCTTGGAAAACTACCGGATCGAGTCTCCAGTCACTGGCATCCTTGAAGTGCCTGGAGTTCCAGTCCGCCACTGAGTTCTGCGTCCCGGGTAGATACTCTGCTGTCACCGAGATCTGACGTTGGAGGCAATAGTGCCAGAAGTCCTTGGCCAGCTCTGTCAGGGCTCTGGAACGGGTACCCCCCAGCCGGTTGATATACTGTACCGCCGTCGTGTTGTCCATCCGAAGGAGTACACAGCATGAAACTCTCTCCCTCATCAGGGACCGAATGGCAAAGGAACCCGCCAGCTGCTCCAGGCAGTTGTTATGGAGAACCAAAGGGGATGATGGACGGAGTGTTGAACATTGCAAGCACTCACCCCGAGTCAACTGATCTGGGTTTAATCCATCATCATTCTTTAGCTCACTCCGCCACCCCAGTTCAGACATGGCCATATGCAAATCAGTCTGACCCTGTGCCTCATGGGAACAGTCCAGCCCGAACTGCCAAGCCATGTCTTCCCTGGACCGGAAACAAGCATCCTGGGACCGGTTTCTGACTTACAGCCGTCATCAGCCAGGCTATCTTGAATCCAGTGGCAAAGTGAGCAAGGGACCCACGTCTGGGCATACCCTGCCAACTTAGGGCGAACATAGCAAAACCAAAGGGGATGATGGACGGAGTGTTGAACATTGCAAGCACTCACCCCCAGTCAACTGATCTGGGTTTAATCCATCATCATTCTTTAGCTCACTCCGCCACCCCAGTTCAGACATGGCCATATGCAAATCAGTCTGACCCTGTGCCTCATGGGAACAGTCGAGCCCGAACTGCCAAGCCATGTCTGCCCTGGACCGGAAACAAGCATCCTGGGACCGGTTTCTGACTTACAGCCGTCATCAGTCAGGCTATCTTGAATACAGTGGCAAAGTGAGCAAGGGACCCACGTCTGGGCATACCCTGCCAACTTAGGGCGAACATAGCAAAACCAAAGGGGATGATGGACGGAGTGTTGAACATTGCAAGCACTCACCCCCAGTCAACTGATCTGGGTTTAATCCATCATCATTCTTTAGCTCACTCCACCACCCCAGTTCAGACATGGCCATATGCAAATCAGTCTGACCCTGTGCCTCATGGGAACAGTCCAGCCCGAACTGCCAAGCCATGTCTTCCCTGGACCGGAAACCAGCATCCTGGGACCGGTTTCTGGCTTACAGCCATCATCAGCCAGGCTATCTTGAATCCAGTGGCAAAGTGAGCAAGGGACCCACGTCTGGGCATACCCTGCCAACTTAGGGCGAACAGCAAAACCAAAGGGGATGATGGACGGAGTGTTGAACATTGCAAGCACTCACCCCCAGTCAACTGATCTGGGTTTAATCCATCATCATTCTTTAGCTCACTCCGCCACCCCAGTTCAGACATGTCCATATGCAAATCAGTCTGACCCTGTGCCTCATGGGAACAGTCCAGCCCGAACTGCCAAGCCATGTCTTCCCTGGACTGGAAACAAGCATTCTGGGACCGGTTTCTGGCTTACAGCCGTCATCAGCCAGGCTATCTTGAATCCAGTGGCAAAGTGAGCAAGGGACCCATGGATTTAGGCCCAGATCTCTGTACTGGGGTGAATGTACGACATTGTTCTGCATTCTGTCCATCAATTGTTTTTTTTGCATTTGTCACTCCGAGTGGGAAAGGTATGCCCAGACGTGGGTCCTGTGCTCTCCATGCCACTGGAGTCAAGCTATCCTGGCTGATGAGGGCTGAAAGCCCGAAACCGGTCCTAGGATGCTTGTTTCCAGTCCAGGGAGGACCTGGCCTGGCAGTTCGGGCTGGACTGTTCCCATTGGGCGCAGGGTCAAGACTGATTTGCATATGGCTGGGTCCAAACTGGAATGGCAGGTGAGCAAAGAAATGATGGATTTAGGCCCAGATCTCTGTACTTGGGTGAATGTATGACATTGTTCTGCATTCTGTCCATCAAATGTTTTTTTTGCATTTGTCACCCCGAGTGGGACAGGTATGCCCAGACGTGGGTCCTGTGCTCTCCATGCCACTGGAGTCAAGCTATCCTGGCTGATGAGGGCTGAAAGCCCGAAACCGGTCCTAGGATGCATGTTTCCAGTCCAGGGAGGACCTGGCCTGGCAGTTCGGGCTGGACTGTTCCCATTGGGCGCAGGGTCAAGACTGATTTGCATATGGCTGGGTCCAAAATGGAATGGGATGGTGAGGAAAAAAACGATGGATTTAGGCCCAGATCTCTGTACTGGGGTGAATGTACGACATTGTTCTGCATTCTGTCCATCAATTGTTTTTTTTTGCATTTGTCACCCCGAGTGGGACAGGTATGCCCAGACGTGGGTCCTGTGCTCTCCATGCCACTAGAGTCAAGCTATCTTGGCTGATGAGGGCTGAAAGCCCGAAACCGGTCCTAGGATGCTTGTTTCCAGTCCAGGGAGGACCTGGCCTGGCAGTTCGGGCTGGACTGTTCCCATTGGGCGCAGGGTCAAGACTGATTTGCATATGGCTGGGTCCAAACTGGAATGGCATGATGAGCAAAAAACGATGGATTTAGGCCCAGATCTCTGTACTGGGGTGAATGTACAACATTGTTCTGCATTCTGTCCATCAATTGTTTTTTTGCATTTGTCACCCCGAGTGGGACAGGTATGCCCAGACGTGGGTCCTGTGCTCTCCATGCCACTGGAGTCAAGCTATCCTGGCTGATGAGGGCTGAAACCCCGAAACCGGTCCTAGGATGCTTGTTTCCAGTCCAGGGAGGACCTGGCCTGGCAGTTCGGGCTGGACTGTTCCCATTGGGCGCAGGGTCAAGACTGATTTGCATATGGCTGGGTCCAAACTGGAATGGCATGGTGAGCAAAAAAACGATGGATTTAGGCCCAGATCTCTGTACTGGGGTGAATGTACGACATTGTTCTGCATTCTGTCCATCAATTGTTTTTTTTTGCATTTGTCACCCCGAGTGGGACAGGTATGCCCAGACGTGGGTCCTGTGCTCTCCATGCCACTGGAGTCAAGCTATCCTGGCTGATGAGGGCTGAAAGCCCGAAACCGGTCCTAGGATGCTTCTTTCCAGTCCAGGGAGGACCTGGCCTGGTAGTTCGGGCTGGACTGTTCCCATTGGGCGCAGGGTCAAGACTGATTTGCATATGGCTGGGTCCAAACTGGAATGGCATGGTGAGCAAAAAACGATGGATTTAGGCCCAGATCTCTGTACTGGGGTGAATGTACGACATTGTTCTGCATTCTGTCCATCAATTGTTTTTTGCATTTGTCACCCCGAGTGGGACAGGTATGCCCAGACGTGGGTCCTGTGCTCTCCATGCCACTGGAGTCAAGCTATCCTGGCTGATGAGGGCTGAAAGCCCGAAACCGGTCCTAGGATGCATGTTTCCAGTCCAGGGAGGACCTGGCCTGGCAGTTCGGGCTGGACTGTTCCCATTGGGCGCAGGGTCAAGACTGATTTGCATATGGCTGGGTCCAAAATGGAATGGGATGGTGAGGAAAAAAACGATGGATTTAGGCCCAGATCTCTGTACTGGGGTGAATGTACGACATTGTTCTGCATTCTGTCCATCAATTGTTTTTTTTTGCATTTGTCACCCCGAGTGGGACAGGTATGCCCAGACGTGGGTCCTGTGCTCTCCATGCCACTAGAGTCAAGCTATCTTGGCTGATGAGGGCTGAAAGCCCGAAACCGGTCCTAGGATGCTTGTTTCCAGTCCAGGGAGGACCTGGCCTGGCAGTTCGGGCTGGACTGTTCCCATTGGGCGCAGGGTCAAGACTGATTTGCATATGGCTGGGTCCAAACTGGAATGGCATGATGAGCAAAAAAACGATGGATTTAGGCCCAGATCTCTGTACTGGGGTGAATGTACAACATTGTTCTGCATTCTGTCCATCAATTGTTTTTTTTTGCATTTGTCACCCCGAGTGGGACAGGTATGCCCAGACGTGGGTCCTGTGCTCTCCATGCCACTGGAGTCAAGCTATCCTGGCTGATGAGGGCTGAAAGCTCGAAACCGGTCCTAGGATGCTTCTTTCCAGTCCAGGGAGGACCTGGCCTGGTAGTTCGGGCTGGACTGTTCCCATTGGGCGCAGGGTCAAGACTGATTTGCATATGGCTGGGTCCAAACTGGAATGGCATGGTGAGCAAAAAAACGATGGATTTAGGCCCAGATCTCTGTACTGGGGTGAATGTACGACATTGTTCTGCATTCTGTCCATCAATTGTTTTTTTGCATTTGTCACCCCGAGTGGGACAGGTATGCCCAGACGTGGGTCCTGTGCTCTCCATGCCACTGGAGTCAAGCTATCAGGGCTGAAAGCCCGAAACTGGTCCTAGGATGCTTGTTTCCAGTCCAGGGAGGACCTGGCCTGGCAGTTCGGGCTGGACTGTTCCCATTGGGCGCAGGGTCAAGACTGATTTGCATATGGCTGGGTCCAAACTGGAATGGCATGGTGAGCAAAAAAACGATGGATTTAGGCCCAGTACTCTGTACTGGGGTGAATGTACGACATTGTTTTGCATTCTGTCCATCAATTGTTTTTTTTGCATTTGTCACCCCGAGTGGGACAGGTATGCCCAGACGTGGGTTCTGTGCCCTCCATGCCACTGGAGTCAAGCTATCCTGGCTGATGAGGGCTGAAAGCCCGAAACCGGTCCTAGGATGCTTGTTTCCAGTCCAGGGAGGACCTGGCCTGGCAGTTTGGGCTGGACTGTTCCCATTGGGCGCAGGGTCAAGACTGATTTGCATATGGCTGGGTCCAAACTGGAATTGCATGGTGAGCAAAAAAACGATCGATTTAGGCCCAGATCTCTGTACTGGGGTGAATGTACGACATTGTTCTGCATTCTGTCCATCAATTGTTTTTTTTTGCAGTTGTTATGGAGACAGTTCCTCCTCCGTCCATCTGCCTCCCATGGTGATCGGCCCACACCTGGCACCCCAGCCCAGGCGACTGGCATCCGATTTGATCACTAGGTCCTGCTGAGAGCCAAAGATCGCCCGACCGTTCCATGCCTCCATGTGGTCGATCCACCATTGGAGCTCCATCCTGGCTTCTTGTGACAGAGCCACCAGCTCTGAGTAGGTGAGACCCCTCCGGAGGTGGGACACTTTTAATCTCTGCAGTGCCCTGTAGTGCAGCGGCCCCGGAAAGATGGCTTATATCGAAGATGACAACAAGCCAACAATCCTGGCCAGCTGCCGTAGAGATATCCTGTCCCGTCTGAGGACCTTCCTTAGCTCCTTCTTGATCTTGGCGATTTTCTGTTCTGGAAGATTCAGGGTCGCCATTTTCTTGTCGATTCGGATGCCCAGGAAAAGCATTCTCTGCTGCGGGACCAAGTACGATTTCTCCTGGTTGATGGTGAACCCCAAACTCTGGAGCCGAGATATGGTGGTATTCAGGTGGGAAATCAGGCGTTCTCAAGACTGATCCATCAGCAGGATGTCATCCAAATAGATAATCAATCTGATGCCCAGGGTACGTAGGTGCTCCACCACCGGCTTGAGGAGCTTGGTAAAGCACCAGGGTGCTGATGATAGGCCTAACGGCAGGGTCCTAAATTCAAAGATCTGCCCCCTCCACTCGAATTGGAGAAATCTGCAGTGGGGGGGGGGGGAGATGGGGACAGATAGATATGCGTCTTTGAGGTCGAGACGCGCCAACCAGTCGTACTGCAGTAAAAGGTCTCGCAGGAGGTGTATACCCTCCATCTTGAAGTGGCGATAAACTAGCCACTTGGTGAAAGACCTGAGATTGATGACTGGGCGGAAGCCCTTTTCCTTTTTCTCCACCAAGAATAGATTGCTTACAAATCCCCTGGGATGCAGCTCTGAGAGGCAAACTGCACCTTTTGCCAGAAGGTCCTGGACCTCCTGATCTATAAGGTATTCGTCCTGAGCGGAAAAAACCAGAGGCCGAGGTCTGACTGATTGCACCGGGGTTCCGTAAAACTCTATGTGAAACCCCCGTACCGTCTCTAAAACCCAAGGGTCTGAGGAAATCTCTGCCCATTTGTGAGAAAACATGCTTATTCTCCCTCCTAAGCGACGAGGAGATAACAGACTGGTGCTTACCACTATAGCCGCTGGAGTTGTTGTGGGCCCCTCCGCGGCCCTGGTTGTTCTTGCCTTTGCCACCACGGGAGGGGTAGAACGTTCCTTGTCGGCCATCCTGCCAGCCATTATTTCTTCTCGCCTGGGCTCTGTTAGGGCCTTAATGGGACAGGCGGCCGGAAGAGCGACCCCTGCCTCTTCCGGCCCCTCCAAAAACCTTTCCTGGGAAGATTTTCTTCATCGACGCCTGCGCCTTGTCAAGAGCTGAGAACGTCGAAACGAACCTTCCCAGCTCCTTGACGAATGGATCGCCGAAAAGTGCGCCTTGGGCCACTGGACTAGCCTCCGAAGAAGAGAGTTCCCCTAACTTAGGATCTATCTTCAGGAGAAGAGAGCGGCGACGCTCCGCAGAGAGGACGCAGTTTGCGTTGCCCAAAAGACACATCGCCCTCTGTGCCCATCCCGCCACGTCGTCCGTGGGAAGGGGTTGACCTGACTCCCTGGACCGCTCCGCCAGCTCTATAATCTTAGTCAGCGGTCCCACCACATCAAGGAGCTTGTCCTGACAGGCCCTCCATGATCTATCTATCCCCTTCTTTGGATCCCTTATGTATTTACTAAAGAAGGTGCACAACTTCGGATCTATCTCTGGAGTAGCTGTGACCTTGTCAGCTAGAGAAGGTCGGGGGCACTCTGATCTGAGGCGGGCCCTCACCTCCTGAGTAAGTGGTTGTCTGATCTTATTACCCACATAGTCGGCCACTTTCTTGTCCGGGACCCATTCCGCAGAGCGCGGCCTGAAAATACCCGTAGGGTCAAACATGTCAGAAGGGGCACCCTCTACGTCCCCAGCCTCGGAGTAGGAGGATTGCGGGTGCCAAAACCGGCCCGAATCCTGCGTCTCCTCCGAGGAGCCCTTATCATCCTCAAAATCGCCCTCCCCCGTGTCGGGGAACCCCTCTTCGGGGGTGATTCATCAAGCGGGGGCCGAGAAAAAAGGGGGGACCCAAAACGCGTTTTCCCCATGTTAATTTCCATAGGAATTTTGAAACAGGTTACAGCCCGAACTGCTGAACGGAATTACACCAAATTTGACAAAAAGGTAGCCCTTGGTTTAGAAAGAGACCTTTTTTTTAAATGGTGTAAATCCGCTCAGTAGTTCCTGAGAAATTAAAAACAGAAAAATATCGAATTCTAAGCACCGAGGAGGAGTCGCGACTCCTCCCGAGCACGAGCTGACTTCTGATTGGCTGCCAACACTCCAAACCAGGAAGTGTTGGCAGCCATCGTGTGACTCGGTAACCGAGTCACAAGAAAAAGGGTGAAAAAAAGATTAAAAACAAGAAAAGGGGGCAGGGTAGAAGCACCCTGACCCCCTAGGCCTGCTCAGGGCCACAAAAAGCAATTAAAAAAAAAAAAATCGGCAGAATTCGTGCTGGGTGTGCGAATCTTGCCGAGAAAATAAAAAGAAAATGAAGCGCGGACTCCCGCTCTTCATTTTAATGAGCCCCCGGGTGGGCCAGGTCCCGGGGCAATGCCAAAATTAAATAGCGGGGGCCCGAGGGGGCCCCCGCAGCCCCGGTGACTGCCACCTCCCCGGGGCTTCTTTAATTGGATGTGGGGGCAGCTCCCAGGCCCCCCTAGCCCTGGGGACCACCACCTCCCTGGGGCATTATTTAATTATGCACAGGGGGCACGTGGCCCCCCGCAGCCCCGGGGACTGGCACCTTCCCGGGGCTTAAATTATTATAAAATAGGTGTCGGGGGAGCTCCTGCTTCCCCCACACTGCCCCAGGGACCACCACCTCCCCGGGGCTTTGAAAATGAAGGGAGGGGGGGCGCACGGCCCACCTCCAGGAGCCCTTGATGGCCCTGGGGACCGCCACCCCCCAGGGCCGGCTCCTGCAATGTCCCGGGGTGCCCACCCCCGGGACATTGCTGTTTGCTATGGCAGGGCAGGAGCACGGCTCCCGCCCTGTCATAGCAAGCTCTGCTTTGGTTTTTGGACGCGAGAGCAGGAAACCTGCTCTCGCGTCCAAAAACCAAAGCAGATTGCTTTTGCACAAGGGGAGCTGCATGTCAGGAAGCGGGGACCCAGCGGGACCGTGGGGGCATTGGGGCTCCCCCCATGGTCCCCAATGCCAAGGGCCGGCCCCAGGTGAAGGGGTCCCCGTGGCCTGAAGTGGCCCAGGGGAGGGGGACCACGCGGCCCCCCTCACACGAAATAAAAAAAAAAAAACGAGGCCAGGCCACGGGGGATGGGGTACCCGGGGCCAGAAATGGGCCAGGGGAGGGGGCCACGCAGCCCTCCTCCTCACAAATATAAATACTAATTTTTAAAAACCGAGGCCAGGCCCCGGGGCCAATAGTGGCCCAGGGAAGGGGGGCCACGCGGCCCACTTCCCATTTGTTTTTTAAAAAAAACTAAATAAAATGCTCAGGGCCCAAAAATAATTAAGGGAAGGGGGGCCACACAGCCCCCCTTCCAAAAACAACATTTTAAAAAAGCCGGCATCTCACCGGAGGCCCCGCCCCCTCCCTCCAGCACTCTGCAGAACGCGCCCCTGGCGCGTTCTAAGTTGGGGAATTAAGTCCCCTTGAATACTGAGGGTCCCTGGGGCCAACTAGCCCACCAGGTACCTTCAGTAAGCGCCACACAGCTGGATTGCAGAGAGGTGGTCCGAGGCCATGCCCCTTTTTACACCACTCTGCAAACGCGACTCGTGGTGCACTGCTGGTGGGGCGATGAGGTCCTCTTGTGTCCTGAGGACCTCAGGACACAAGTGGACTACATCCCCCGAAGAGCAGTGCACCAAGAGGAGTTTTTGCAGAGTGGTGTAAAAAGGGGCGTGGCCTGGGACCACCTCTCTGCAATCCAGCTGTGTGGCGCTTACTGGAGGTACCTGGTGGGCTAGTTGGCCCCCAGGGACCCTCAGTATTCAAGGGGACTTAATCCCCCAACTTAGAATGCGCCAGGAGGCGCGTTTGCAGAGTGGTGGAGAAAGGGGGCATGGCCTGTGTCCACCTCTCAGCAATCCCACTGTGTGGGGCTTACTGGAGGTAAGAGGTAGGCTGGTTGGCCCCTAAATGACCCCCAGCAGCGAAGGGGACTTCACTCCTCATCCAAGAGCGTGCCAGGGAGCACGTTTGGAGAGTGGTGGGCAAAGGGGGCGTGGCCTGTTATGAGAACATAGCAATCCTGCTGTGGGGTACTTACTGGAGGTAATAGGATGGGTAGTTGGCCCCCAAGGATGTCCTTGGGGGCCAAGTACCCCGCTTGTTACCTCCAGTAAGTCCCACACAGTGGGATTGCTAAGAAGTCTTCGGAGGCCATGCCCCCCTTTCTCCACCACTCTGCAAACGCGCCTCCTGGCAGTCTACGGGGTGGGGGATGAAGTCCACTTTACTCCTGAGGGGGAGAGGAGTAGGCCTAACGACTAGGGCGGTCGACCTCGAATCTGGGGAAATGGGTTCGAGTCTCGGCAATGACCCTGAACATCTTGTGATTCTGGGCAAATCACTTAATCTCCCCGTGCCTAACAAAAAAAATGAATGTGTCCTCATGTAATGCAACTGGTGCTATGTAAAGCGCTCTGATACCCGATTCGGGTCAAGTTTGCGCTATATAAAACCCTGTATAATAGTTTTTTTTTTTAAAAAGCCCTCCTGGTACCTCCTATAAGTCCTACGCAGCGGAATCCCTGAGCGCTGGTCGGAGGCCCAGCACCCTTACTCTACCACTCTGCAAACGTGACTACTACTTAAAGAAGTATCTTTCTGCACCCCTGACTTAGAGGTAGTTTTAATCCCCCTGCCCTATTATGTACTAGGGCTTTACAGAGGAGGTCATGCCAATCACAGGGATACCCCAACACATAGTGTTCCCTAGTGTATGTAGGTGTTTTCACTGTATTCTAAGTGTCTTTTAGCATAGCACTGGCTCTAGGCCTGGTTAGGCAGAGTTAGTTACCACCAGTACCAGTCAGTAAAAAGTTTGGGCACAGGATGACTTTGAAACAAGGCCTCTTTCTGCACCTCTGTTGGTTCTTTATGCATATATCTTACTTCTTTCTGCACTTTTGTTTGTCTTTCTGGACTTCTGTTGCCTCTTTCTGCATTTCTCTTGCTTCTTAATGCGCGTTTATTCCTCTTTCTTCACATGTCCTACCTCTGTAGGCATAGTTAGAAATTAGCATTTAAAAAACCTTAGAAATTCACTGAAAAAACCATAGGTTTCAGGGACGTTATAGTTAGAAATTATCATTTAAAAAACCTTTGAAATTTACTGAAAAAACCATAGGTTTCAGGGACGTTATAGTTAGAAATTAGCATTTAAAAAACCATAGAAATTCACTGAAAAAACCATAGGTTTCAGGGACGTTATAGTTAGTTTGACATTTCACTCGTACAAAACCAGAGAAATTCGGCTGTTATAGTTAGTTCAGCTAACTATAACTCGCGCCCCCGCAATGCACTGCTGATGACGTCACATATTACATCATTCATGACATGATCAGTGACATCACTGATGACATCACTGATGACATCTCAAATGACATCACTGATGACATCACTGATGACATCATCCAGCGACTGTGTGTTTCTGTAAAGTTTAAATATGTTTTATATATATATATGCCAAGGTGTATTGAAGAATGAGTGGGTGTATAAGTGTCTGAATGGATGATTTAGTAGGTGCGTGACTGACTGTATAAGTGAGTGATTAAATGTGTCTTACTGAATGCATGGGTTAGTGACTGATACAAACATTCACACAGTTTAGTTTATCAGTTGGTGTGTAAGCGGTAGGGGTGGGCGGAATTTGCGTAGTCGTGCTACGCAAAGCTCCGCGAAACGGTAAAAAATCTCCGCGAGCACGCAAAAGTTCTGCAAACACGTGGAATTGCTTGTTCCGCCCGTTCGCGATGCTTTTTTCCTGTTCGCGAACGCTGTTTGCGTGCTCGGGGAGAAATATCTCGGATCGTGGAATTTTTGGCAATTCCGCATTCTCCGCGGAACGCAAAATTACCCGAATTCCGCAAATTCCGCGAGCGGAACGGAATTTACCACCCAGGCCTAGTAAGCGGTTGCATGGGTTGGTGAATAGCTAAATGAGTGTCTATATGGGTTATTGATTGGTTGTCTGAGTATCTGTATGGGTGCATGAGTGTCTGTGTGGGTGGGTTGGGGTGTGTAACTTTGTGCATAGATGTGTGAGTATGTGATTCACTGGGTGTATGGGTTCAAGAGTACATCTGTGAAGGGCTGTATGGGTGGGTGAGTGTATGTATGGGTGTGTTGGTGAGTGTTTAGATGTCTCAGTGGTACATGTGTGAGTAACTACATATGTGAAAGGCAGTATATGTGAGTGTTGGAGTATATAAATCACTATATGTGAGAGTGAGTGATTGTGAGAGTGGCTGTGTGGATGAGTGTGTGCTTGTATTAGTTATTGAATAAGAGTGTAAGTATGTGTTAGTATATGTTTGAATAAGTGAGGTGGTGTGTGTATAACTGTATAGGTGAGTAAATGAGAGTGTGATTGATTCTTTGCATGACTGACTAGGTGTGTGAGTGTCTGTATAGGTATGTGAGTGCATATGATAGTGCCATATTTATGGTTGACTGCATGTATGAGTGACTGTATGGGTGAATGAGTGGATGTGTGTGTAACCTAGGAATCAGTGAGTGGGTATGTACTAACTGGTATTGGTGTGTCTATGGTTTCGAAAATGGTAGTCTGTATTTTAGAGTGGGTGTGTCAAAGGTTATATTTGGGTATGAGGAGGTGCATCAGATTATCACATGGATGATGTCATCAGTGATGTCATCAGTGATGTCATTTGAGATGTCATCAGTGATGTCATCAGTGATGTCACTGACCATGTCATGAATGATGTAATATGTGACGTCATCAGCAGTGCATTGCGGGGGGGAGTGAAATGTCCAACTAACTATAACGTCCCTGAAACCTGTGGTTTTTTCAGTGAATTTCTAAGGTTTTTTAAATGCTAATTTCTAACCATAACGTCCCTGAAACCTATGGTTTTTTCAGTGAATTTCAAAGGTTTTTTAAATGCTAATTTCTAACTATAACGTCCCTGAAACCTGTGGTTTTTTCAGTGAATTTCAAAGGTTTTTTAAATGCTAGTTTCTAACTATGCCTACAGAGGTAGGACATGTGAAGAAAGAGGAAGAAAGGCACAGAAAGAAGCAAGAGAAATGCAGAAAGAGGCAACAGAAGTCCAGAAAGATGAAGAAAGGTGCAGAAAGAAGCAAGAGATGTGCACAAAGAACCAACAGAGGAACAGAAAGAGGCCTTGTTGCAAAGTCATCCTGTGCCCCCAACTTTTTGCTGATGGGTACTGGTGGTAACTGACTCTGACTAACCAGGCCTAGAGCCAGTGCTATGCTAAAAGACACTTAGAATACAGTGAAAACACCTACATACACTAGGGAACACTGTGCATTGGGGTACCCCTGTGATTGGCATGACCTCCTCTGTAAGGCCCTAGTATATAATAGGGCAGGGGGATTAAAACTACCTCTAAGTCAGAGGTGCAGAAAGATGCTTCTTTAAGTAGTAGTCACGTTTGCAGAGTGGTGGAGAAAGGGTGCTGGGTCTCTGACCAGCGCTCAGGAATTCCGCTGCATAGGACTTAGAGGAGGTACCAAGAGGGCTTCTTGGCCCACAAAGTCCCTCAGGAGTAAATTGGACACTTCATCCCCCATCCCGTAGTCTGCCAGGAGGCGCATTTGCAGAGTGGTGGAGAAAGGGGGGCATGTCCTCCTTAGACATCTTAGCAATCCTACTGTGTGGGACTTACTACAGGTAACAAGAGGGGTAGTGTGCCCTCAACAACAACCTTGGGGGCCAACTACCCCTCCTATTACCTCCAGTAAGTCCCACACAGCAGTATTGCTAAGTTCTCATAACAGGCCACGCCCCCTTTGCCCACCACTCTGCAAACGCGCTCCTTGGCGCGCTCTTGGATGGGGATTGAAGTCCCCTTCGCTGCTGAGGGTCCTTTAGGGACCAACTAGCCTACCTCTTACCTCCAGTAAGCCCCACACAGTGGGATTGCTGAGAGGTGGACACAGGCCACGCCCCCTTTCTCCACCACTCTGCAAATGCACCCCCTGGCACGCTGTAAGTTGGGGGATTAAGTCCCGTTGAATACTGAGGGTCCCTGGGGGCCAACTAGCCCACCAGGTACCACCAGTACGCGCCACACAGCTGGATTGCAGAGAGGTGGTCCGAGGCCATGCCCCTTTTTACACCACTCTGCAAACGCGCCTCTTTGAGCACCCATGGTGGGGCGAAGAGGTCCTCTTGTGTCCTGAGGTCCTCACAAGAGGACCTTATCACCCCACCAGCAGTGCGCCATGAGTCACGTTTGCAGAGTGGTGTAAAAAGGGGCGTGGCCTCGGACCACCTCTCTGCAATCCAGCTGTGTGGCGCGTACTGGAGGTACCTGGTGGGCTAGTTTGCAACCAGGGACCCTCAGTATTCAAGGGGACTTAATCCCCCAACTTACAACGTGCCAGGGGGCGTGTTTGCAGAGTGGTGCAGGGAGGGGGCGGGGCCTCCGGCGAGATGCCGGCTTTTTAAAATTTATTTTTGTTAGAAGGGGGTATGGGGTCCCCAGGGCCTGCCACATTTTAAAAAAAATTAAAAATTAAAAAAAAACGGGAAGGGGCCACGCGGCCCCCCTCCTGGGGCCGATTTTGGCCCCGGGGACCCCATCCCCCGGGGCATGGCCTTGTTTTTTTTCCTTCTATGTTATATGGGAGGGGGGCCGTGTGGTTCCCCTTCCCTAGGCCACTTCTTGCCCCGGGGACCCCATCCCCCGGGGCCTGGCCACCCTTCATTTTTAATTAGAGAGGGGGCCACGTGGCCCCCTCCTCAGGCCACTATTGGCCCCGGGGACCCCATCCCCTGGGGCCCGGCCATTTTTAAAAAAAAAATAAAGGGGAGGGGGGTTGCGTGGCCCCCCTCCCGGGCCACTTCTGGCCCCGGGGACCCCATCCCCCTGGGCCGACCCTTTGCGTTGGGGACCGTGGGGGGAGCCCCAATGCCCCCACGGTCCCGCCGGCTCCCCGCCTCCTGTGGGAGCTGGCATTGCTTTTGCACAAGAGGAGCTGCTGACATGCAGCTCCCCTTGTGCAAAAGCAATTCTGCTTCGGTTTTTGGAAGCGAGAGCAGGTTTCCTGCTCTCGCTTCCAAAAACCGAGGCAGAGTTTGCTATGGCAGGGCAGGAGCCGCACTGCTCCCGCCATGCCATAGCAAACAGCAATGTCCCGGGTTTGGGCACCCCGGGACATTGCAGAAGCCGGCCTTGGGGGGGTGGCGGTACCCAGGGCCAACAAGGGCTCCAGGAGGGGGGCCTCACGGCCCCCCTCCCAACGTTTGCAAAGCCCCGGGGAGGTGGTGGTCCCCGGGGCCCGGGGGTCCGTAACTGACCCCTGTATTTACATACAGAGTGCCCCGGGGAGGTGGTGGTCCCTGGGGCTTGGGGGGGCCTGCGAGGCCCCCCTTATTTCATAATGCCCCGGGGAGGTGGCGGTCCCTGGGCTTGGGGGGCCCGCGAGGCCCCCACCTCATATTGCATAATGCTTGGGGAGGTGGCAGTCCCCGGGGCTGCGGGGGGGCCGCATGCCCCCGCACATCATAAATAAAGCCCCGGGGAGGTGGCGGTCCCCGGGGGCTTAAATACAACGAAGCGCGGGAGCCCGCGATTTTTTATTTTTTATTTTGTCGTCTGGATTCGCGCACTCAGCGCGAATTCGGCTGATATTTTAAAAAAAACAAATCTTTGGCCCTGGGGGTCCTTGTGGGACCCCCTGAGCAGGCCTAGGGGGTCAGGGTGTTTGTACCCTGCCCCCTTTTCTTGTTTTTCACCTTTTTTTTTACTCTTTGCTTGTGACTCGGTAGATGGCTGCCAACACTTCCTAGTTTGGAGTGTTGGCAGCCAATCAGAAGTCAGCTCGTGCTCGGGAGGAGTCGCGGCTCCTCCTCGGTGCTCAGATATCGAAACGTTTCTTTTTCTAATTTCTCAGGAACTACTGAACGGATTTACACCATTTAAAAAAAAGGACACTTTCTGAACCAAGACCTACCTTTTTGCCAAATTTGGTGTAATTCCGTTCAGCAGTTCGGGCTCTAGCTTTGTCTAAAGTTCCAATGGAAAATAACATGGGGAAAACGCGTTTTGGGACCCCCCTTTTCTCTCGGCCCCCGCTTGACGAATCACCACGAAACTTTCAAGACAGGAGCTGACCGGAGCGCCCCATTACTCTTAAAAATGTTGCGAAGATTCGTCAAACTGCGCCAAAGATATTGGCAAAAGAAAAGACACTTTTTGAATAGAACGAGGTCCTAACTATAACTACCTACTGGCGACCGCCAGTAGGTAATATATATATATATATATATATAAATATATATATATATATATATATATATACAGTTTGTCCACAACAAAAGCGCACTCCTCACCGCCGGGTAACTTGCGTTAATCTCAGCAGCATCCAAAGTCGGCAATGTTCCGTTAAACAATTTCTCGTGCATTACGCGTTTCGGGCTCAACAACGCCCTTGATCACAGGCAGAATGGCAGCCATAATAACCATGCCAGGAATGCTTGTCCGTTAGTTAAATATATTCTTTAATGCCCCTCAGGTGAGCCTCATAATAAATCGCTGTGCATGATGGGACTAGTAGTCCTGTATCCTTTAATCACTACCCCACTGGGTTTAGCGGTGCCATTAAAATTAACAATATATACAAAGCCAAATAGGCTAACAGTCCATAGCTTTCTTTGTTGCTAATATTATGCCCCGGTGCTCCGTACTGACTCAGATAGTTCAAAGTCACGAACCCGCAAACTCGTTCAGGCGGTGGTGCGCTTATACGGCCGTACTGCCGTCATTATCAAAAGCCACAGTTTGTCCACAACAAAAGCGCACTTCTCACCGGGTAACTTGCGTTAATCTCAGCAGCATCCAAAGTCGGAAATGTTCCGTTAAATAATTTCTCGTGCCTTGCATGTTTCGGGCTCAACAACGCCCTTGATCACAGGCAGAATGGCAGCCATAATAACCATGCCAGGAATGCTAGTCCGTTATTTAAATATATTCTTTAATGCCCCTCAGGTGAGCCTCATAATAAATCGCTGTGCATGATGGGACTAGTAGTCCTGTATCTTTTAATCACTACCCCAGTGGGTTTAGCGGTGCCATTAAAATTAACAATATATACAAAGCCAAATAGGCTAACAGTGCATAGCTTTCTTTGTAGCTAATATCATGCCCCGGTGCTCCGTACTGATTCAGATAGTTCAAAGTCACGAACCCGCCAACTCATTCAGGCGGTGGTGCGCTTATACGGCCGGACTGCCGGTATTATCAAAAGTCACAGTTTGTCCACAACAAAAGCGCACTCCTCACCGGGTAACTTGCGTTAATCTCAGCAGCATCCAAAGTCGGCAATGTTCCATTAAACAATTTCACGTGCCTTACGCGTTTCGGGCTCAACAATGCCCTTGATCACAGGCAGAATGGCAGCCATAATAACCATGCCAGGAATGCTAGTCCGTTATTTAAATATATTCTTTAATGCCCCTCAGGTGAGCCTCATAATAAATCGCTGTGCATGATGGGACTAGTAGTCCTGTATCCTTTAATCACTACCCCACTGGGTTTCGCGGTGCCATTAAAATTAACAATATATACAAAGCCAAATAGGCTAACAGTCCATAGCTTTCTTTGTAGCTAATATCATGCCCCGGTGCTCCGTACTGACTCAGATAGTTCAAAGTCACGAACCCGCCAACTCGTTCAGGCAGTGGTGCGCTTATACGGCCGGACTGCCGTCATTATCAAAAGCCACAGTTTTTCCACAACAAAAGAGCACTCCTCACAGGGTAACTTGCATTAATCTCATGGCACTGCTAAACCCACTGGGGTAGTGATTAAAGGATACAGGACTACTAGTCCCATCATGCACAGCGATTTATTATGAGGCTCATCTGAGGGGCTTTAGAGAATATATTTAAATAACGGACTAGCATTCCTGGCATGGTTATTATGGCTGCCATTCTACCTGTGATCAAGGGCGTTGTTGAGCCCGAAACGCGTAAGGCACGAGAAATTGTTTAACGGAACATTGCCGACTTTGGATGCTGCTGAGATTAAGGTAAGTCACCCGGTGAGGAGTGCGCTTTTGTTGTGGACAAACTGTGGCTTTTGATAATGACGGCAGTCCGGCCGTATAAGCGCACCACCGCCTGAACGAGTTGGCGGGTTCGTGACTTTGAACTATCTGAGTCAGTACGGAGCACCGGGGCATGATATTAGCAACAAAGAAAGCTATGGACTGTTAGCCTATTTGGCTTTGTATATATTGTTAATTTTAATGGCACCGCTAAACCCACTGGGGTAGTGATTAAAGGATACAGGACTAATAGTCCCATCATGCACAGCGATTTATTATGATGCTCACCTGAGGGGCATTAAAGAATATATTTAAATGACGGACTAGCATTCCTGGCATGGTTATTATGGCTGCCATTCTGCCTGTGATCAAGGGCGTTGTTGAGCCCGAAACGCGTAATGCACGAGAAATTGTTTAACGGAACATTGCCCACTTTGGATGCTGCTGAGATTAACGCAAGTTACCCAGTGAGGAGTGCGCTTTTGTTGTGGACAAACTGTGGCCGTTTGATAATGACGGCAGTCTGGCCGTATAAGCGCACCACCGCCTGAACGAGTTGGCGGGTTCGTGACTTTGAGCTATCTGAGTCAGTACGGAGCACCGGGGCATGATATTAGCAACAAAGAAAGCTATGGACTGTTAGCCTATTTGGTTTTGTATATATTGTTAATTTTAATGGCACCGCTAAACCCACTGGGGTAGCGATTAAAGGATACAGGACTACTAGTCCCATCATGCACAGCGATTTATTATGAGGCTCACCTGAGGGGCATTAAAGAATATATTTAAATAACGGACTAGCATTCCTGGCATGGTTATTATGGCTGCCATTCTGCCTGTGATCAAGGGCGTTGTTGAGCCCGAAACGCGTAAGGCACGAGAAATTGTTTAACGGAACATTGCCGACTTTGGATGCTGCTGAGATTAACGCAAGTTACACGGCGAGGAGTGCGCTTTTGTTGTGGGCAAACTGTGGCTTTTGATAATGACGGCAGTCCGGCCGTATAAGCGCACCACCGCCTGAACAAGTTGGCGGGTTCGTGACTTTGAACTATCTGAGTCAGTACGGAGCACAGGGGCATGATATTAGCAACAAAGAAAGCTATGGACTGTTTGCCTATTTTGCCTTGTATATATTGTTAATTTTAATGGCACCACTAAACCCACTGGGGTAGTGATTAAAGGATACAAAACTACTAATCCCATCATGCACAGCGATTTATTATGAGGCTCACCTTGTCCTGTAGTTCCTATAGTACCCCTGCAGGACCTGCGCATTTGGATAACATAAACTGTGGGCTTGGTGACCGACTGGCTCTGTGCACCCCCACCGCGTATGTTAGCCTGTTTTGCATTTGCTAGCTCACAGTGCCACTAGAATCTCCTCTTATCGTGGAGAGATTAGTTTCTGGCAACCTTAGATCATGAGATCCCTGATCCCTCAGAATCGTGGAAACAATGTACTACTTTTCGCTCAGTCACTCGTGCTTACTTGTTCGGTCTGTCTCAGAGAGTTACACAGAATAAACAGTCTGGGCGTTTCAATAAGTCTTTATTGAACAGTTGTTATTCTAGTGTAGAATATATGTGCTGCAACAACCAGCAGACAATAGCAGAGATATATTATCAGCAGTACGATGAAAGTGAAAGGATAGTACAGTTCTACCATATTGCAATAATAATGGTTACATACATGAATATATAAAATGCATTATAAAGGTGCACGTACTCCTACGATGCCTAACTAGATGTACCTAAGTGTACCTAGCATGTGTGTAGGTCTAAAAGCCTAAGAGCCAAGAATCCTTCTAGGATTTAGTCGAACCCCATTACCTGAATAGAGAGAGTGTGGGACCCCGTCCTGGTCTCGAGTTGGACACCCCGCAAGGGCTGTGTTAGACCACTGTCAGCTGGAGCGACTGCATGCAGGAGCCTCAGCGTCTCTGGTCAGTGTGTCAGCATGGAAGTCTCGGTTCCCTCTATCTTACCGTGGCAAGATGTGGTGTATTTATACCCTAAAGTATCTCGTCCCTCAGTATGGTTTGTATTGGTCTTTGTTAGACATGAGGAAGACGTCAGGGGTGAACTTTGTACATACATATTATGCGGGAGATGTAGCTGGTGAATGCTCATGCATAATTTATGAGTACATTGTAGGCCTGTGTTCGGGAAAACCCTACAGTGTTCTAACCACAGACTAGATAACCTTCAACCCTAAGAGCTCGTTGTGTACTGTAGGGAACTAATGTAGGTGAAAGATCAAGCCTATATTAGGGCATAGGAGATCATGACTATAATAGGGCATAGACGATTATGACCAAGATAGGGCATATACGATTATGACCATAATAGGGCATATGCGAATATGACCATATACGGCATATATGAACCCGTCTATATTAGGGCCTCTATATGAAACATAACACCCACTCCACTTTCGAATTGGATGACAATGACCAGACTTAAAATCTGGACAATTTAAATTTTTTCTTAAAAACAGCTAAAAACATGGTTTTAAAAAGACATTTAAAAATGATTAAAAATGTTACAAATCAGCTATTTTTTAGTTGCCACCTGAAAAAGTCAATTCTGTCTCACTTATAAAAGTTGCATTACTACAAGCAGAAGAAGGCCATTCTTTCTCAAGTGAAAGTGTCAATTTAGGAAATGTTTCAAATTTAGTTTGTTTATTTATGAAATGAAGTGGAGAAGCCGAATTCTTTCCCAGGACGCAATGAGCCAATTCCAGATTAAGTGTCCTGGCTGGGAGATACAGAATAATGGGTGTTAGCTACTGCAGATGACAAATCCAACGCCTCACAGAGAACGTCAATCGCACATAGATGGAATTCAGCACTGCCAACAGTCGGTGCTGCGGAAGCTTGTGCGGCAGTTGTTACCTGAGTGCCTGTGGAGGAGCCACCTAACCCAGCAGGAGCAAACGGCATCTGTGGATTCTCAAGGAATGCGTTCATCAGAATTGGAAGACGCTGGGACAACGCAGAACATGGGCCTTTAGGGGGTCCAGCATAGCATCCATGACCGGAGGCGTATCTGATGGAAACGTTAGACAGAGATCCAACGTGCATTCTTCTCCGCAAAACAGGCATCGAAGAACAGGTAAGATGAGGTCCACCCAGACTGGTCTAAACGATAGAAACCAAGAGGCGTTCAGTTCTCTTAGGCAAGGTATACCCAGAAGCTGCACCATGCGTTCACTGTATTTCCGCTCCATGAGTATGTTCGCCATTTCCTCGGAAATTGGGCCGTCCATAGCGTAGCAGTAAAATTACAATCAGGACTCCTGCAATTAGGAACAGGATAAGTGGGAGACCTCCAAAGACGCTTCACAATACGGAGTGTATAAAATTTGGGATTACTCCGAGGACTGTCTGAAAGGTGCTTAATAGTCCTGACCCTATGGTCTTAAATAGGTGTACAATACCGCTCGTATCAGACATGTTAAAGATACGACCCACCATTTCTACGAAATGAAATGGGCAGTTCGTACGTATAAGCGCTTGTATCTCAGTTGAGGTCCTTGCAACTTGAAGTTCAAAGGTTTCTCGATCGGAGGTTAAGGGCACGGGTTGCTGTAAAAGCATGGCTTTCAGTCTGCTCAAAGTATCAAATAGTATGAAGGAAACATTCACGAAGGCCATAACGGCGCCTCCCTGACTGTGTTCAGTGGCGGAAACAATACTTGCATACAGCAAGTAGCACTGGAGTTAACAGTGACCAGATAGGCGACGCCCGGAAGCATCCCACAGCAACCTTGATCGTTTAGCATCAAGTAACTCCCATTCGAGAGCAGCTGGAAAACCGGCATGATCATGGCCGCTGGGGTCCCTGACATGCGACAAGATAGATTCTCTACCGAACCACTACATGCTCCGTGCAGAGAAATATCCTGACACATGAGAGAACAGCTTAAAGCGTTCTTGCAGTTTGTACCACTCAGAAACACTTCTCGATCCCCGCTCCGGAATCGATATCTATATGGTAACTCCCAAGATTCCTTAATGTAACCCTTACCAATTTTTTCATATTTGCCTGCCTGCCTGCCTGCCTTTGGTCAAGGCAATATTGAAACTGAAACATAGTGACCGGCAGAGTGATTTGGCCATGAATTAGCCATTCAGTTGATGGTGATTCGGCTACAGTGAATGGTAACCTTTCCAGTTTCTCAATATGCAGCATTGTATATTTGGCTCCCCTTTGTGCCATTTCTTTCTGTTTATCAGTTAGATTGTATTCTGAAAACAGAGACGTGGTGTTTATAAAACGCCAGGGCACATAGCCTGCACGCAAAGATTGCAGCGTCCAGCTTAACATCATAATAGAACGTAACTGAGATTGCCCGTGTTGTAACAAGGCCAGATCTTGTTCTAATATGTTGATTGCCGAAGATACAATGTTGCCTAAGGAGTAAATCCTGGAGGTCAAAGTTGTTAACCCATTATACACTACAGCTAATGCCTTCTCTAGGTTAATACGATCTATTTCCCGTATTCTTTCTGCAACCTCCTGTTGGGATATTTTCCAGTTTTCATTATAATAGGCATAAATGCCAGCATATATGAAACGTTTCTGACGGGTTTTCCTTGGGCCTAGCAATAAATCCCTAAGGTCTACATCAGGTGTGAGTAAGGTCAATTGATGTTTTACTTCTGTGAGTGTTGAGGTTTCTAGCCAATCAAGGCACAACTTCCCAACACTATAGGATGTCACTACCCCTGGGTGTTGTCTCTGTACATAGCGTGTATCTGGCCTACTGATACTAAACCCCTCGATTATACCTAGGAATCTCTGTTGACATGTGTTTGTGTCAATGGGCCAAATAAGCCATTGTGTCCAATTGGGATCTGACCTGTTGTACTGGAGAATGTCATCTAATCCTACCCCGTGTGTAATTGAATTCTGCCCCCCACCCATCTGTGATGGTGCTGGAAACCCCGGTGTGTTCATTTCCTTGTTCTTGGCTAGTCCAAGACAGGATGTCTGTTGCACAGTTTCATTTAGAAATATCATCTTCTGTGGAATGAGGCATGCTCTAAAAAGCGCTTCTGTTCCCTGGACCTGCCAGTCCCTAGAACCCCAGATCGATTTTAAATCTATAGTGTCCTTCCATAGGTCGAAACCCTGTGTAGACAACTGGGCCATAAAGGAAGCAGAGTAAATCTGTTTGGTGTTAGTCAACATCATTTTCTGTGCTAATTTTGTTGCCACTTTGTAATAAAATGACTTCGGGTCAGATCTATTAAACCTTGAAAAGTATGTGAATTTCTGTGCAAAAGTTTGCGAACTACCTTTTGGAGGTGTTGGGCAGTGTTCCCACTGGTGGTATTCAAATACATTTCTAGGTGTTATAGATTTGTGCAAGAAATGATGACCATAATGTTGGTAACAGTACAATGTATCATAGTCTGAAGTACCGTCTAATATTTCATTGTTCGGAAATGCTGCAGTTCTTTCCAAATCAGACATCATATTATTTACAGTTTCAGTGTCCCAATCATCAGACAATGTACTGGAGGTAATGATATCACTTAAAGAAATTTTAAATACATGTTTAAGCTTTAAAAGTTCAGTCGGACCGAATATATCGAAATCAATCTTGTCCCATACTATACCGTCCGGTATAGGAACTGCTGTGATGTTCACTGAAGACAAGTTTCTTGGTTCACGATGTGAAGACTGGTGTGGTTTTAAAAAAATCAAATTGACTCTTTAGGCTGTAGAGCTCTGCTGAAGATATCGTCCATTAATAAGCATACTAAAAGTTATAATTAAACCTAGCCAGAAAAGAAAAAATAGAATCCCAGTGATATACCATAGTTCTATCCAAGGTGACACCAGGTAAGTCTTTCTAAAAAAGTAAAAAAACTCAATGAGTTTCTGTTTGTGTGATTTTTTGGCTGGCGTCGTTTCCGGCTCGCTTGGATCCAGTAGCCAGAAGCAGTTCGATCAATTGTTGGAATTGCATCGGGATTTGTTGAAATTGGATTTTGCTCTTGACGAGGAATGTTGACGTAGACGTCTGTAGTCGGTCTTATTGCAACTTGGTTGTTAAGTTGATTTTCTTCTTGAAGTTGAACTTCTTGTTGAAGTGGAACGAGTTCCATAGCATTGTTGCTTAGTCCTTTATTCCGTACAGGTGGCTCTTCAAAAGTGATGAGTCTTTCTGTTTGAACTTCTTGGATTGTAGAGAGAGGAGGGTGTCTGCTACTGTGGAGTCCACGAGGCCTACTGTTTAGTATCGGCCACATAGTGTGGTTTGATTAAGTCGATTGAGACAAATCTTTTCTCCTTTTTCCCGGCAAGAGGCGGCAGAAGTACAGTTCTTGTGCCTTGGATTGCTAGGACCGGTACAGCTGTTCTGTAGGATGGTCCGAATTCTTTCTTGTCTGCAATTTTTTCTCTGACCAGATCCCCGACTTTTGGGATCCAGACAGGTCTTGCCGTTACTGCCTTGACTTCCTCAGTGGTGGTCTGTTTTAAGTGGACGTTGCTTTGTTGTGTCCTGGATTAATTTAGATCCTGTAAAACAGCCAAACGATCATGGATATCAAATGGTTTTTCATCCGCCACTGTGCCTTCACAATCAAGATCAGGTACCCACATTCTTGTCCCAAATAGGACCTCATAAGGAGTGACACCACCTAGAGAGCTTCTTGGCTGGTTGTTAATTGCTCTTTGGACCCCATAAAGGTTACTGAGCCAACTACCGCCCTTGCCTAATACCCTAGCTGTTAAAGATTGCTTTAAGTCACGGTTTTTCCTCTCCACAACCAAATTTCCCTCAGGATGGTACAGAGAGGAGTACCGCAATGCTACGCCCATTCCTTCCATGGCCTCTTTGGAAGCCCGAGAGCTAAACGCCGGGCCACGGTCAGAATGTAACGTGCCAACTGCGTATGTGCTGATAAAGACTCGCAAATCTTTTATAACAGTTCGAGCATCAGCCAAGCACTGAGGCCAGACCCATAGGAATCTAGAGCAGGAATCCACTGCAACCATGATATATTTCTTGGCCCCATCCGATTGTAGGGGTCCGCAGTGATCCAAATACACACATGCAAGAGGTTTGTCTGATTTTAGTAATGGTGTCTGCGCTGGGCGTGCTACGGTGGAGCCTTTCATCTGCTGGCAGATGTCGCACTTTAAGACATAGTCTTTGGTCTGCTTTGTTAACCCTGGCCACCAGTAGCACTGTTTCAGTAAAGAAATAGTCGCTGTAATGCCTGTATGCGCAGAACCCAAACTCTCGTGTGCTGCTAGAATTAAGCCTTGCCTACGATCCATATTTGGTATTACTCAATCCCCCACTCCAGGAATCTGAGCATATGGAATGTTTTGTGCATCTAACTTGTAGGAGTACTTGAGTGGAAATTTTTTAGGTACTGCTGTGCTGCCTTTGCGTGAAGCATAGACAGCTACCAAAATCTTGCCGTCTATTCTCGTTTTTGAACGAGTGATTGCAGCTACGGACGCTGTGCGTACAGCCCCTTTGCGGCTTCATCAGCCAATGAATTCCCTTCAACGTGAACACCATCACGCTGATGACTCAGTGTATGTATCACGTGAGCCCTTGGTAGTTCGTTTCTCAACTCCACTACCTGTTCCCATAGCATTTTATGCTTAATTGTGCCACCTTTGCGTCTTTAAAACCTTTTTGTTCCCAATGATGTAAGTATTCATTGTACGACTGTACACAGTAATAGGAATCACACACAATTAGTGTGGGGAATTCGTGTTCCGTATTTACCAGTGCCAGTATTAATGCTTTTAATTCTGCTAACTGAGACGTGCAGTCTCCTAGAGATTGCGTTTTAGTGCAATTTGGATGGAACTTCCCATCGCTGATGCGACCTTTAACGATTGCACATGCTGCGCTGTAAGCTTGCTTACTCCCTATGGCCAGTTGAGCAGATCCGTCAGTGTAAATAATATATTCATACTGATCTAGAGGCAAAATCTCATTAGGTAGAGGATATTCTTGTTCGTATTGCAGAAATGCTTGTGTTTTTAAACTTGGATCAAATCTGTATTCAATATCGGTTGCAGTAAGAGAATTAGCCCATTGTATCCATCTGGGATGTAAGGCTTTCGCATTTGGAATGCTAGCCTTTGTAACAGCCTCTAAGGCTGGCACTGGGGTCACGACTATTATGCGTTTTCCCTGAGCCTGAGCTCTTTCTCTTGCTACAGCGGTCTGCACTGCTGTCAGGATTTTTTCTGTTGAAGTGAAACGCATCTCTGCGTTTGTGTACAGGTGTGATTTGTATGCGATTGGTACCGTTTCGCCTTCATTGAAGGTTAAATAAGTGTACCCGCATTGACCCGCTATTACTCGGATCACTAAGTTGTGTACGTTTACGCGTGTCTGTAAATGTGTTGAAGCTATCATGTCTTCTTGTATTGAACGTAGGATGTTTGTATGTTCCTCATTGTCTGACTGAAAAATCAGGTTTAATTAAGTCGTAGAAAGGTTTTACTCTTTCTGCGTAATCCAAAATGTATGTTCGACCAAAATTTAGGAATCCCAGAATTGATTGTAAATTCTTTAATGATTTTGGAGGTTGGAGCAGCGCACACTTTTCTAAAAAGTTAGCTGCTAGGCTTTTTCCTTCACTTGACAGCTCATACCCTAAGAACAGGACATTGAGATGGGCAATTTTTGATTTCTTGAAATTAAATTTATAGCCCTCAGAGGCGAATCCCATAATAATGGTGCTCACCCTGGTCAAGTGCCTTGGTAAGTCATTGTCCGTCAGATAAATATCATCCACATGGGACAATGCTTCTTCATTCAAATTTTGGAGTAACTCTGTTACCCTTGCTGAAAACAACCCTGGGCTATTCTTATACCCTTGGGCGAGTCGACAAAATTGCCGTTGGGACCCTAGCGCTGAGAATGCGGTCAAATACCTGCTTTCAGGCGCTATATTTTGGCAGACAAATCCATTTGAGATATCAAGTGTTGTTTTGTATTTTTTCCGCACAATGTTATTCATTAATGTGGCACTCTGTGCATTTTGAACTGCAAATGTCTTTGTGCAAGTGTTTAATTGTCTGTAATCCAAAACTAAACGATATGTGTTGTCAGGTTTCATTACGGGAAACAAAGGATTGTTCATAGGTGAAGTGCAATTTTCAATCACCCCTGGTATTCTAGTTGATCTAGGATCTCCCTGACTTGTTTTTTAGCTTCCTGCTTTATAGGGTATTGCCTTTGAGCATTTGGGGAAACTTTAACGGGATCACGTGGTGGGCTGAATCCTCATCTCAACCAACATGATTTTTGTACAATGCTGGAGCTAGGGCAGCCGCCCACTCCTGCGCATATGCATGTTTTAAATGTATGGGAACGAGGTCGGAAAAGGCTGGAAAAATTATCGTTTCTCCCTTAGGGCACTCCATGACGAATGCTGGCGGCCAGTCTTGTTCTGCTAATAGAATGTCATAACCTGATGACAGATTTTTCCAAAAGAGACCTTTAATTTTTCTGGGTTTGTCCCCCTCCATCCGGAGTGTTATCTCATGCAACTTATGTGGGACACTTACCCGAGTATCAGGTGTTTCCACCGTAATATACTCACTCAACTCCGCTGTCACCAGAAATTCCTTCAGGTTCTGGCGAGCTATTGTTACTTCTGCCGCACTGTCTAGCATCGTCAGAGCCCATTCCCCATTCAGAAGCTGTGTCCTCAGAATTCTGGGCATGTCTGATCTTAAGGCCTGCTACCTTCTTCTTTTTGAAGTGAGGTTTTTGTTTATCTTCTTTTTTAGGTGTGTAGTCTGCAGCGTGTTGCGTGTCTCTGGACTTTGTACGCTCCTCTTGTCTGTGTTCTGACCGTCCTTCCTCTTGGAGTTTTTTGATGAACCTTGAAAGGAAATAGAGGAACGTGTATCAGTATCCTGATACCTGTCAGGTTTTTTAATATTATCCCTATTCCGGAGGTTATACCTCCTTTCAGAGGGCTCCTGTTAAGGAGACCTACCTCTGGATTGAGATTTGCTGTTTTTAGACGTTTGTTGTTTTTTATTCTCCCACTTCTTTTTAGAAGAAGTAGGTGTCTGCTTTGTAGTGTCCTTTTCAGAACTGCCCACCAGTAGTGGTTTTAATCCTTTCCCACCTAAACTGTCTCTGCCTAGTTCTGCATATGCAGTTTCAATTATTTTGGGTAGTTCGTGTGGTTGATCTACTGGACTGAACTCCCTTAGGCGTTGGCGGATCGCCACTGAAGTTGCTTCCCCCTTAATGTTAGCTAGTATTATGGCTGATACCTGTTCGTAGTTACCTAGTAACTTCATCCCTAAGTTAAGGGCAGGCTCTGCTCCGTACTCATTTTGTATCTGTCTCAATACGTCAGGTACTACTGCTAATGACGGGATACCATGCGTTCTGGTATATATGGCAGCAAAGACTGTACCCCAAGAGGTGCGGTCCTCTACTTGTGGTGTGATCCCCATGGGCAAGCATATGGTTAGTATTCTGTGTTTATCACAGGTGGCAGTATTCGGGAATACCGCCTCAAGCTGAGTTATTTTCTGAGCTATCCAGAATGGTATTTGTTCGCGTTTTGCAGGCATTTTGCCCATTACCGCGTGTAATGTTTGAGGAGTAATTTTGTTTCCTGTACCCTGGGCTGGAGTACTATTTGCTGCACCTGGTGCAGGTTGGATTGTTAAAGTCCTCATGACAAATTGTGTCAGGTTTCTGTAGATTTTAATTAAATCTGTGTGTTGTACTAGTAAGTCTGGCTGTGGCATTGTGTTAATGTCAGGATGCGGTGTGTAAGCCGCTAGTTTTGGCCATGTGGCTCCTTCTCCTCCGAGTGGGCCTAACCTTACTCTTCTCGTACGTGGGGTAGGGCGCCATTAAACCAGTAATGATGTTCCTGGTAAGTGAGGGGAATCTCTATGTCCTCAAACGGACAATATTCCTGTGGTGCATCTCCTTCTATATAGTAGTGAAATGTATTTGTTACTGCATTTGCTGCTGGGAGTGTAACCCATGAATAGAACACCTCTGTTTTGTTTGATTCGTGTGCCTCAATCACGAAAACAACCACGCCACCCCTGGCTTGTAAACCATTTTCTAATAGTCTTATGGTGATTGTCCTTCTGAATTTTGGTGCCATCTGTATTGCATCCGCAGGATCTTCCTCGTCGTCTGATGAGGGCAGTGGCATTTGTAGTGGATCTAAGACTGCGGTAGTCATCGTGTATAGAACACAGACTAGTGTTTCAAAGAAACTATGATAAGGTTTTAGGCACAATTTTAGGAACACTATGTCCTTTCAAGCTTGAATAACCAGCAGCCAATAAATAGTATTTTTGTACTCAGCTGCGGCGGATTTTGTGCCCACCCATTCCAGACGTCTCTGGTGTTTTGTGAGTAGGTTTCTCTGAGAATAGCACGACTGAACTACTCAGATTCTACTGTTAAATAAGTACCCAAACAATGTTGGTGGCGCCATGTCGTGTAGTTCCTATAGTACCCCTGCAGGACCTGCGCGTTTGGATAACATAAACTGTGGGCTTGGTGACCGACTGGCTCTGTGCAACCCCACCGTGTATGTTAGCCTGTTTTGCATTAGCTAGCTCACAGTGCCACTAGAATCTCCTCTTATGGGGAGAGATTAGTTTCTGGCAACCTTAGATCATGACAACCCTGATCCCTCAGAATCGTGGAAACAATGTACTACTTTTCGCTCAGTCACTCGTGCTTACTTGTTCGGTTTGTCTCAGAGAGTTACACAGAATAAACAGTCTGGGCGTTTCAATAAGTCTTTATTGAACAGTTGTTATTCTAGTGTAGAATATATGTGCTGCAACAACCAGCAGACAATAGCAGAGATATATTATCAGCAGTACGATGAAAGTGAAAGGATAGTACAGTTCTACCATATTGCAATAATAATGGTTACATACATGAATATATAAAATGCATTATAAAAGTGCATGTACTCCTACGATGCCTAACTAGATGTACCTAAGTGTACCTAGCATGTGTGTAGGTCTAAAAGCCTAAGAGCCAAGAATCCTTCTAGGATTTAGTCGAACCCCATTACCTGAATAGAGAGAGTGTGGGACCCCGTCCTGGCCTCGAGTTGGACACCCCGCAAGGGCTGTGTTAGACCGCTGTGAGCTGGAGCGATTGCATGCAGGAGCCTCAGCGTCTCTGGTCAGTGTGTCAGCATGGAAGTCTCGGTTCCCTCTATCTTACCGTGGCAAGATGTGGTGTATTTATACCCTAAAGTATCTCGTCCCTCAGTATGGTTTGTATTGGTCTTTGTTAGACATGAGGAAGACGTCAGGGGTGAACTTTGTACATATATATTATGCGGGAGATGTAGCTGGTGAATGCTCATGCATAATTTATGAGTACATTGTAGGCCTGTGTTCGGGAAAAACCCTACAGTGTTCTAACCACAGACTAGATAACGTTCAACCCTAAGAGCTCGTTGTGTACTGTAGGGAACTAATGTAGGTGAAAGATCATGCCTATATTAGGGCATAGGAGATCATGACTATAATAGGGCATAGACGATTATGATCAAGATGGGGCATATACGATTATGACCATAATAGGGCATATGCGAATATGACCATATACGGCATTTATAAACGCGTCTATATTAGGGCCTCTATATGAAACATAACAACCTGAGGGGCATTAAAGAATATATTTAAATAACGGACTAGCATTCCTGGCATGGTTATTATGGCTGCCATTCTGCCTGTGATCAAGGGCGTTGTAGAGCCCGAAACGCGTAAGGCACGAGAAATTGTTTAACGGAACATTGCCGACTTTGGATGCTGCTGAGATTAACGCAAGTTACCCGGTGAGGAGTGCGCTTTTGTTATGGACAAACTGTGGCTTTTGATAATGACGGCAGTCCGGCCGTATAAGCGCACCATCGCCTGAACGAGTTGGCGGGTTCGTGACTTTGAACTATCTGAGTCAGTACGGAGCACCGGGGCATGATATAAGCAACAAAGAAAGCCATGGACTGTTAGCCTATTTGGCTTTGTATATATTGTTAATTTTAATGGCACCGCTAAACCCACTGGGGTAGTGATTAAAGGATACAGGCCTACTAGTCCCATCATGCACAGCGATTTATTATGAGGCTCACCTGAGGGGCATTAAAGAATATATTTAAATAACGGACTAGCATTCCTGGCATGGTTATTATGGCTGCCATTTTGCCTGTGATCAAGGGTGTAGTTGACACACTCAGTCTCCCATACAAATTCTCAAGCAACCAATCAATAATCGATATAGACACTCATGTAGCTACTCACCAACCCATGCATTCAGTAAGACACATTTAATCACTCACTCATACAGTCAGTCACGCACCTACTATATCATCCATCCAGACACTTATACACCCACTCATTCTTCAATACACCTTGGCATATATATAATACATATTTAAACTTTAAAGAAACACACAGTCACTGGATGATGTCATCAGTGATGTCATCAGTGATGTCATTTGAGATGTCATCAGTGATGTCATCAGTGATGTCACTGACCATGTCATGAATGATGTAATATGTGATGTCATCAGCAGTGCATTGCGGGGCGCGAGTTATAGTTAGCTGAACTAACTATAACGAGGGAATTTCTCTGGTTTTGTACGAGTGAAATGTCCAACTAACTATAACGTCCCTGAAACCTGTGGTTTTTTCAGTGAATTTCTAAAGTTTTTTAAATGCTAATTTCTAACTATAACGTCCCTGAAACCTATGGTTTTTTCAGTGAATTTCAAAGGTTTTTTAAATGCTAATTTCTAACTATAACGTCCCTGAAACCTATGGTTTTTTCAGTGAATTTCAAAGGTTTTTTAAATGCTAATTTCTAACTATAACGTCCCTGAAACCTATGGTTTTTTCAGTGAATTTCAAAGGTTTTTTAAATGCTAATTTCTAACTGTGCCTACAAAGGTAGGACATGTGAAGAAAGAGGAAGAAAAGCGCACAAAGCAGCAAGACAAATGCAGAAAGAGGCAACAGAAGTCCAGAAAGACGAAGAAAAGTGCAAGAAGAAGCAAGAGATGTGCAGAAAGAACCAACAGAGGAGCAGAAAGTCCTCCTGTGCCCCCAACTTTTTGCTGACGGGTACTGGTGGTAACTGACTCTGACTAAGCAGCCCTAGAGCCAGTGCTATGCTAAAAGACACTTAGAATACAGTGAAAACACCTACATACACTAGGGAACACTATGCGTTGGGGTACCCCTGTGATTAGCATGACCTCCTCTGTATTTGCGATGAGTTAGTGCCTGGGTCATTGGATGAGTACATGGGTACTGACTGGATGATTAGAGTACTGCAAGGAGAGTGGATGGTCAATTTATAAACGCTTGTGTTTTGGCGGAGTGATTGGATAAGGACATGGAACTGGTTGGGCGATTGGAGGAGTGCATGGGTAGTGACAAGGAGATGGCTGGGCTGCATCAGTAGTCCTCAGGGGATTGTAGCAGTGCATGTGTTAGTGCCTGCGTCATTGCATAAGTACATGGGTAGTGACTGGATGATTAGAGTACTGCAAGGAGAGTGCATAGTGAATCTATAAGTGCTTGGGTTTTGGCGGAGTGATTGGATAAGTACATGGTGCTGGCTGGGTGATTGGAGGAGTGCATGGGTAGTGACAAAGAGATGGCTGGGCTGCATCAGTAGTGCTCAGGGGATTGTAGCAGTGCATGTGTTAGTGCCTGGGTCATTGCATGAGTGCATGGGTACTGACTGGATGATTAGAGTAATGCAAGGAGAGTGCATGGTGAATTTATAAGTGCTTGGGTTTTGGCGGAGTGATTGGATAAGTACATGGTGCTCGCTGGGTGATAGGAGGAGTGCATGGGTAGTGACAGGGCGATGGCTGGACTGCATGGGTCATTGCATGAGTGCATGGGTACTGACTGGATGATTAGAATACTGCAAGGAGAGTGCATGGTGAATTTATAAGTGCTTGGGTTTTGGCGGAGTGATTGGATAAGTATACACATGTCACATCAGGCCCGCCCCCTCCCTTCACCATTGTGAAAACGCGCCCCCTGGCGGGTTTTAAGTTGGGGGATTAATTCCCCTTGAATCCTGAGGGTCCCTGGGGGCCAACTAGCCCACCAGGTACCTCCAGTAAGCGCCACAGAGCTGCGTTGCAGAGAGGTGGTCCAAGGCCACTCCCCTTTTACACCTCTCTGCAACGCAGCTCTGTAGCACTTACTGGAGGTACCTGGTGGGCTAGTTGGACCCAAGGGACCCTCAGGATTCAAGGGGACTTAATCCCCAACTTACAATGCGCCAGAGGGCCCGTTTGCACAGTGGTGAAGGGAGGGTGGGGCCTGATGTGACAAGTGTCAAACGCGCCCGTGGCGCATTTTAAGTTGGGAGATTAAGTCCCCTTGAATCCTGAGGGTGCCTAAAGCCCAACTAGCCACCAGGTACCTCCAGTAAGCACCACAGAGCTGCGTTGCAGAGAGGTGGTCCGAGACCACGCCCCTTTTTACACCTCTCTGCAACGCAACTCTGTTGCACTTACTGAAGGTACCTGGTGGGCTAGTTGGCCCCCAGGGACCCTCAGGATACAAGGGGACTTAATCCCCCAACTTAAAACGCACCGCGGAGCACGTTTGCACACTTGTCACATCAAGCCCCGCCCCCTCCCTTCACCACTGTGCAAACACGCCCTGTGGCGCGTTTTAAGTTGGGAGATTAAGTCCCCTTGAATCCTGAGGGTCCCTGGAGTCAAACTAGCCCACCAGGTACCTCCAGTAAGCGCCACAGGGCTGCGTTGCAGAGATGTGTAAAAAGGGGCGTGGCCTCGGACCACCTCTCTGCAAGGCAGGCCTGTGGCACTTACTGGAGGTACCTGGTGGGCTAGTTGGCCCCCAGGGTCCCTCAGGATTCAAGGGGAATTAATTCCCCAACTTAAAACGTGCCACAGGGCGTGTTTGCACACATGTCACCTGAGGCCCCGCCCCCTCCCTTCATTATTGTGCAAACACACCCCGTGGCGTGTTTTAAGTTGGAGGATTAGGTCACCTTGAATCCTGTGGGTCCCTGGGGCCCAACTAGCCCACCAGGTACTTCCAGTAAGCGCCACAGGCCTGCGTTGCAGAGAGGTGTAAAAAGGGGCGTGGCCTGGACCACCTCTCTGCAAGGCAGCCCTGTGGCGCTTACTGGAGGTACCTGGTGGGCTAGTTGGCCCCCAGGGACCCTCAGGATTAAAGAGGAATTCATTCCCCAACTTAAAACGCGCGACAGGGCGCGTTTTAAGAGTGAAGCTGGGAGGGGGCGGGGCCTCGGTGCCATGCCGGCTTTTTTTTTCCATTATTTTTTTTTTTAGAAAGGGGGCTGTGTGGCCCCCCTTTCTTTCCTATTTTATGGGCCCTGGGGACCCCATCCCCCAGGGCCTGACCCCTATTTTTTCTATTTTTTTCAAAAATGGAAGGGGGCCGCGTGGCCCCCCTCCCGAGGCCATATTCGGCCCCGGGGACCCCATCCCCCGGGGCATGGCCAGTGTTTATTTAAAAAATATATATATTTGGAGGGGGGCTGCGTGGCCCCCCTCCTCAGGCCATTTATGGCCCCGGGGACCCCATCCCACGGGGCCTGGCCTCTTTGTTGGGGACCGTGGGGGGAGCCCCAATGCCCCCACGGTCCCGTCGGCTCCCTGCGTCCTGCAGGAGCCGGCATTGCTTTTCCACATGGGGAGCCGCTGACATGCAGCTCCCCGTGTGGAAAAGCAATGTGGTTTGGATTTTGGAAGAGAGAGCAGGTTTCCTGCTCTCTCTTCCAAAACGCAAACCGCAGTTTGCTATGACAGGGCGGGAGCCGCGAGGAATGGCATGGTGAGCAAAAAAATGATGGATTTAGGCCCAGATCTCTGTACTGGGGTGAATGTATGACATTGTTCTGCATTCTGTCCATCAATAGTTCTTTTTGCATTTGTCACCCCGAGTGGGACGGGTATGCCCAGACGTGGGTCCCGTGCTCTCCATGCCACTGGAATCAAGCTATCCTGGCTGAAGAGGGTGAAACCCCGAAACCGGTCCTAGGATGCTTGTTTCCAGTCCAGGGAGGACCTGGCCTGGCAGTTCGGGCTGGACTGTTCCCATTGGGCGCAGGGTCAAGACTGATTTGCATATGGCTGGGTCCAAACTGGAATGGCATGGTGAGCAAAAAAACGATGGATTTAGGCCCAGTACTGGGGTGAATGTATGATATTGTTCTGCATTCTGTCCATCAATAGTTCTTTTTGCATCTGCCATAGCAAACAGCAGTGTCCCGGGGGTGGGCACCCCGGGACACTGCAGGAGCCGGCCCTGGGGGGTGGCAGTCCCCAGGGCCATCACGGGCTCCAGGAGGGAGGCCGCGCGGCCCCCCTCCCTTCAATTACAAAGCCCGGGGAGGTGGTGGTCCCCGGGGCTCGGGGGTCTGTAACGGACCCCCAAATTTGCATTTTAGTGCCCCGGGGAGGTGGTGGTCCCCGGTGCGTGTGGGGGGGCTGTGTGCCCCCCGCAAATAATAAATAATTAATGAAAGCCCCGGGGGATGGCGGTCCCCGGGGCTTGGGGGGGCTGCGTGCCCCCGCAACTCATAAATCAAGCCCCGGGGAGGTGGCGGTCCCGGGGCAGTGTGGGGGATTGGGGCCCCCACACATTTTTCAGTGCCCCGGGACCTGGCCCACCCGGGGACTTCAATACAACGAAGCGCGGAGGCCGCGCTTCGTCTTTTTTTTATTTTCTTGGTCGGATTCGCGCACCCAGCTCGAATTCGGCCGATTTAAAAAAAATGCTTTTTTGGGCCCTGGGGGTCCTTGTGGGACGCCCTGAGCAGGCCTAGGGGGTCAGGGTGTTTCTACCCTGCCCCCTTTTCTTGTTTTTCGCGTTTGTTTTTCTCTTTTCTTGTGACTCGGTTCTACCGAGTCACAAGATGGCTGCCAACACTTCCTGGTTTGGAGTGTTGACAGCCAATTAGAATAAAGCTCGTGGTCGGGAGGGTCCGCGGATCCACCGCGCCTCTAAATATCAAAACTTTTATTTTTTGATTTTCTCAGCAACTACTGAACGGATTTACACCATTTTTAAAAAGGGGCGCTTTCTGAACCAAGCACTACCTTTTTGCCAAATTTGGTGTAATTCCGTTCAGCAGTTCGAGCTGTAGCCGTGTCTAAAGTTTCCTATGGGAAATTCATTTTCCGACCTCTTCTTTTTGAATTTCTCAGGAACTACTGAACGGATTTACACCATTTAACAAAAAGGGCTCTTTCTGAACCAAGGGCTACCTTTTTGCCAAATTTGGTGTAATTCCGTTCAGCAGTTCGGGCTGTAGCCGTGTCTAAAGTTTCCTATGGAAAATAACATGGGGAAAACATGTTTTGGGACCCCCCTTATTTCTCGGCCCCTGCTTGGCGAATCACCCCGAAACTTTCAGGATAGGAGCTGACCGGAGCGGGCCACAAGTTTTGAAAATTTCGCGAAGATTCGTCAACCGGCGCCAAAGTTATTGGGAAAAGAAAAAACGCTTTTCCTATGGAAACTAGGTCCTAACTATAACTACCTACTGGCGACCGCCAGTAGGTAATATATATATATATATATATATATATATATATATATATATATATATAAAACACAAAAGCGCTCCTTCTGGACTACATGGGACCCATGGAGAGTGGCGCGCACGCCGGCGGAGCACACCGGCTATTCCAATCCTTCCGTGAATGCCTCTCATCCGCGCGCTCTCAGTAAAGGAAGACTCTGTATCGATAGATATCCACTGCTGTTGGAGAGGGTCGGAAGATGATGCACGTGAGTTCATCAGGAAACTCAATGTGAATGATCAGAACATCACCTTGAGTGGTAACATCAGTAGGACCGTGGCTGAATATCTGGATGTCAAATTGGAAGTTAAACAGAGGAGAGTACATACATCTCTGTTCAGAAAATCCACAGCTGGCAATAGCGTTCTACATGCCCTCAGCAGTCATCCTGAGACCCTCAAATGGAGTATCCCCTATGGGGAACTGCTGAGGGCCAAAAGGAACTGCAATACAGATGAAGCGTACCAATTTGAAAGTACCAACATTGTCAAGCGCTTCAGAGAGAGGGGTTACCCAAAATGGGTGTTGAAGAGATCATGTGACAGAGCAAGTTTGGTAGACAGGGCAGTGACCATTTCAGACAAACCAGAGAATAATGACATTGAGGACAACAAATCTAGAATGATCATGACATTCAGCTCTGACGCCAGCAATATCAGGCGGATTGTGACTAGGAATTGGGATATCCTCAAAAGTGACAACGTAATTGGTGGCATTATCCCAGACAGACCGAGCATAACATACAGGAGGGGCAGGAATGTAAGGGATATGCTTGTACATAGTGACATCACTATATATCCACTAAGACAGCAACATGGTCTCAAGGGTTTTTACCCATGTGGCCATTGTAAGGCATGCAATAAGAGCAAATTTCGCAAGCAGGTAGTCTATAATGGCGTCAACAAGGAACTCACACAATTTCTCACGTGCAGCTCCACTTTTGTGATATATGCCATAGAATGCACTTGCAAACTATGGTACATAGGGAGCACGACATGTATGGCCAAAAAGCGCATTTTAGAGCATGGCAGGGCCATTACCAACTTTGATCCCAAGTACCCAGTGGCACGCCATTTTAAGGACAAACATTTTTCTAATACCAATGAGATGAGCTATCTTATCTTGGAACAAATAGACAAACATCCCAGAGGTGGCAATAGGGTTCTGCATCTGAGACAAAGGGAGTCTAAATATATCATAGACTTCCAAACTAAGAACCCGGGAGGATTGAATCAAGAGGAAGAACTTTTCATACATTTGAAAGAACAATAGTGGCTTAGTAATATTCTGGGGTGGGACACACCCACATCACAGGCCACCTTTTTCCTCTGACCAAGTAGATCGTTGTTTTCCCTCATGCTGCAGTACTCTTGACATTGAGGTCTCTTAATATGTTTCCAGTATTTTACAGTATTTTCTCTTATCTTGTGTGTTTCTTTCTCTTTCGTTACATTTAGTGATGATTTCTCTCTGATACAGTGATTATTGGAGTATTTGTATTCTGAGTAGATTTCTTTTAGTAGTCCAAAGTAGAATTACATGTTGGAATAAGTCTTTTGTACAGGACAGGGTATCCTGTTTTTAATCACTTTTTTCTTTCGTTTTGTTCACAGGAGGAAAGGAAGGGGCCCACTCACAAGTACTCACCAGCACGGGCCACCTACCCTTTTTTCTCTTTATGAGCACATTGTCACAATGATGTACAGCGGTAACTTTTTATTGAGTTGATGCAAATGATAGTGTTACATTTTGATAATAATGTTTTTTGAAATGCAGGCCAATTATTTATTTGACATATTTCTATTACATTTAAAGGTCATAATACATGATGTGTTATGTGTGATGATAACAAGCTGAGCATAGCTGACATACATGGTACACATATTAGATTTTTTGGGACACGTGTACCCTCACTGGAGGGTTATTTTCATTGATTCATGTGGTGGCCCATGACTATAGTGTGTTTTACCATAGCATGCTATACTGATCGACATAGACATTATTGCTGGACACTTTAGCAGGTTTATGTTGGACAATGTATTGGTTTTCTAAATTGAAAAACTTTATTGATATCAAACAATGATCTTGTATGGCCATAATCAGCGATGGTTGCACATAGGTGATGACATATTACAGCGGGGAACGCATTTCATTAGTAATAGTACAATCAATTTCATTCGATGTTGGGAAATTTATGAGCAACAGCTTGGTGGCAGAGCAATGGCATGATTTGGTGACATACGTACATTAATGTATACAGCGTTCATTTGCGGTCTGGACACTGTGCCAGTACAACACTTTGTGGTTTCAAGTGTATATCCATCTGTGATAACTGACTAACCAATTTTATGAACTATTGATGTATTTAGTTGACCATACATGGCTTTACAATATTTATATGTTTTGATATTACTGCCGTGAATCATAGGCTTGTTGATGATTTTTTTCATTATGGATCATGTAGATTTAACGGTGTTTTATTTTTTGGTATCTCTATAAGATCAGAGTGGTCCATACTCGAGTCATGTATTTACCATTACAAGGAATTACGTATTTTGTATCATTTTACCATTCCAACATGTCTGCCGCTTATTGTTGGTTAGTCCTTTTTTGATTACAATCACCATTGATTCTATACATATGTTGCCGTTCTTTGTTGCACTGTTCACGTGATCAAGCTTTCAGGGAAAGCGAAACGCGTTGTGAATAAACACAGCAGTGGATATCTATCGATACAGAGTCTTCCTTTACTGAGAGCGCGCGGATGAGAGGCATTCACGGAAATATATATATATATATATATTCACTGAAAAAACCATAGGTTTTAGGGAAAGTTATAGTTAGTTGGACATTGCACTCGTACAAAACCCGTGAAATTCCCCCGTTATAGTTAGTTCAGCTAACTATAACTCGCGCCCCCGCAATGCACTGCTGATGACGTCACATATTACATCACTCATGACATGGTCAGTGACATCACTGATGACATCACCGATGACATCTCAAATGACATCACTGATGACATCACTGATGACATCACTGATGACATCATCCAGTGACTGTGTGTTTCTGTAAAGTTTCAATATTTTTAATATATATAGGAAAAGACGTATTGAAGAATGAGTGGGTGTGTAAGTGTCTGTATGGATGATTTAGTAGGTGCGTGACTGACTCTATAAGTGAGTGATTTAACGTATCTTACTGAATGCATGGGTTAGTGACTAAACTGGATGAATGTCTGTATCCATCTGTCTGTTGCTGTGTAAGTGGCTGCATGTGTTTGTGAATAGCTACATGAGTGTCTATATGAGTTATTGAATGCTTGTCTGAGTATCTGTATGGGTGCCTGAGTGTTTGTGTGGGAGGGGTGTGTGCAGCTCTGTGCATAGATGTGTGAGTGGGTGATTCACTGGGTGGATGGTTTCAAGAGTGCATCTGTGATAGACTGTATGGGTGGGTAAGTGTGTGTAAGAGTGTGTTAGTGAGTGAATGTATGTCCCAGTGGTACATGTGTGAGTAACTACATATGTGAAAGGCAGTATATATGTGTGTTGGAGTATATAAATAGCTATAAGCAAGAGTGAGTGATTGTGATAGTGGCTGTATGGATGAGTGTGTGCTTGTATCAGTGATTGTATAAGAGCGTAACAATGTGCTACTATTTGTATGAGTAAGTGAGCTGGTGTGTGTATAACTGTATAGGTGAGTAAATGGCAGTGTGTTTAATTATTTGCATGACTGACTAGGTGTGTGAGTATCTCTATGGATGAGTGGCGTTGTTTGAGTGTCTATATAGGAGTAAGAGTGCATATGATAGTCCTGTACTGAGTGACCGTAAGTATGAGTGACTGTACGGGTGAGTGAGTGGATGTGTGTGTGTAGACCTAAGAATCAGTGAGTGGGTATGTAGTTATTGGTGTTGGAGTGTCTATGGTTTTGCGAATGGCAGTCTGTAATTTAGAGTGGGTGTATCAAAGGTTATATTAGGGTGTGAGGAGGTGCATCAGATTATCACGTGGATGATGTCATCAGTGATGTCATTTGAGATGTCATCAGTGATGTCATCAGTGATGTCACTGACCATGTCATGAGTGATGTAATATGTGACGTCATCAGCAGTGCATTGCGGGCGCGAGTTATAGTTAGCTGAACTAACTATAACAGGGGAATTTCACGGGTTTTGTACGAGTGCAATGTCCAAGTAACTATAACTGTCCCTAAAACCTATGGTTTTTTCAGTGACTTTCAAAGGTTTTTTAAATGCTAATTTGTAACTATAACGTGTCTGAAACCTATTGTTTTTTCAGTGAATTTCAAAGGTTTTTTAAATGCTAATTTGTAACTATAACGTGTCTGAAACCTATGGTTTTTTCAGTGAATTTCAAAGGTTTTTTAAATGCTAATTTCTAACTATAACGTGCCTGAAACCTACGGTTTTTTCAGTGAATTTCAAAGGTTTTGTAAATGACAATTTTTAAATGTATTAATTGTTATATTAATTTTTTTCATACTGATTTACTACATTTTTAGAAACAATTTTTTTTTACATATTTTATTTTTTAAATTACATTGTAATTACATTATACATTACATTACAAAAAATACTTTCTCAGAATGAATTACTTTAGTTTAAATACTTTGCAGATAGGCAATAGACTTTTAAGTACAGTAGTTACAGTTGTTGCAATGGGCAACACATTTTCAAACACAATGCAACATTCAGCTCAATGTGAATTTCTAGTTAAATGAAATTAGTTACTTTATGGATTACTTTTGTAACCACAGGACTGGATCCTAGATTCAGTCCTGGTACATCTCCTGTAAACAGTTGAGTAAAAGCGTTTTGGTTACAGTCGTGATTTTTAAGGAATATTATTGTATTTTAAAAGTTGACACTTAGAAACTTTTTCTCATAGAATCACCAATGTTATCCTATGGAAGGAAATTCACTTAGCAGGTAAAAACTGTTATCGTTACTTTTTCTTACTCAGTGTTGGATCCTGGATCCAGCACTGGTGCATCTCCTGTAAACAGTTGAAAAAATGCGTTTAAGTCATACAGGCGATTTTTAAGGAATATTTGTAGTTTGTGAAAATCAACACTTTGAAACTTTTGCTGAAAACCAGTCAATCTTAGCCTATGAAGGAAATTCAAGTTACCGGTAAGTACGGTTAAAATTACTTTTGAGGATCAGTACTGGGCTGAAAGATGCAGCACTGAGGTCTCTCCTGATAACAGGTGAGTAAATCGGAATTCGTATTTCGGCTGATTTTAGAGGAATATTTTAAAGTTCCAAAACTCCACACTTAGAAGAATTTCCAAGTGAAACCAGTCAATGTTAGCCTATGGAAGGAAATTCAAGTTACCGGTAAGTACGGTTAAAATTACTTTTCAGGACCAGTACTGGGCTGAAAGATGCAGCACTGAGGTCTCTCCTGATAACAGGTGAGTAAATCAGAATTCGGATTTCGGCTGATTTTAGAGGAATATTTGTATGTTTCAAAAATCAACACTTAGAAACTTTTTCAGCAAAAAGCAGGCAATGATATCCTATGGAAGGAAATTCAAGTTACTGGTAAGTACGGTTAAAATTACTTTTGAGGATCAGTACTGGGCAGAAAGATGCAGCACTGAGGTCTCTCCTGATAACAGGTGAGTAAATCGGAATTCGTATTTCGGCTGATTTTAGAGGAATATTTTAAAGTTCCAAAACTCCACACTTAGAAGAATTTCCAAGTGAAACCAGTCAATGTTAGCCTATGAAGGAAATTCAAGTTACCGGTAAGTACGGTTAAAATTACTTTTCAGGACCAGTACTGGGCTGAAAGATGCAGCACTGAGGTCTCTCCTGATAACAGGTGAGTAAATCGGAATTCGTATTTCGGCTGATTTTACAGGAATATTTGTATGTTTCAAAAATCAACACTTAGAAACTTTTTCAGCAAAAAGCAGGCAATGATATCCTATGGAAGGAAATTCAAGTTACTGGTAAGTACGGTTAAAATTACTTTTGAGGATCAGTACTGGGCTGAAAGATGCAGCACTGAGGTCTCTCCTGATAACAGGTGAGTAAATCGGAATTCGTATTTCGGCTGATTTTAGAGGAATATTTTAAAGTTCCAAAACTCCACACTTAGAAGAATTTCCAAGTGAAACCAGTCAATGTTAGCCTATGAAGGAAATTCAAGTTACCGGTAAGTACGGTTAAAATTACTTTTCAGGACCAGTACTGGGCTGAAAGATGCAGCACTGAGGTCTCTCCTGATAACAGGTGAGTAAATCGGAATTCGTATTTCGGCTGATTTTAGAGGAATATTTTAAAGTTCCAAAACTCCACACTTAGAAGAATTTCCAAGTGAAACCAGTCAATGTTAGCCTATGGAAGGAAATTCAAGTTACTGGTAAGTATGGTTAGAATTACTTTTCAGGACCAGTACTGGGCTGAAAGATACAGCACTGAGGTCTCTCCTGATAACAGGTGAGTAAATCGGAATTCGTATTTCGGCTGATTTTAGAGGAATATTTGCACAATGGTGAAGGGAGGGGCGGGGCCTGAGGTGACATCTGTGCAAACGCGCCCCGTGGCGCGTTTTAGGTTGGGGGTTTAAGTCCCCTTGAATCCTGAGGGTCCCTAGGGGCCAACTAGCCCACCAGGAACCTCCAATATGCGCCAGGGGCTGCGTTGCAGAGACGTGTAGAGAGGCCACACCCCTTTTACACCTCTCTGCAACGCAGCTCTGTGGCGCTTTCTGGATGTACCTGTTGGGCTAGTTGGCCCCCAGGGACCCTCAGGATTGAAGGGGATTTAATTCCCCATCTTAAAACGCGCCACGGGGCCTGTTTGCACACATGTCACCTGAAGCCCCGCCCCCTCCCTTCACCACTGTGCAAACGCGCCCGTGGCGCGTTTTAAGTTGGGGATTAAGTCCCCTTGAATCCTGAGGGTCCCCGGAGTCCAACTAGCCCACCATATACCTCCAAAAGCGCCACAGAGCTGCGTTGCAGAGAGGTGTAAAAGGGGTGTGGCCTCTCTACACGTCTCTGCAACGCAGCCCCTGGCGCATATTGGAGGTTCCTGGTGGGCTAGTTGGCCCCAGGGACCCCCAGTATTCAAGGGGTCGTTCCCCCTCTGCAAACGCGCCAGGGCGCGTTTGCAGAGTGGTGAAGGAAGGGGCGGGGCCTGCGGGCCCGATCGTTTTTTTTTTTTGGTCCCCTGAAGGGGGCTGTGTAGCCCCCTTCCTTTTTCTCTTTTTGGGCCCTGGGGACCCCATCCCCCAGGGCCTTACCCCTTTTTTAAATTACAAAAAAAAAAAAAACGGGAAGGGGCCGCGTGGCCCCCATTCCCTGGGCCTGTATTGGCCCCGGGGACCCCATCCCCGGGGCATGGCCTCTATATTTATTATTTTGAGGGGGCAGCGTGGCCCCCTCCTCTGGCCATTTTAAGGCCCCGGGGACCCCATCCCCCGGGGCCGGCCTTTCCATTTTTTTAAACATTTTTTTTCTCTTTTTTGGAGAGGGGGCCGCGTGGCCCTCCTCCCGAGCCACTACTTGCCCCGGGACCCCATCCCCCGGGGCTGGCCCTCTCCGTTGGGGACTGTGGGGGTCCCCAATCCCCCACAGTCCCGCCGGCTCCCCACGTCCCTTGGGAGCCGGCATTGCTGTTCCACATGGGGAGCAGCTGACATGCTGCTCCCCATGTGGAAAAGCAATGTGCTTTGGATATTGGAAGAGAGAGCAGGTTTCCTGCTCTCTCTTCCAATATCCAAAGCAGTTTGCTATGGCAGGACGGGAGCCGCGAGGCTCCCGTCCTGCCATAGCAAACTACAGTGTCCCGGGGGTAGGCACCCGGGACACTGCAGGAGCCGGCCCTGGGGGTGGTGGTCCCCAGGGCCATCAAGGGCTCCAGGAGGGGGCCGCGCGGCCCCCTCCCATTCAGTACACAGCCCCGGGGAGGTGGTGGTCCCGGGGCTCTGGGGTCCGTAACGGACCCCCATATTAAAATGTTTAGTGCCCCGGGAGGTGGCGGTCCCGGGGCGTGTGGGGGGCTGGAGCCCCCCACACTGGTTTTATTTTTAATTTAAAAAGCCCCGGGAGGTGGTGGTCCCCGGGGCTGCGGGAGGGCTCAGAGCCCTCCCGCACCATTTTAAAAAAGCCCCGGGGGTGGCGGTCCCCGGGGCTTGGGGGCCCTTTGAGGCCCCCACACATTAAATTATCCCCCCACCATGCCCCCGGGACTTGGGCACCCGGGGGCCAATTAGCATCGAAGCGCGGGAGACCGCGCTTCGATTTTTCTCGGCAGGATTCGCGCACCCTGAGCGCATCCTGCCGATTTAAAAAAAAAAAAATGCTTTTTGCCCAGGGGGTCTTTGTGGGACCCCTGAGCAGGCCTAGGGGTTAGGGTGTTTCTACCCTGCCCCCTTTGTGCGTTTGCGCACTTGTTTCTTTTTTTCTCGGCGGGATCCGCGCACCCTAAGCGCATCCCGCCGATTTAAAAAAAAAAATTCTTTTCTGCCCAGGGGTCCTTGTGGGACCCCTGAGCAGACCTAGGGGTCAGGGTGTTTCTACCCTGCCCCCTTTGCGCTTTGCGCACTTGTTTCTGTCCCTCGGTTCTACCGAGGGACAAAATGGCTGCCAACACTTCTTGATTTGGAGTGTTGACAGCCAATTAGCATGCAGCTCGTGATCGGGAGGGTACGCGGATCCGACGCGCCCATAGATATATATGTGATTTTAATTGTGAATTTCTCAGGAACTACTGAACGGATTTACACCATTTTAGCAAAAGGCACCAGTCTGAACCAAGGGCTACCTCTTTGCCAAATTTGGGGTAATTCCGTTCAGCAGTTCGGGCTGTAGCTGCGACTAAAGGTTCCTATGGAAAAATGAATGGGAAAACGCGTTTTGGGACCCCCTTTTTCTCGGCCCCCGCTTGACGTATCACCCCGAGACTTTCAGGGTAGGAGCGGACCGGAGCGCCCCAACAAGTTGGAAGCTTTCGCGAAGATTCGTCAACCGGCGCCAACGTTATTGCAAATAGAATGTCGCGGATTTCCTATGGATAATAGGTCCTAACTATAACTATCTACTGGCGACCGCCAGTAGATAATATATATATATATATATATATATATATATATATATATATAATTTTAAGAACAATTATAAAAATAAATGAATAATATAAAAAATTTAAAAGAAATATGATAAATATATAAAAAGCAAACATATTATAATATTAATTACATATAACAAATACATTTTAAATTAAATTTACTTCCATAGTTAACATAATTATTAATCAATTCAAAAATATAATTAAAAAATAATAATAACAAACATGAATTAACTACACACACTTTAACACTATAATTTCCACAACATACACCTATATTAAACTATAAAGTAGTAAAACACAATTAAAACTTATTTTTAAATTAAAAACTATTACTATTAACAACTAATTATAAAGTAATTACAATGTATTTAATACCCACCGTTACCCCTTTAAAAGTAAAAACAACACACAGAAAAATAAACTACCAAAATTTAAAATCAAATAATTAACATTAATTAACAACTATATATCAATTAATTAAACACAAACACCGTTTTCCTGTGCCCTGCTGCCGCCGCTTGGGTTGCCTGCAAGGGGACTCCATTCCCCAGAAGCCATCACTCTCCCAGGAGGGAGGAGGAGCTGCCCACGCGCTCAAAAGCGCTACAGTCTTCCCGCGGTGCGGGATGCCGGTGTCCTGTGCCCTGCTGCCGCCGCTTGGGTTGCCTGCAAGGGGACTCCATTCCCCAGAAGCCATCACCCTCCCAGGAGGGAGGAGGAGCTGCCCACGTGCTCAAAAGCGCTACAGTCTTCCCGCGGCGTGGGCCACGCGTGGGCAAAGCCCGGGCCAAGGGCGGGCCCGTCCTTGCCCGTCATTGCCAGGAAGAGGCAGGGCAGGGCCACCCCCCTTTCACTTGGTACATGGACTGAGGACATCGTGGCGGGCAAGCTTATTCCTGTTAAGGTACTGTGTTTGTTGTTTCGCCTATGTTTTCATCACACGACCCCTGCACGCCTAAACTCTAAGTAAACTCTAAGTAGTAACCAGTCTCAACCCCTATATAGATTAATCATCCCGAGCTCGCATGCCATCTTTGTTTGATACCAATTGGCCATTGTGTAAACCAGAGTTGACGGTTGAGCTCTAGTGGGTGGGCCTGCTTACTTGTTTTGTCATCAGTCAGAAACATAGAAAGATGGGGAAGAGAAAATCTATGGAGGGTAGCGGGAGCAGTGTTGGAAGTGTTAATGGCCGGACTGATAAACGTAAAAAGGCCAGGAAGTCTCAGAAACATCCAGGTAGTAATTGTGTCTTAGATCGCATAGACACTTTTATTAGTGAATGCGAAAATATCCTTGAGGCCGACACAGCTACGCACTCTAGCCCTGATAAAGCTCCCCATCTGCCCTCCCTCCCCACCAGTGATGAAGATAGCCCTCGATCGCAGAACAGCACCCGTGATGGTTCCTACTGAGTTCATCATCAAATTACTCCAGATTGCCATGATGAAAAACGTTTTCTTTTTTCAGGGTAACTACTACCTTCAAATCAAGGGCGTAGCGATGGGGGCGGCCTTTGCCCCAGACCTGGCGATTATCTTTATGGATCATTTTGAAAATTCCCATATCTTCAGTACTAATAATCCTTATAACGCTCAGGTTACCCTGTGGAGGAGGTACATAGATGATATTCTTATGATCTGGACTGGCGATTCAGCGGAGCTGGATCTCTTCTATGCATGGCTGAATCAGAGGAGTAAGGATATACAGTTCACCATGCATTTTGACCCCAGGGAAATCGACTTCCTTGATATCACCATTAGAAATTAGAACAATTTATTGTATACCACGCTTTACCGGAATCCTAGCCTAGAATCTAAGGAAACACATCATCTTATAAACACTCTCAGGCTTGAAAAAGGGGCTATGAAATTGATGATCGCGAGCCTTACCTCGCTGGTCAATCGTCTAGTTCAAAAGGATTCCTCCTGGTCCAGGGCACCGAGCCACAATTCTACAACAAGTCATACTCAACAGCCCCGACAAGTCAATCACACTGGTTGTGAGATAGCTGCACAGTGTATAAATACCCGCCCCAATGGCCCTAACCTACCCCCTACTGCGGCTCCCCCCATAAAGTAACTCCCTCCTCTACGCTAGTCAAGCGTCCAATTAATTACAGCTCCAGTCACCTAAATATCTGCCATAACACGCCATCAATTCAGTGCCAACTACTATGCTCCAGACCTATTCCCTTATCTCATGCACAATATTCCTCCCGTGATGCCCAACATAGGCCGACCCAGTCAATCACTCCTAGTCTGGCCGAAGTACCTAAAATCTACATGGTTAACATGCCTAAGCTTGACCTTAGAAATGGATTTGAAAATGTAGATTCCCTGATCAATAAAGTCACTCATTGGATTCGCCAGGTCCGGGGTTGTCGTTCTGTCATACGAGATGACATCATCAGGGCTCAGAGGTTTTCTTCACCTGCCGAATCACTAGATCACATCGAGCTTACCCTAACCAGAGTAGATCTGGCAGGAAACCTTCTTGCCCTGGAATTTTGCACCTGCCCGCCCGGAAATTCTTCCATTCAATTCAGGCGATTCCCATTAGTCAGCCAGGGTAATCGTGTTGTTGGACAATCACATACTTATTTGGAAGGAAGCTCCTCAATGGATGCAAACGACTGACTACTGAGTGAGCCCCAAATTGCTTTGGAGCCTGTTATCGCTCCCATATTTCGTAAAGCCCTCACTCCCAGTACTGGGTACCACCTAGCGGCGTTGATCAGACGCCTAGAATTACACCAGCTAGACCAATTCCCGATGAAGAGAAGCAGGTTAATAGTGGCACAGCGCTTAATACACCTGTCGGGCAATTGGCATCTTGCCTTACTCCAAACAAATTAGCTATAATATCCTGGAATATTGCTGGGTTGAGGGCTAAGGTCACTTCCCCTGATTGGCTCGCATTCATTGAAGGTTTTGGCATTTGTCTCTTCCAGGAAACATGGCTGATGGAGCCCCTTTATTGTATAGGTTATTTAAATTACCACATTCCAGCTACCAGTGGGGGAAAAGGCCGTCCATCAGGGGGATTGACAATTTGGGTTCGCCAAGCGATTGGCTACAATATCCAGGTGCTTCCAACACAGAGCAGGGACATCCTTGCAATTAGGTTGGAAACGGGCACGAAGGGAAATATTGACATTTATAATGTCTATGTAAGAGGCTCGAGCGAGTGGAGGGAAGAAGTCGGACGTTTTAGCGGCTCTCGACGATCTCCTGGACTTGCACTCCAGGGATTCCCAAATCTTAATAGCAGGAGACCTTAATTCGACCTTCGAGCCCCTTGCCACAGAAGAACACGATCTTACATGCGAGGAAGACGTTCAGTGGGGCATCCCAAAATTGGAACTTACTCCTATTAAAAAGTGGATGGATGTAGCAATTCAAATTAACTCCATGTGCCTGGAAAATGGCCTTCGGGCTGCAAATGGGAGATCTTCTTCTGACAGACATGGGGCAAACACATTTAACAATGGCCGCAGTTCTAGCCGTATAGACTATCTCCTAATTAATCTGCAGCTATGGTATGCTTTTGGGGATATGTCTGTGAGGGGTCGGGGAGAGAGTGACGACAATCCTTTATGTGCAACCTTTGACTTGTTACCAGAGAGGGTATTCACCCGGCCAAGCAACATGGTGACCACCCTTGACGTGGTCCCCACAAACGATATGAGGCGACTGAAGTGGGCGCAGTTAATAGCGAAGCCCGAAATCCTAGCAACTATTAATACTGGTATCGATGATGCAATAGTCGAGCTAGAGGCCTGCTCAGTTAATTCGAGGTTCCCGGAAATATAACCGCTATTCACAATAAATTCTTTGCCCAGCTACGGTCCTACTTTGTGAGGCATCATAAGGTCAAGAGCTCACAACAAATGAAAGGAACCCACTGGTTTAATGAGGAATGTAGTATGGCCCGCAGGTTTTTAGGGGGTGCGATTAAGGCAGGGGATTCTGTCATAGTACGGTTAGCCAGACTAAAATATAGGAGGGCCCAGGAAAAGGCAAAGAAAGCATGGGATGAAAGCAGATGGCAGGACCTCAGACTGGCTTGTGTTAGTAACAACTCCAAGCAGTTTTGGAATATAGTAAAATAGGGCAGGGGAGGCCAGTCAACACCACCACAAAATCATGTAGCCCAGGAGCAATGGGTCAACCATTTCAAACCCTAATATGCCAGTAGTATAACCGAGGGTAATCAGGCCAAGCTTCCGCACTTGTTCTATCAAGGCACACTTTTTGAAGAGGCCGATGTTATTAGCGCCCTAGGAGCAGTAACGGGTGGAAGAGCACCGGGCCTAGATGGTATCCCGGTTGATCTTTTTCTTCATGATAAGTCAAGATGGTGCCGGTATATTGTTCTGTTAGCAAACGCAATCGCCCGAGGCGCACCAGTGCCCGATTCCTTGAAAGGGGCGGAGATTATCCCCGTTTTTAAAAAAGGGGATAAATCCCCCCCAGGTAATTATAGGCCTATCAGCCTAATAGACTCCTTGCAAAACATTATGGGGCGGTTAGTTTTAAATAAGGTCCAAGACTGGATAGATGAGCTGGGCATTTTATCTCCGCTGCAGGCTGGGTTCCAGTCACATATCAGTACAATTGACCAGGTGTTTAGGTTTATATTAGTGTATTGGAGGACGGTGGTCCTAGGTAAGGGCAACTTGTATGCTGCCTTTGTCGATCTTAAGTCAGCTTTTGACCTCTTGTCCCGTAGAAAATTATGGTCAATACTGCAGGAGTTGGGGATGCCTCCCGAACTGCTTTATCATTGCTAGACTCCATGAGGGCAATTTTGCCCAAATTCGCTGGGGCACCCAGGGCAATGTTACCAACCCCTTTCCCATAGAGAGAGGTGTGCACCAAGGCTGTGTCATGGCTCCCACACTATTCTCTCTGTTTATCAATGGGATCGCAAAGTTTTTAGAGTCTACTCCTACTGATGCCCCAGTCCTAGCTGGCATAAAAATCCCTATTTTAATGTTCACTGACGATACGTTAATCATCTCAAAAACCCCGAACGGTCTTCAACAAGCATTGAAACTTTTTGAGGAGTTTTTATTTTTACGGGGATTGGAAGTTAGTGTCCAAAACAAAATTCATGTTGTTTAACCCACACAAAGGATTTAGAGGAGGCATACTTATGAACGACCGCCCCCTCGAACAAGTTAGCGCTTTCACATATCTGGGGGTTATACTGCAGAATGATCTGAGGTGGGACCGACAGCTTGATATGGCCACATTGGAACAGCCCACGCCGGAATGCTTTTTGACTCGTGCAAGTTTCAGAAATCAGGTACTGACTAATTGAACTGTTACCGACAAGCAAGGATTCTGCTGGTTACGCCTCCAAGAAGGTTACCATAATGTGAAATCTTTCCCAACGACAACTGCAATCCACCACAGAGCCCATGGTGTAAAGAAACTGACAGTCCCGGTCCTGAGGAAGAACCCTTAAAGAAATTCGGGGTTCTGAAACGCGTTGACCCCATTCAGCTAGTCATAACTTTAATCTGCAACTACGGAATCATATTGTACGCAAACAGGGCAATCTGCCTGTTGCCATTATTGCACAGGACTAGCTGTTGTTGGCAGGTGTAGCCTTTGAAATTATAAATTGTCGGTGCCGCCACACATCATTGTGCAATCAAAAGACTGGTTACCTCCACTTGTCTGTAACATTGTGTTATCATTTTTTTGTAATTCATTGTGTTTCTCCATATTTGTTGTTTATGTTGTGTATATTAATTTAAATGTGTTGTTTTTCTTGGTCATGATATGTTAAAAAATCGAATGCTCATGTTTAAATTGGATTAATTCATGAAAGTGTAATAAACACACAAAACCACTTTAGCAGCTTAGGTGGTTTTTGTATGAATTTTCTTCTTTTAAATAACATGCACCCTGGCATCTTGTTGTTTGCAATTATTGAAGAGGCCTAGTCCGGGTGTAATTTAGGGCCCAACCCCTCCTTGTTAAAATAAAAAAAAACAAGTTGAAGCACCGGCAGCTATCTGGAGCTTTACAAACTGAATTTAACACCTCCCTGACAAAACCAGTTAGCCCGGTGCTCCAAATATACAATATGAAAGTGGTCAGTTCCGCCCTACACGAGCGGAACTCTGGGGTTTGAGAAGATGCCAAAGCTAACAGCAGCTGAAAACAGGTTCTTAAGCAAGGTCACAAGCCTGCCGCAAAGCACCCCAGTGCATCCATTGCTCCATGATTTAGGCAGGAAATCACTGGCTGATATAGCGAGACTGCGCCCTATATTATATTGGCGTCGAATTTGGTGCACCCCAGAACTGGCAACCTATGCTGCAGGCTTAAAAGATCTAATCAGTGCTGACCGCTTTCACAAAATCAAATGGCTAAGGGAGGTCAGAGCATCCTTAGTAAGCATGGGCATAGTAACACTCTGGGAAAATCCCTTACGTGCCCCCTTCCCTTCCAAGGAGATCCTAAAAGAGAAATATTGGGATCTGGTGACCCACAACACTTACAGAAATGGTGACACGTCCTCTCTCACGGGCAGATTTGTAGAATTTAAACCATTCCCAAGCCTGAAGCAGTATTGGGACACAGTAACAAAACCACATGATCAGAAACTATATTTCCAGTTCAGGGTAGGCTCCTTACCAGTTAAGTCCTATACAGCAAAATGGGTCACAGAGGGCGATAGAGCATGCCCAACCTGTAAGGCGCAGACGGAGTCACTGGCCCATTTGTTGTTTGTTTGCCCCGCATATGATGGCCCGCGCCAATCGTGGCTGACGCCAATTTGTAGGACATTGGGTACCAGAAGGAGTGAAGACGCACAAAGAATACTGCGCATGAACACCTCGGCCCCCATTGTCATTGCAGTAGCGAAATTTCTGGGATGGTCCTGGGCTATTAGATCGAAGGCACTCCATGCACTTTGAAGGGTTTATTAGCCAATTTTAACCGGAATTGGTACATATGTAACATGTGAACATGTTTTTATTGCCTGTGATTTTACTTTGTATCCTAGTACCAATTTACATAATGAATTTTAATTGATTTTATGTTTTAGTATCTCATAGTTGTTTTAAACCGGTTTATCTCTTTCGCCAATCCGTCCTAAGATCTGATGCATCAAATTATGGTTTTAAAACGTATATATGTATTGTGTTTTATGGAGTATGTATTGTATGTACCGTGCTTTTATGACTTGTACGTCGAATAAAGCTTGTTGGATTGAATAAACACAAATTACTTCCCATCCATTACCCCTATAAACACCACAACACACACCTAAACTTAATTACACAATTGCCATAATACCTTTTTAATTCATTTAATTAATATCAATTAACAAATATATATATATATTTTTTTAAACTACTTAACACCCTTTACCCCTATAAACCCCAAAACATACACCTAATTACACAATTACCATAATTAATTACCAAGTCATTATTATAATTAATTAACAACCAACTATTAATTCAATTAAAAATAAATTACTTCCCACCCTTTACACCTATAAACACCAAAACACACACCTAAAATTAATTACACAATTACCATAATTAATTTCCAGTTAATTAATTAAAATTAATTCATCAATTAAAAATACATTTCTTCCCACCCTTTACACCTATAAATACCAAAACAAACAGCTGAAATTAATTACACAATTACCATACTTAATTACAAATTAAATAATTATTATTAATTAACAACAAATTATTAATTAATTAATAATAAATTACTTCACACATTTAACACTATGACATCTCAATTAAACAGATATTATTAAATAATCAATTAATTTAATATAATTAAATTACTTCCCACCCTATTCCCCTATAAACCCACAACCCGCTACTGAACTAAAAACGCAAAATTCAAATTAAAAAAATTCATAACTACTAAAAATGTAACACATATATTAAACATACAAACAATTCTTATACAAAAAACATATATCACATACATTTAAAACATATATTAAAATACATAACACTAATTTAAAAATCAATATTTTTAACAACTATATTTTTGCAAACGATATTAAATACTTCAATATTTTTAAAATCGATATTACTTACCTTAAGTTGATATTCTTGACCACGATATTCTTGCTGTCGATATTTCTGAACCACGATATTTCTGACTCGATATTTGTTGAACTCGATATTTTAAAATCGATATTCTGTCTGCACACCAGCAAGAATATACTAAAAGGAACCATGGTGCATCTCATAGATGTCCATTTAGTAAATTCCCAGTCTCTTTTGGCATGTAATATAGCAGCTTTGTAAGACTGCCTAGATTTCTAGCTCAGCTTCCTATTCTGAGCACGGATGGCTTTTGATAGTAGATGTCTAGCTGTTCTACAAGATTTATTGTACCACTGAGCCTGTTTTCCATTTTGCAAGAGTCTAAAATTCTGCAAAAAATATATTCCTCAGGGATGAAATCATAAGGTTATGGATGGCATTGATGCTCCCCAGGGGTTTAAATTGATTCTGGGGTGCTACCAGGTTCTGCATGGCTTTGAGCCCAGCAGCCGGGGGTTCAAATTAATTTGAGGGTGCTACCAGATACTGCATGGCTTCGAACCCAGCGGCCACTACAGTGTAAACCTCCCTCAGTACAGTTGAGTACTGTACGACTGTGCTTCATTGTAATCTACGCTGATTGTTGGTGGGGCTGAGCCTTCTATTGAAGTATTCAATGAGAGAGCTATGCAAGATGGTTCCCAATTATCTCAACGTAAGATGCAAATCGTTATAATCACTAACCTGCTGGGGTATAACACCCATATCAACCAGTTTGGGCCAGAGTCTAATGTCCAACAAGATGTAGCCGATTAGGTTAGTGTTATGCAGGCGAATAAACGTATGCCTCCCCTCTTTATCTGAGGTAGTTCTCCCATTACAGGCTCGAAGGCCTTGATTCAGTGTGAATGCATTCAGTTGGACTTTAACAGCAGTCCATTTCTTTATAGGGAGAAGAGAAAGCCCATGAACTGACCAAACCTGGTCTTCATCATCTGTAAGGTCCTCTAGATTGGTATTCAGTGGCTCAAATTAACAATTAAAATCGGCAGCAACAATTTTATTTGAGCCAACTGGAAGGGCAACAATATGAGAATCTACAATGTCTTTGATGGATAACTCTGATCTGCTACCTCCTGGTCTGCAATACACATTATAAATGTAATAGGTCTTATTACTGGAAAACTGTATACAGATACATAAAACATCTGGTGAACCCAGATCAATCTCTTTGGCTGCACACAGGAGAGTGGTTCTCACGCAGATTGTTAGCCCCCTGGTTGGACGTTCCTTCCCTGAGGGAACTGTGGCCTGGATAAAATTAACAAAACCAGGACAAGACTTGGGGAACAAAGACGATGTCCTTTGGAAAAGGCAGATGTCAACTTTATCACTAAACTCGCATCAGTCTAAACAGGGTGATTTGGAGGCTATACCAGCAACATTCCAGGCAGAGGCGGCCCCTCTATTAGGACGAACGAGCGGTGCCCCTGATGGAGCAAGGACTCACAATGACACTTGCTCGTAAGCAATCTTCTCACAGTATTAATTAATTTATACTAAAACCTTGTAACGTCTTTATTAATAAGTGCATATACAACATTTTTTTATCCAGATGATGCTTGCCTATGTGTTTTCCACTAATAAGTAATCCTTGTCTAATCCAAAATGGCCGCTAAAGCGCGGGAACTCAACTGCGCATGTGTCAACCATATCACGTGGTATGACGTCTTTCTTTGCTTGGAGGGAAACTTTGCTTCTGCGCAGTGTATGCTGAAATGGCTGCTTTATGTTCTCACATGCTAAAGCCTTCGCGTTGCTGCAATTAATAATGTGGTATTCTAACGCTACTAATGTGGGATAGATTTTATAATTAAATGGGGATAGAGTAGAAGTAGGGGGTATACAGTGAAAACATTTATTTTTGATTTTAATATGTTTCTTCTTTGATTTCTATTAGTTAAAAAAATGGGCCGAGGTTAACTGAACAGCAGCTCAAGAGCCATGGGACCTGCGCATGCGCTCTGAAACTAACAAGACAAAGCGATGAAGTCAACTTGGAAGATGTCCAAGGACATGACCCGCTGATCACCTTCACAAGTTCATCTTAGATGTCCAAAATTTGATACATATTGTATACACTTTGTATTGAAATTGTCGTGAGACGGGTGGGAATAAAAGCAAATGTATTAATTGTGAAGGGCGGTATTTTAAAACAATGGGCTTAAAGAAATTGAACTAAATTGTCATGGTGTGAGGATCAACCCCCTGTCCCTGTCCAATCAGAAGTAGTGGGCCCATAATTTTGAAACATTAATGGGAGGTACCTGGGTGTAGAAGGGTATAATAGATATAGAAATTAGCTAATAAGCTAGCATTGAGGCTGTCAGCTTTAGGACCACAGAACGAGCTGATCGATTGCAGACTGAACCGCTGTCCAAAGAGGTCCTGAGGTGGGGGCGGCGGATTCCATTAGAAAGAAGACACGGAAGAATCGAGGAGGAACGAAGTGTCAGAGAGGGGACCGACGCAGGCGTCGTTGGAAGAGAGGTCACCTGTCCTGTCTTGAACCTGGTCCGGAGGTCTTTGGTCTTCATCTTTTCTTGGGACCCTTTCCAACTCCTTGGCCAAGGGGCTTGGTTCTCACACTTAGGTAACTATAAATGCGAAATCTTTTAGTTTGTACTGCTGTCTCTATCTTCTCCTTTCTGAGGGACCGTCATTTGTGATTAATAGGTGATATTATAGTGTACTTACTCCTTGATATGCGATTAAGTGCCATGTGGCTTGTATATTACTCTGCTAAAATAATTTAGATAAACATTTTAAAACTTCCTGAGTCAGTGGTTATTTCAGGTGTTTATGATATTATATTTGTATGTTCTCATTTTATCCCCAATTATCAAAGGTCCATTGGTAAGTCATTACTCTTCAATCAGGAAAGGTAATTGGTAGCAGGGAGTTTGATAAAGAGTACAACTGATTCCCACCAGCGGTGATTATTAGTTAGCGTGAATGAATGGGCCCAGGTGAGTATATAGTGTATGAATGCTTGTTGCTAGTAACCCGCTGGATCAGTTTTCTGGTTATCAGAGGATGGTTTCACTTTGTTAATTGGGTAATGAGAATTTTATTTTTATGAACTAACATCCGTTTGTTTAAAAGTTTTGTTTTATGTTGTCTAGAATCCCCGAGGAAATTGAATAGCGGATGGTAAGTGGAAGCCATACTGCAGTGAGGTTATCTGTCAGGCAGATATAGTACTGAAAAGTTAAGCAGGGCTATCAGTACTTGTTAGGGACTCTGTGCGTGTGAGTGACAGCAAAGGAATACGCTGATGAAAATTTGATGTTATATCACCTAGAAAGGGTAACATTGAAGAAGTAGCAGGTATTTCCGAAGCTTATGTGAAGAGTAAACGGAAGGGTTTTACTCGTAGTGTATGTTTAGTAAACGGAGAGGTTTTATTAAATATGAAAAAAAAACTATCTTTTTCAATTTAGAGAAACTGGCACAATAGCGAATGTTTTATGTTGTTACTGAATTTTAATACGAAGCATTGAGAAAATAAAGTTTTGCGTACAAATTTGTAAAGGGAGGGTCAGCTGTCGGAGTAAAAGCTGACGTCACAAATGCCGCGCTGGGATTGGTCGACACAGCGGGCGTGGAGCGAGCTTGTAAAGGAGGGGTCAGTAGTCAGGAGTAATACTGACATCACAGGTGCCGCGCTGGGATTGGTTGAAACAGCGAGGGACAGAGAAGCGCAGATTGTAAAGGAGGGGTCGTCAGACAGACGTCACAGAAAAGCCGCGCTAGGATTGGCCCGAGACAAATGTTAGCTGGAATTTGATTGGTTGTCAGCATAGAAGTCAAAATCTTAGTGGACAGTGTAGATTATATGTGGAAACGCGATCCGACTTTAATAGGAACACGTCCAGACAGGAGATTCCTAGGTTTTGCAGAATATAATTCAATAAACAGATATTTACCCAAAATGTACGGAGAAAAGAGAAAAATGTCATTCTTACAAAAGATTAAGAACTATTTTAAGAAGGATAAGCCAATCAAAACTAGGGAAGGAATTATCATTCCACCAGCAAAAGCATCCGCCTCATTTATGATGATGGATAGGGGTTATCATACTTGTGTATGGTTAGAAAATTGGCTAGAATATACAAAAGATGACGGAATATTAGCTTTCCCAGAGAATGGTACTTTCAATGGGAGAATTCTTCAAAATTTAAGAATAAGAATGAATGAATTAGAACCCAGACCAAGATTAACGCAATACGAAGCCCTAGAAGAATGGGAAACAGAGGCATTTGAACGTGATAGACCCAGAAGCAATAGGGGTTACAGGGGATTTTTCCCTAGACACCAAAATGAGACACGAGAAAGTCAGATGAAACAGTGGAGAAGAGCGATGCTTCCCGAGGGTTTGTATCCAGTATTTATGGCTGATGAACAGCTAGGGAGCAAATGCAAAGAAAAGACTAAACACATTACAGGGTTTAGAGAATCCGAAGATGAATTTATGGAAGAAATATTACTTCACGCGGTGATCGTGGTGTGCGTAGGACCCCTTTATCCGGCAAATAGACTTCATCAGAAAAATAAATTCATGGGCTACCGGATAAATATATCGGAATAAAAATAAAAAGGAAGTTTATCGATTTGGACGCCAGGGTTATTATAATCCTGTGATGATGGTTAAAACATAAAAAACAACAATCTGTTTCTGGATACTTCCTATTCAGTTCATCCTCAAATTTGGTTAAAAGGCAATCATTGCTTTACATCATCCAGTAACAAAAGAGAAATCTTGACCATCAATTTAAGAGATATAAGAAATCAACTTTGATCTACTGTGGCCTCTTTTCCTGACGAAGGCACAGTTTGTGTCGAAGCACGCGTCGAACACAACAGTCCACTAATTGTGTGCCACATTAATTAGTCCACGACTATCAGACGTCAATTGTCATTAATATAGCTGTTTTGAAATAAAGAAAATTGTGAATTTTATTGTATATTAGCTCTATGTCATGAATGAAGATGAATGAATGAGTATAAATGGGATCTTTTTTAATATGAAATGATTTTTCTATTATTATTATCAATAAAAATAATGTTTATTTTGTACAGAAACACATTTATTGTTGGTTCTTCTTTGGTTCTTATGTACATTGGTTAGTCTATTATATGATGTTGATATAAATGTTGCCTTAAGTCTGTACACTGGATGTTCCCCAAGTGCACCAATTTTGAGAACACCATTGGTACCTCAAGTACTGCATAATCCACCAGTTAATAGGGTACTTCAGGATAAGGAAAGAGAGGCTGTAGATAGAAACAGAGCAGAATTGATACAGAAAATAACACAGTTGAATGTACATCCTGATTCCCTGACCATACCTGTAACCATTGGTCCCGTGGTCCCTTTATATGGTGACAAAGTAAATTGTTCGAAACCTCTAGTTATGCCTACACCTGTGGATATTCCTAAACATGAAGCTGTAATAATTGATGATCATATCAGTGATTGTGAATCTATGATTTCACTAATGGATTTACCTATTCGAGACTCCGTAAATAGCACCCCCAGAAGAGTCACACCTGGTTGCTCAAAGGATGTGAATATAATAATATCATCAGGAACTAAAAGTGCAACAGTAGTAACTCCAGAAGACTTAGAAAGATGGGCACAAGGAATAGACAGACAAAGTTCACCCCCAAAGATTTTGGACATTTATAAATTAAAAGTCGAGTTAGAAGAAATGATAGCAGGCAATGTAGGAGTAGGTCGTTTAAATACCTACAGTGAAGAAGAACTATTGTTCGTATGTAGGAGCATAACAAGAAATGTAAAGATATTCCATGAAAAGTTAACGGATTTGGCCTCAGAAATGGGAATTGAAATAAGAAAGTCAAAAGTACTACAGAAACCATATAGAGCAGACTTTACTGACAAATATTTAGAAAATATGAATACATCTGGTAGGAAATTACAAGTGAAAGAATTAATGTCAGTATTACAGAAATGGGGGGAACTGGATAAATGGAAAACTAGATGGACAAAGAAAAAGGAAGAGGCACATTTCAGTAGAACGAATTCCAAATATTTACTGAAGGAAACAGGAAAAGTAGAACAGATGTACCCGATGCGGGAGGTTCCAGGAGGAGGTTATGTTCATGTCCCATGGAGCAGGCAAGACATTTTGTCATTTACAAATGACTTTCCAAAGTTGAGAGAAAAACCAATTGAATGGTACAAGCAGGTTGAGAGGTTTGTGAAAGTTTCAAAGGTATTGTTAAAGGACTTAGATGGTTTGTTTGACATAGTGGTGCCTGCCGATTTATGGACAGATTGTAAAATTACAATCGATTGGCCTAGTGAAGAATATCCTAGAGATCCAAAGACAGGTGCCCCATCAAATGATGTGATGAAAAAGTATCACCAGGTAATAACTTATTTGAAAGGGAAAATACCACAAAAAGAAACAGATTGGGTAAAAATAGACAGGACTACTCAAGAGGCAAGTGAATCGGTACATGCCTACTATGAACGTCTATTACAGGTGTTCAAACAGTACAGCGGTTTCGAAGATATTGGGGATAAAAATATGAGTCAGTTTGTCTATCGATTTGTTTATGGTCTAAAACCAGAAATTTGTCAGATGATTAAGCAACACATGTTATGTTGGCAGGGAAAGCCTATTGATGAAATTTTTAAATATGCTAAATATTGTGGAGATGATATTGAAGACAGACACAAGAAACTACAAGAAAAGGTGATGTGGGCTCAAGTGAAAATGGCTGAGCGACAAGGAATTAATTTGGATAATCCAACAGATAGTCAGGGAAAAGAATCTGGAATGAATGGTGACACAGGGAATGGTGGAAAAGTGAGAGGACGAATGAGTAGAGAAGAGGCTAAAAGAAATTTCCTTGTCATGGATGTGGAAAGTTGGGACATTGGAAGAACGAATGTAAAAAGATTCAAAATAATAATGGCCCAAATCATAATTTAAATCCACAGACGCAGAATGACTCACAGCAGGGGTAAATCCTCACAGTCAGTTGCCACCTGCCCCTATACAGGGTAATGTAAGCAGAGCAAAGCACGGTACAGACGTCGGATATCAAGGAGGAAGTGGTAAGAATGAATATGTAACTTCACAGTTTCTTTTACAGGATGATTTTAATCCATATAATTATCAATAACGGTGCCTAGGAGAGGGGGAGAAGGAGTGCGTACTTGGCGAATCCTTGCCGGTAGATCAGTCAGGTCCATATGTTGAAGGGAAAGTACAAGGTAATGATATCACTTTTCTTTTGGACACTGGTGCTACCCGTTCTACTGTGAGAACAGCAGACATCCCAGACCTCCCTCTCTCTGGAGAAGCTATCCAAGTTGTAGGTGTAGCAAATTAAAAGATCAGAACACCCCTTACTGAGCCCATGGAAGTAAGAATAGGAAACGTCCGAGAAATGCACCAATTTGTGGTGTGTGATTCCAGTCCAGTAAATTTACTGGGCAGAGATTTACTGTGCAAAATGAATTGCACTATTTTTTGCACACCGGATGGTGTTGCAATACAGACCCCGGATGAAGATCATGTTTATAAGTTCATGATAGCCAAGCAGGGTATGGAAGTAGATGAGATCTTCTCTTTGATAACCAAAGATGAATTACCAGAAGAATTAAGAACTACATTGAGCTCTAAGGTATGGGATTTTACCGGGAAAGAAGTAGGACTTATGGCAAAAATAGACCCAGTGAAGATCACTGTAAAAGAAGGCGCAATTTTCCCAAATATCAGACAGTACAAAATGAGTGCAGAAGTAAAAGCAGGAGTTACTGAGGAAATTGGCAGGATGGTGAAACAAGGCATATTAAAAGAAGTTCTGAGTACCCCTTGTAGTTCGCCAATTATGGGTTTGAAAAAGCCTAGTGGAAAATATAGGATCGTTCAGGATTTGTGGAAAATTAATAAAATTGTGGTACCTTGTTGTCCTATAGTACCAAATCCTGCAGTGATCCTATACCAGATACCATGGGATGCAGAATGGTTTACCGTGATTGATCTGTGCCAAGCATTTTTCTCAATACCATTGTATCCAGATAGCCAATATCTGTTTTTGTTTAAATTCGAAAACCATGTCTATGTGTGGAATCGTGTTCCTCAAGGGTACACAGAAAGTCCCTCCATTTTTAATCAAATACTGAAAAAGTGTCTAGAAAAATTAGTACTGCCCAGGAATTTAGTCTTGGTGCAGTACATAGACGACTTGTTGGTCGCATCAAGAACACATGATGATTGTGTCGCAGATTCAATTACATTACTCAACCATTTGGCTGAGGAAGGACACTAAGGGGCCGATTCCGATTCGGGCCGGAAAACGTACCGACCGACTCTGAGCCGGAATAAATACCGAACGACACGTACCGGTGCAGCCTGACCCGCAAAGTACGATGAAAAGCGTGCTAAATCCGACCGACTCGTACGGAACACAAGCCGAACGACCGAGCCGCGCGGAAAACAGCCATCCGGCCGGAAAAGCACACGAATCGAACCGACCGACACGCACCAGGAAGAATCCCGAACGAAACGTACCCGCGAACTCCGACCCGCCAAGTACGATGCAACGCGTGGAAAACACGACCGAGTCGCACGGAGCCCAAGCCGCACGACCGACACGCATTCAAAACTGCGAGCCGAAGCAACCCAAAACCCCGCGACCGACGCGTACGCAGCACAGAAAACAGCACAAACACAGCGTGAACGAATCGGAGAGGCTCGCACGAGACAACTGGAGGGTCCGACTCGGTCACAAGAATGTCTCCTACATGCACAAAAAGAACCAAGGAAAAAACCCCACAAAAAAAGGCCAAACAAGCTATCACAAAGCAAATAAATACTGGGGGGGGGAAACAGGGAACAAAGACACACCCACAACTCCACCCATATAAAGGACACAAATCCCTACCATGATCCCTTTCAAATTCAAATTACCTGCCAGCACTCAACACCAACAGACAGCAACCACACACACACTCACAGCTCATCCATCACACAAGCCACACACCAGCAGCACCACAACAAATAGCACCCTCACATACACCCAGCAAAACACACACTCACACACCCTTCCTTGCACACCAACACACACATCACACACCAGCACCACCCAACACCATGCCCCCAAAGAAGAATCACAAGTTCCTAGATAGTGAATTGGAAGTCCTGGTAGATGAGATCCTCAGGGTAGAGCCACAGCTGTTTGGCACATTGGTCCAACAGACACCCATGGCGCAGAAAACCAAGATGTGAGAGAGGATCGTCGACAGGGTGAAAGCACAATCACCATGTTTGCGCACAAAGGTAGACATCCAGAACAGGTGGTATGACGTGCGCAGGAGGGTCACGGAGCTGTTGAAGAAGGACTACATCTTGAGCCAACACACCGGCAGTGGCCCTCCTGCCAAACCAGTATACCTCAGGCTCTGGGAGGAGAAGGTGCGGGCCATCCTACCACCAGTGAGCGTCTATGGACTAGAAAACATCCCAGAGCCTGGTGAGTACACAACAAATGTACACAATACTGTGCCACAATACACACACATCACTGTCAAGGGGAGAGTCAAACCATGCACCCTTAGCAAATACACACCAACCAAAACAGATCATCCCAAAATGTGTATGTCAGCCAGATAAACACAATACATGCCAGCTCATAGTGAAATGTAACTGTGTCATGACATGTACAAACCTAACAACAAATACAGCTAGGCAGTGGCACAAATATAACCAACAAACACAGTCAGACATGTAGCCACCACCACAACACTAAGCCTGGGCGTAGTTCGCGAAGTAGCGCCACGCGAAGCTACGCAAAGTGCAGTTCACACTACGCGAGCTACGCGTAGCACTACGCGAACTGCGTAGTGCACTGTTCGCAATGATTGCACAGTGCCGGATGCTTGTACGCACTGTGCAATCATTGAAAACGGCATCTTGCACAGTGCGAGCTGTCTTTTACTGCCGCTCGAGTAGATTTTTACTCGAGCGGCAGCTTCTCAACGCGGACTGGTAGTTTCTCATCGCGAGCGGTCGCGAGCATACGCGACCACTCGCAATGAGAAACCTGACCTCCCCGCGTTGAAAATCTCGCCGGGAGGTTTATTTTCCACGCTCGCGATCGGCAACTTGATGTTGCTGATCGCGAACGAGAAAAAGTCTCGCCGGGATGTCATTTTGCTTGCTCGCGGTCGCCAACTTGACGTTGAGGACCGCGAGCAAGCAAAAAATGACCGCTGCACTACGCTACGCTACGCTACGCGTGTTTGCACTGTGCTACGTGCAATTCGCGTTGTGCGAAGTAGCGCAAACTTCGCAAACTACACGCGTGTAGCGTAGTGCTTTGCCCAGGGTTACACAACACCACCTCACAGGGAAGCTCACTGAAAGGAAGGAATACTGTGTATGCTGGGCAAGTCAGTGTAGCCAATAGCATCATGGGAGTGGTAGTCACAGAAATTGCCCACCCTCACAATGCGCACATCAACACCACCATGAACCAAGCCCACATCACAGGCAGTGCAAAACAACTGACAAGATGGCTGACACTGGCTACTGCTGTGGGGAGCACAAGGCCCTGCTGGCAACTGTGCACCAACCAACAGCAGGACACCACTGACTGACATCCTGAAAGACAACTTGCACTCCCTGCAATGGAAGCACGTTCCATGGTGGGATATCTGGCTGGGTGGGAAGGAGGACTCACAGCACTGACCATAGTCACCAGCAGCTCCACCCACACACCCCCTAACACAAACTACACACAACTCACCTGGGAGAAAGCATTGCCTCACACACCAATCAAATATCCCACAAAGAACCACAACCCTGGGTCATGCAGTGTGAAGCACAGGGACACACATGGGACTTGTAGCAAAACAAACCCCAGGATAACACTGTCAGCCATCTTGTCAGCACAGGCACACAACCCCACAGGGAAGCTGAGTCAAAAGGAAGGAAGCATGGGCATGCTGGGAAGGGGGTGGAGGCAAAAGCATGATGGGAGTGGTAGTTACAGCCCAACATCCCCCACCCACATGGCCCAGCAACAACACACCCAAGCATGCACACCTCACAGGGAGTCAAAAGCCACTTCAAAGATGTCTGACACTGGTGCTCTGTTGTGGGGAGCACAAGGCCATGCTGGGAACTGGTCAACAACCAACAGCAGGACACCACTGTCAGCCATCTTGCCATTGCTGTCACACCCACACACAGTGAAGTACACTCAAAAGGAAGGAAGTATGGGCATGCTGAGAAGGGGGTGGAGGCAATAGCATGATGGGAGTGGTAGTCACAGCTCAACATCCCCCCACATGGCCCAGCAAGCTCACACTGAAGCATGCACACCTCACAGAGAGTGGAAAGCCCCATCAAAGATGTCTGACACTGCTGCTCTGTTGTGGGGAGCACAAGGCCATGCTGGGAACTGGCCAACAACCAACAGCAGGACACCACTGTCAGCCATCTTGCCATTGCTGTCACACCCACACACAGTGAAGTACACTCAAAAGGAAGGAAGTATGGGCATGCTGGGAAGGGGGTGGAGGCAATAGCATGATGGGAGTGGTAGTCACAGCTCAACATCCCCCCCACATGGCCCAGCAAGCTCACACTGAAGCATGCACACCTCACAGAGAGTGTAAAGCCACATCAAAGATGTCTGACACTAGTGCTCTGTTGTGGGGAGCACAAGGCCATGCTGGGAACTGGCCAACAACCAACAGCAGGACACCACTGTCAGCCATCTTGCCATTGCTGTCACACCCACACACAGTGAAGTACACTCAAAAGGAAGGAAGTATGGGCATGCTGGGAAGGGGGGTGGAGGCAATAGCATGATGGGAGTGGTAGTCACAGCTCAACATCCCCCCATGGCCCAGCAAGCTCACACTGAAGCATGCACACCTCACAGAGAGTGGAAAGCCCCATCAAAGATGTCTGACACTGGTGCTCTGTTGTGAGGAGCACAAGGCCATGCTGGGAACTGGACAACAACCAACAGCAGGACACCACTGTCAGCCATCTTGCCATTGCTGTCACACCCACACACAGTGAAGTACACTCAAAAGGAAGGAAGTATGGGCATGCTGGGAAGGGGGTGGAGGCAATAGCATGATGGGAGTTGTAGTCACAGATATTGGTCAGCCTCACAATTGGCCCATCAACACCACCCTGAACCATGCACACATCACAAGGAGTGGAAAACAACTGACAAGATGGCTGACACTGGCTACTGCTGTGGGGAGCACAAGGCCCTGCTGGCAACTGTGCACCAACCAACAGCAGGACACCACTGACTGACATCCTGAAAGACAAATTGCACTCCCTGCAATGGAAGCAAGTTCCATGGTGGGATATCTGGCTGGGTGGGAAGGAGGGCCGGATGTCAACCAAATACAACCAATGCAGACCATGTACACACCCCAACATTCACATGGAAATGCCCAAATAATGCAGGACAATGTGCTACACCAATATCAACCCCTGACTGTGACAACTTAGGACAATGCAATGTACAGGCCCGCATCCAGAGGCACAGTCACAACTGTCGGGTGTGTCAACCACTGATGCCTGCAGAAACATAACATACATTGTGTGTGTCTCCCAAAAACAGGTGATGATGGGGACACAGCAGCAGACGCTGAGGAGTCCCCGTCCCAGGCTCAAGAGGATACGGAGCTCACTGGTGTGGAACAGCCTCTGCCCTCCTCGGACGAAGAAGACCAACCTGGCACCTCCGGAGCAAGTCATCATGCAGCACCAGCAGGACCACCAGCTGCACCCCCTGCACCCACCCCTCCAACGACTGTCAACACACATACCACCCCTGCCGACATGGAAAGACCAAGGAGCACCACCACCACCAGCACAGGGACCCTGGACCAACGTGGGGCCATGGACACCAACACCACCAACAACCCCCAAGGGGGCCCAGGGTCACCTGTGCGTGCCACCTCAGGTACTGCACGTGCCGCCAGGGGTGGTGGGAGGGGTGGGAGACACAGGTCACTGATCGCAGAGGGGTCTGGACTGCATGATGACCCACAACTGGCACGCATAGCCGATGCGTACCAGTCCAGCACCGGAGAGCTCAGCCAGGTAGTGGGGCTCCTCAGGGACATTAAACAGCAGCAGGCTGCCCATCATGCCCACTTGGACTCACACATGTCCCGCGTGGAGTCCAAGTGGGACACACTGCAAGAGATGACGGCGGTGCATAGGGACATATTACAATGCCTCCGCCAGATGAGCAGCAACCAGTCAACACCTCCCTGTGTGCCCACAACATCTGGTGCTGAAACAACTGCAACTGCCACAGGGAGGGAGGATGACTCTGGCGGAGAGTCCCCTGCACCGCAGCAGCCTGCACTTGAGGGTCCCCCCAAAGAAGAGGGGCCGTCCGAGGAGGGGCAAGTGAGAGGCCGATGGCCATGTGCAACCCCCAGGAAGCCAAAACCTGTTCTGGATAATCACCTTTGTGCGCAAACTGTTCACCCTGTTGACTGCAACACAACTCTCCCACATGACATGGGGAGCTCAAGTTGGACCAATGTCTCAGATGACTGTGGACTTTACTCTGGACATTTCTGCTACCAGGACTTCCAAATCATCTAGGAACTTTGGATTACAATCACAATGTACAGCACCAACCATCCTGTGCACTATACTCACACATGTATGTCAATAAACTCATTAATACACCATACTTGCCTCTGTTATGATTCCTACGTTGTCTCTGAAGTGGCGATGATGATCTGGGAAATGACACTGTGCATGCTAACTGCTACAGCAAGTACAACACCGGTATGTGAGTCATGGCGACGTCACACATATGAGGGAGGCACACCACCAGGGCTACACAACACATACACACCATGGCCATCTGACTCATCGCCTACACTGATGTTGCCAGGAAATACGTTGCATTGCACAGACCCAACACCTATTCACAGTCTGTGTTAACTAGCCCACTGGTGCAGTAAGCAAATGTCAGTCAGATGTGTGACCACAGACAACGCACATCACAAAGTGAAGCACAGGTTTATTACACATTTGCAACATGTTGTAACCACCACAGATGCAAGGTAATCCCACCTGGCAGCGGGCACACAGTCAACAAGTGTAGAAGGAAGGAAGCCCATGGGTGTGGTGCACATCACCTGTAGGGACACGACAGCTACCACCCTGGAAGTCGAATCACGGTGTCGGGATCACAGTTGACCAAACGACTCTGAAAGTACCCTGTGAAGGACAGAAATGACACACAGTCAAAAGCACTGAAGAACAGGACAGAACTGCAATACTCATGCCCAATACATGTCACAAGATACCCACCCAGAACCAAGTTAGCATGTCAACACTGTTGGGGAGTACAGACTACCTGTAAGGACACATCGCTACACGCATACAGTCATGTAGCACATGCACACACTCAAACAGCACCAGAGCACCACCAACACATATCATGCAAACTCACATCAGTTACATGACATCTCTGGATACTTACATTCAGCTGAAGAAGTTGGTGATGAGCTGTGTGCGGACATCACCATCACCATCATCATCATCACTGGCATCGTGGTCCAGGCCAGGATCCTCCACAGGTGGCGGACGTTGGTCATCGTCATCCAGGATGAGAGGCAACTCCTTCCGCACTGCCAGGTTGTGTAGCATGCAGCAGACGATGACAATCTTGCACACCTTTGCCGGGGCATATGGGAGGGACCCTCCTGTCTTGTCCAGGCAGCGGAAGCGGCTCTTCAGGAGACCAAATGTCCGCTCAATCACTCTCCTCGTCCGACCATGTGCCTCATTGTAGCGCATCTGGGCTGGTGTCACAGGGTTCCTGAGGGGCGTCAGCAACCACGGCATGTTGGGATATCCGGAGTCACCTACATACAGACAATTGCACATTAGCTGAGTTGGAAAAGAGGGTGGAACACTACATTGCAGAACACACACAATGGTACAAAGTCAGTACACACCAACAAGCCAGGCATGCTGGTTCCGCATCTGTGACATCATCCTCGGGATGCGACTACTCCTCATCACGTAGGCATCGTGTGCAGAACCGGGAAACGGGCACACACGTGTGAGATGGTCATATCTGCAAGACAGACCACCAGTGCATTGACCGAGTGGTAGTGCTTGCGGTTCCTGTATGCCTGCTCCTGGGCCTGTGGTGGTACCAAAGCCACATGTGTCCCATCAATGGAGCCAATGACATGCGGCATCCTCCCCAGGGCATAGAAGTCACTCTTCACGCCAGTCAGTTGCTGGAGTCTAGGGAAATAGATGTACTGGTTCAGGTATATCAACATAGCCTCCAATACATCGCGGAGCACACGGCTGAACATGGTCTGTGACATCCCACCAGCAGTCGCCAGAGTGTGTTGAAAGGTACCGGTGGCAAAGAAGTGTAGGGCTGCCATCACCTTCACCTTGGGGGTCAGCGCTGTAGGATACGGCCGGCCAGGTTGCAGGTGTGGTGCCAAGCGCACTGCCAAATCATCAATCAGCTGCCTGGTGAAGCGGTACCTTCGGATGCTGTCACGTTCCACCATCGTCGCCAGGTCAGGGAATGGTCTATGGACAGCTGGTGCCCTGCAGTGCATAGGTGAAGAAGAAAGATTGTCAGTCACCCCACATATGTGGCATTGAACACACTCAATATCACATCATACATCATTATGAGGCACAAGTACATGATGTGTGCAGTTCCGTAAGGACATGTATGGCACATACATGGCCAACATCCAACATCACAGTTCAACAAGTGGCATCAATAAGTCCCAGGTTGTGCCATTGCGTATCATGAGGACGTGTCACATTTCCCATCTCCTGCTGCCACATTACAAACACACCCCACAGTGACATCTGAGGACAGATGTGCCCCAGGCATCACAGCCCAACGACAGGTAGATTCCCAGGGACCCTGTATTCCCACATGGACACTGGCATGACATGGCGTATCATGTATACACCACAGCAAAACAACCATGACCCCCACAGGTAGTGGTCCCTGTTGCCTTGGCAGGACAGACATGGACGTCTGTGACACACACACGCACAACATCAAAGTCCATGCACAAACAACGTGGATGTGGAGACTGTCTCCCATTGTGCACATGAAATCAGAGACATTGTAAACACAACATGCACACAGACTGCGGAGGACCATCACTATTGTGCCAATGGGTCAGCCTGGGTTAAACATACCGTCCCACATGGGACTCAGGGGGCATGTGACATGACATACACATACACCACCGTGAAATGTGACCATGCCACATGCTCAGATATGAACAGTTGCACATCACAGTGGTCATGTACACGAAACACCAAGGATACTGTCCCCATGAACACGTGCACAGCCTGGGGGTGGCTGCCCCAAGTGACACCCACAGAACAACATGTTCACACCCATACACGGAATAGGTAATGCAGCCTTACATGCCTTAGGATACAGTTTGGACAGGCTGTGGTGTTGTAGGTGTGCCCCTCACTCCCTGGGAAGTATATGTGGCTGGCATATGTTCACCTGTGACAGGCATGGTGACATATGCCAGTGACATGTACAGGGACGCGTTGGACAGCAATGGACCGATCGGTGCGCACACATTGGCCATTGCATTCAATGTGTGCTGGTACGCGTTGTATTCGCAATACGCGTTGGACAGCAATGGACCGATCGGTGCGCACACATTGGCCATTGCATTCAATGTGTGCTGGTACGCGTTGTATTCGCAATACGCGTTGGACAGCAATGGACCGATCGGTGTGCCCGGCCGGCCCATTGCAATCAATGTGTGCGGGTACGCGTTGTATCCTAGGTACGCGTTGAACAGCAATGGACCGATCGGTGTGCCCGGCCGGCCCATTGCAATCAATGTGTGCGGGTACGCGTTGTATCCTAGGTACGCGTTGAACAGCAATGGACCGATCGGTGTGCCCTGCCGGCCCATTGCATTCAATGTGTGCGGGTACGCGTTGTATCCCGGGTACGCGTTGAACAGCAATGGACCGATCGGTGTGCCCGGCCGGCCCATTGCAATTAATGTGTGCGGGTACGCGTTGTATCCCGGGTACGCGTTGAACAGCAATGGACCGATCGGTGTGCACCCATTGGCTATGGCCTGGCCTGGCAACGGACGTGTTTTCAAATTTTGAACGAGTCTGATGCTGGAAATTCAGTTGGTCACCCACAACAATGTTGCAAATTCATGGGTGTCATGAAGTTGAACTTTTGAAGGATGCTGTGGGCGTGTGTAAGTGGTGCAATTCCATGGATTGGCCAGATTCAGAAGATGCTAACGACTTGGACCTATCACTTTGGACACATGGGACAGTAACTGCCTCTGCAGCACACATATAATGCTGGCTGTTCCCCTGAGAGCTCACTTGCCTGCACTACATGCTCCAGGACGACATCTGCCACCACCACTGCTGCTGTATCTGCACCCTCTGGACCCTGCAATGGCACGTACTGTGGAGAGAGCCCCAGCCTTCAGCACTGAGGAGAACCAGGCCCTGCTGGACAGCCTCCTTCCACAGTACAGCAAGCTGTATGGGAAAGCAGGGGAGCAGGTGAGTGTTCTGTCCACTGCCTTCCTAAATGTGCATGTTGTCTGACTAGCAAGGCTAACAGTCTGCACGCCACTGGCTAGCAGGCTCACTGAGTAGTTGTCACCCCCATAGTGTGTAGTTACATGCACTGGACAGGTATAGTGCAGTGACAGTGCATTTAAACAAAGTTTTACTTCCCAAGCAATGATACCATGTAGTTACTGCTGGCATACTGTCCATGGCCATCGTTGCACTGCCTGTGTACATCATGTGCCCCTGTGATTGAGACATGTATACACAACTGTGTAATGCACGGATATGTTGCATGTGTAGTAATAGCATTCTCACTTTGTCATCCTCACAGGTTGATGCCCACCAGAAGCAGAAGATATGGCTGACCATCGTCCGGGCAGTGAGATCCGTGGGGGACTACAAGCGCCGGTTCCGCAACTGCCAGAAGAGGTGGCAGGACCTTCGGGGCTGGACCCGGAGGATCGCACGGGTCCAGCTGAAGCTGTCGCCTCCTCGCAGGAGGGGCGGACACCGGACCCTGACCCCCACATGCTCAGGATCCTGGCGGTGGTCTTCCCTGATCTGGATGGGCAGCTGAAGGCCAGGGAGCAGCACGGAGGGGGTGAGTCCATGACTGCATTGTGTACTCTGTCTGCCATGCTATGTGCCCTCCTCTGGCCTGGTTAAACTTCCACAGCACATCAGTCATGTGGTCCAGGACCCATGTCCCTCGATTGTGCACTGCCCACTCCTCATCTGATACCCAGGTGTGGCCCTTGCAGTCAGGGAATTGTGTCACTTGGGTACTGTGTCCTTGCAGTTTGCTTGACTCAAGGTGGGGGACAGCATCTGTTCCCCTAACTGTGGTGGGCATCATGGGTGGGTCCATTGCTTACACAATGCCTGTGTTCTGCCATGTAATCTGCGTGTTACTTTGATCTGTGGTCCAATTGCTGAGCTGATCCACCACATGTGCCTGGGGTAACTGGCACACACCCAAGCTGCGGGTGGGAACAATGTTTGGGCCCCAGGAGTGTGTATATTACGTGTGTCACACATACTTAGCCAGCTGCCTACTGTCCAGGGTTCATCCCTCATTCATGTGGGGCAGGACAGTCATGCCTACTCCAGGCCATGCAATGCACTCTGTACTCCCACTCCCGTGTATCAACTGACACGTTGTGCTCAGTGATATGTCCCCTCAGGTGTCAGCCTCTGTGTCAGTGTGCTGTGGCTTCGATGTCAGGACTGCTGGGGTGTTTATCGGTTAGGGCTCAGCATGCCACCGGAGATGTGACCATAGGAGACGATACTTGTGTGACACATAGGTGTTTGAACACCTGGCCGTGCAGACTGGGGTATGCGAATGTGAGGTCCATGCAGCTGTTTCCCATTCACAGCAGATTGTGAGGTGCTCAGGTTCAGAGGCTTGTGTTACAGGTCACCCATATGTCCAATCAGTATGACCTGGACAGATAAGGGTTCAGATGATGTGGTGTGTGGGGATGTACATGTGCACTTGTTCAGCTCCAGGACTTGCATTCCCCATGACCTACTATTGTGACACAGTGCAGACTGTTGTTGTGTGGCTGCCCTGCCCATGTGACTGGAGACAGTGATGTATGACTTAGCAGGCATGCCTGTGCCATGGCATGTGACTTCCTATGGGTGATCCTGCAGGGGAGTGACATGTGCTACATGCACACCATAGTGGCAATGGCTATCAGCACATGGGTGCATCGTGGTGTCTGTCGCTGGTATGCATCACATGCATTTCATATATCTGACTCTGGGCATCACTTTCATCCGGGCACCTGTACTGACTCAGTGGCAAGAGTTGTGATGTGTGCATGTTCACATGCTTCACCGTGTTCTCTGCACCGTCCAACTACTGTGTAGGTGGTGCATGTGTCCACACTGGGGTATTGCCAGCCAACGGACGCCAGACAGATGGGTGCAAGGCCAGGTGGGATGTGAGTGCCATGGTTGACGATCAGACTGACAATTGGCTTCTCCTATTCAGTTTGGGCAATTTTAGCAATGTTCAACTAAGGATGCCAGGCCTTGCTCTGTATTGTGCTGTACTTACTGTGGTGTGTGCGTTCGGTGCAGGTGACTGATGTCTGTCTGTTTCCCTATTGTTTGCAGATACATCCACGGCCACAGGAGGGGACAGCTCCACGGACCAGGAGGAGCCGCAGAGCCAGACTGGGTCAACAGCCGAGGAGTGGTCGGAGGGACCCAGTGGCACGGAGGGCGAGGGGAGCCACACCGAGGAGTCCTCAGCACCATCCACCTCAGCTGAGGACCACAGCAGCTCGGAGGATGACTCCCTTATGGAGGCGGGTGTCAGCAGCCACCACACCCCAGCTAGTGTTGCTGTCCCCGCCACCACCACCACCACTGCCCTCCCATCGGCTCCCATTCCCGAGGTCCGTGGAGGCTCCCATGTTCGGGAGCGTGTCTCCTTCGGGCCAGGCACCGCACCCCCTGCCCCTGTGTCCCCTGCTGCCCTGAGTGAGGAGTCTGTGTACCTCCTTCGCCAGCTCCATGTAGGGCAGACAGCGATGCTGAGTGTCCTCCATACACACACCACTCTGTTGACTCAGCTGGTGTCGTTCATGGAGGGCATCTCATCGGGCATGTCTGCCCTACAGAGGGGCAATAGGTCCATGGACTCCTCACTGACGGCAGCAGTGTCCCTCCTCCAACAGTCCCTCACCCCTCCTGTCTCTGCCCCATCCACACTCCCCAGCACCTTACCTGTCCCAAGCACACACACACCGGCACAGGCACACACCAGCACAGACACGAGCAGAGCACACACACACATGCCACAGACAAGACGCACACGCACGCACAGTCAGGGGACTGAAACCACACTCACAGGGGATGGGGCCCAGTCACACACACACGCATCCACGAGCACTGCACAGTCCACAGTTGCCTCTCCCTCCAAAGCCCCCTCCGTTGCCTCACCTGCAACCCCAAAGACCCAGCGGCTCTTCCTCAGTGACCTCGGCCTCTTCCCCTCTGATCTAGCTGATGCAGCATTCAGGGGGAAGAGGAAGCCCACCCACACGGAGCGGAGTGCCCCTCGCCACCGGACACCCTCCCCCAGGCGCAGACCGACTGACGCCCCCATCCGCAAGTCCCCCCGGACCTGGAAGAGCAAGACCCCGCCGCCGCCCTGCAGCTCAGGCACCAAGTCTCCTTCCTCCATCCCTCAGGCCCCCACTCCACAGGTGCCCCACCACACCCTGCCCCAGGTTCCCCCACCCACAGATACACCATCCCCAAAAGGATCAGGCCTTCTCCCCCTGCCACTTGCTCTTCCGGCCCCACACCCCCCTCTGCGCTTGTCTGTGCCACTGGTGTGGAGACGGTGTCCTCCCCTCTGTCCTGCCCACCTTACCTGATCCCCATTCTCCTCCCCTGGAGGTAGGCACTGCAGTGGAGTCCACTACCACCCTGTCTGACTTGGGCACTGCAGTGGGGAACCTGTCCACTCCATCTGCATGGTCCCCTGCAGTCTTGCCGGCACCCACACCATCAGAGTCATGCCCCCCAGTTGTGCCGGCACACACCATGTCAGACACCTCCACTGCAGTTGTCAGTGGCTCTCCAGCACCCACCACCCCTTCCCTGCCTCCTTCTGGTGAGCCATGATCCTGTCCCTGCGGTGCCTGGCCTGCCCCCGTATGCCCCTCCGAGGGGATTGTCCCTGGCTTTCATCAGTGCAGGCATGCGTAGGGTGACATCTGCCACTGTCACCCTGTTTTGACTTTCAAGTTGGACTGGCCATTGGCCTTTGTTAAAAGTTTTGCTGGACATCAACTGTTAGACCCACATATGCTGAATAAAGCACCTTTCTGTTCTCTAGTGCTTTTGCTTCTGATGTACATGTTGTTGATGATGCTAACCATGCCCTTGCTGCAGTGATGGTGATATTTGGTCTCATGATAATGAAGTGTTACTGTGCAGGAACACATGTGGTCCAGGGGAATGTGTCCTATCCTGTGGTGTATCCATGTCATCCTTAGCAGCATCTGAGGGTGTCATGTATTCAATATTTGGCAATGGGATTTCCTACTTACATTAGGAATTTCACATCTGTGGCTTCCACCCCTGCACATCTGTTGTGCCTGCCATTGTTCAATTCGTCTACTTCCCTGACCGTGTGGCCATCTCCACTGGACATGCAGGTTTGGGCATCAATGGGGAAGGACTCATCTGTGTTGTCAGTGCAACATTGCTATACAAGTGTGTTGGATCTGTGCTGATGATTTCGTTGGCACTCCCATGACCAGGCTGATGTGACGGGAGCATTTATTTGGTGCTAATTGTTGAGTGTGTGACCAAGTGCTCAGCTGACATGATGGAGCCCTACTGAGGCAACATATGGCACAGCTTTCCTCACACAGGAGTGGAGTCTCTCATGGCAGTGTGTACTCCTGTGACATTGCCTGCGCCCAAGGTGTGTGTTATATGAGCATGTCTGTGTGTTCACTTCCGTTTTGCTGTGCATGCTGGGATCCCTAGTGTTGTACCTGTTTGTGATGCTTGCTGAGTTGACCTATGTTCCCCCCAAGTCTTCTCCCTGGATTCTCTGTGATGTGGGTGCATGGCACATTACTGGTCATCAGGGTGTCACCCATAGGTGTGTTTGCTGTCAGGGCTGAGTTTGTGTGCAGACGCAGATGGGTCACAGTCAGGATTCCCCTTGGCACTTGTTGTTTACACCTGTCATGTGATTTCCAGTTTGTGTTATCTTTCAGTTATTGTGACACGTTGTGTGTGTGTGACTGCTGGCACTCCTCAGGGTCCGGGCTGGAATGTTGGTAGTTGTCTATGTGTGTTCTTTGTGGGTGTCCTTGGCTTCTTCATTGGTGTGTGACTGTGGCTGGGATCCCATTGGTTGGTGTGGTATTGCCGTCATGTCCATGTACAGCGTAGTGTGCAGTGTGTCAGACATTCAGGAGTCTTGTTGAGTGGCCATGTGTGATGTGTTTCTGCACCTTGGTTCCCACCCACCACCCTGGGATTGTCATGGGTGCATGTGCAATGTCACCAGTGCATGTGTGCTTCACTGCTGCACATTGTTGGAGGTCGAGGTGTGTGGTGTTGAGTGTGTGCAGATGAGAGTTGTTGCCCGGCTAGACCCCTGCCTCCATGTTGGCCTTGGCTTACTGGCCGTGCTGATTGATTTGTGCTTGTGTAGGTGTTATGGTAGTTTGTTGCTCAGGACACATGACTGTGGTTCACAGTGTGAACGACATCTAGCTTTGTCATCACAGTGGGATTGTAATGCAGCCCAGGGTCACCACATTGTGGGGACCCTGGGGGTAGTGCTGTGGTGTCTCTGTGTCTTGCTGTGTCAGTTGCTGTTCCTACATGCTTGTGTGACATGTGTGATTTGTGCTCCCTCTCATCTGACAATGCCTGATTGCCCACATAGGGGATTTGGATCCATGAGTTACCTTTGTGTGGCACTGTATGCACATCTGTGTAATTGGTATTCAGGCTCCTCATGTGTTGTGTGGTTGCCTGGGGACACTGGCACCCCCCCCCCCACCTGTTATGTTTGATGTGCAGTGTGGGTCTGCCTGTTTGTGTTTGTGCATCTGCACCACTGCATTTGCATATCTTTGGTGTGCCATTGGCTGTATGTTGTTTGGTGGGTTTCCCCTGCTGTCCCTGGGACTCCTAGGTCATCGGTCAGCACAATGATCATGGTTTGTGTGTCCCATTGCTGCCATGGTAGGGTTTCTGTTCACCTCACATCTACAGTCTCCACTAACCCTGGGCGTAGTTTGCGTAGTAGTACTTCACATAGCTACGTGAAGTACATTTTGAACTACACGTAGCTATGCAAATTGCATAGTGCGTAGCTGTGTGCTTGACTGCACTGTACAATAATTGCCAAAGGCATCTTGCACAGTGCAAGTTAAGATAAAATAAGTATCTCTGTCTTTATATGCTAAAATACATATAGCATAGCACAAAAGTGAAATCAATAAATTAACAAGCAGTGAGAGGGTGATGATTTTGGTATCCTCCCTAACCTAGGGAGAGAACCAAGCAGATGCCTTCAAAACAAAAAGCACATCTTTTGAACGATTCAGTGGTGGTCCCATCCTCTTAGGACCACCCCAAGCACAGTTATTGGCAAAAATACAATCCCAACCAAAGGCCCTGCAAAGCATTATGGGACGAGATTAGCAGTGGGCAGTGAATATTATAGTATCCAATATCAAAATAATTCTACAAAGAGCTGCAGTTCCACTAGTCGTTACTAGATGTCCCTCACGAGTCAAATGCAAAAGCTTCATGAAAGGGTTTCAAATGCTTTTGCATTTGACTCGTGAGGACATCTAGTAACGACTAGTGGAACTGCAGCTTGATGTATTAATAATTTCAATGCTTTTGCATTTGACTCGTGAGGGACATCTAGTAACGACTAGTTGAACTGCAGCTCTTTGTAGAATTATTTTGATATTGGACACTATAATATTCACTGCCCACTGCTAATCTCGTCCCATAATGCTTTGCAGGGCCTTTGGTTGGGATTGTATTTTTGCCCATAACTGTGCTTGGGGTGGTCCTAGGAGGAAGGGACCACCACTGAATCGTTCACATGATATGCTTTTTGTGTTCAAGGCATCTGCTTGGTCCTCCCCTAGGTTAGGGGGAACCAAAATCATCACCTCTCTCATTGCTTGATATTTTCACTGTCAAAGTTCACTTTTGTGAATTTGTTATATGCTTTTCAGCATAGAAAATTGCTTTAGCAAAGCATTTGTATGTGTTTAATATACTGCTGCTACGCTACGTTCATTAGCAAAGTTTTTTATTCTGCTACGTGCAATTTGCGTAGTGCGTAATAACACAAACTTTGCATGCTCCGTGAGCGTAGCAAAGTATTATGCCCAGGGTTAGTCTCCACAGGGTATCTGCATTTGTGTGCAAATATGTGGATCTGCATTCTGATGGTCACTTTTGTCATTGTGTCATTGATGAATGTTGACAGTGTCAGCCCCCATGGGTGTTGTTTGTCTGCACATGGCCAAAGGTATGTCTTATTTGCACTGCAGTATTTGCCTCCCCCAATCTATGTTGCAATGGGACACATGCACTACTTTGCCACTGACGTGTTTTATGTTCTGTGACCAGGAATCATCCATGCAGTTTGGCAGTTGCAGCTTTTTCTTTGTCAACACTTGCATTTTGGTCACTGTGATGATGGGGGTTTAGGCCCCATTGCCACAATGTTCAAAATGTGCTTCAGCTATGGACCCCATACTTACCTTTTGGTCACTGTGATGATGGGGGTTTAGACCCCATTGCCACAATGTTCTGAATGTGCTTCAGCTATGGGCCCCCACACTTACATTTTGGTCACTGTGATGATGGGGGTTTGGACCCCATTGCCACAATGTTCAAGATGTGCTTCAGCTATGGACCCCACACTTACATTTTGGTCACTGTGATGATGGGGGTTTGGACCCCATTGCCACAATGTTCAAAATGTGCTTCAGCTATGGACCCCACACTTACATTTTGGTCACTGTGATGATGGGGGTTTGGACCCCATTGCCACAATGGTCATGGCCTGCTTGCATTGTGGGGCCACACACATATATGTGTGGCACATGTGATAGGGGGTCACATTGTATGTTCAAAGTCATGTTCAGTGTTGTAGGCATTTGACACAGTCTACACACGCTTGTCATGGTGTTGGGGGATGTCTTTTTCTTGCATTCCCTAGGTTGTGGTGTGCTGGTTGTGTCATGCATTGTCCATCCTATGAGTGGGGGTGGTGTTGGTGGTAGGCATCTGGCACCCCTGGGTAAGGGTGGTAGTAGTGGTAGGCATCTGGCACCCCTGGGTAAGGGTGGTAGTAGTGACAGGCATCCAGCACCCCATGGGTAGGGGTGGCAGTAGCGGTAGGCATCTGGCACCCCCTGGGTAAGGGTGGTAGTAGTGGTAGGCATCTGGCACCCCCTGGGTAAGGGTGGTAGTAGTGGTAGGCATCTGGCACCCCCTGGGTAAGGGTGGTAGTAGTGACAGGCATCCAGCCCCCCATGGGTAGAGGTGGTAGTAGTGGTAGGCATCTGGCACCCCCTGGGTAAGGGTGGTAGTAGTGACAGGCATCCAGCCCCCATGGGTAGAGGTGGTAGTAGTGGTAGGCATCTGGCACCCCCTGGGTAAGGGTGGTAGTAGTGACAGGCATCCAGCCCCCCATGGGTAGAGGTGGTAGTAGTGGTAGGCATCTGGCACCCCATGGGTAGAGATGGTAGTAGTGGTAGGCATCTGGCACCCCTGGGTAAGGGTGGTAGTAGTGGTAGGCATCTGGCACCCCTGGGTAAGGGTGGTAGTAGTGGTAGGCATCTGGCACCCCTGGGTAAGGGTGGTAGTAGTGACAGGCATCCAGCACCCCATGGGTAGGGGTGGCAGTAGTGGTAGGCATCTGGCACCCCATGGGTAGGGGTGGCAGTAGTTGTAGGCATCTGGCACCCCTGGGTAAGGGTGGTAGTAGTGGTAGGCATCTGGCACCCCCTGGGTAAGGGTGGTAGTAGTGGTAGGCATCCAGCCCCCATGGGTAGAGGTGGTAGTAGTGGTAGGCATCTGGCACCCCCTGGGTAAGGGTGGTAGTAGTGACAGGCATCCAGCCCCCATGGGTAGAGGTGGTAGTAGTGGTAGGCATCTGGCACCCCTGGGTAAGGGTGGTAGTAGTGACAGGCATCCAGCCCCCCATGGGTAGAGGTGGTAGTAGTGGTAGGCATCTGGCACCCCATGGGTAGAGATGGTAGTAGTGGTAGGCATCTGGCACCCCCTGGGTAAGGGTGGTAGTAGTGGTAGGCATCTGGCACCCCCTGGGTAAGGGTGGGTAAGGGTGGTAGTAGTGGTAGGCATCTGGCACCCCCTGGGTAAGGGTGGTAGAAGTGGTAGGCATCTGGCACCCCTGGGTAAGGGTGGTAGTAGTGACAGGCATCCAGCACCCCATGGGTAGGGGTGGCAGTAGTGGTAGGCATCTGGCACCCCTGGGTAAGGGTGGTAGTAGTGGTAGGCATCCAGCCCCCCATGGGTAGAGGTGGTAGTAGTGGTAGGCATCTGGCACCCCTGGGTAAGTGTGGTAGTAGTGACAGGAATCCAGCCCCCATGGGTAGAGGTGGTAGTAGTGGTAGGCATATGGCACCCCTGGGTCAAGGGTGGTAGTAGTGACAGGCATCCAGCCCCCCATGGGTAGACGTGGTAGTAGTGGTAGGCATCTGGTACCCCTGGGTAAGGGTGGTGTAGTGACAGGCATCCAGCACCCCATGGGTAGGGGTGGCAGTAGTGGTAGGCATCTGGCACCCCTGGGTAAGGGTGGTAGTAGTGGTAGGCATCTGGCACCCCTGGGTAAGGGTGGTAGTAGTGGTAGGCATCTGGCACCCCTGGGTAAGGGTGGTAGTAGTGACAGGCATCCAGCACCCCATGGGTAGGGGTGGCAGTAGTGGTAGGCATCTGGCACCCACTGGGTAAGGGTGGTAGTAGTGGTAGGCATCTGGCACCCCCTGGGTAAGGGTGGCAGTAGTGGTAGGCATCCAGCCCCCCATGGGTAGAGGTGGTAGTAGTGGTAGGCATCTGGCACCCCTGGGTAAGGGTGGTAGTAGTGACAGGCATCCAGCCCCCCATGGGTAGAGGTGGTAGTAGTGGTAGGCATCTGGCACCCCTGGGTAAGGGTGGTAGTAGTGACAGGCATCCAGCCCCCATGGGTAGAGGTGGTAGTAGTGGTAGGCATCTGGCACCCCTGGGTAAGGGTGGTAGTAGTGACAGGCATCCAGCCCCCCATGGGTAGAGGTGGTAGTAGTGGTAGGCATCTGGCACCCCTGGGTAAAGGTGGTAGTAGTGGTAGGCATCTGGCACCCCTGGGTAAGGGTGGTAGTAGTGACAGGCATCCAGCCCCCATGGGTAGAGGTGGTAGTAGTGGTAGGCATCTGGCACCCCCTGGGTAAGGGTGGTAGTAGTGGTAGGCATCTGGCACCCCCTGGGTAAGGGTGGTAGTAGTGACAGGCATCCAGCCCCCCATGGGTAGAGGTGGTAGTAGTGGTATGCATCTGGCACCCCCTGGGTAAGGGTGGTAGTAGTGGTAGGCATCTGGCACCCCCTGGGTAAGGGTGGTAGTAGTGACAGGCATCCAGCACCCCATGGGTAGGGGTGGCAGTAGTGGTAGGCATCTGGCACCCCCTGGGTAAGGGTGGTAGTAGTGGTAGGCATCTGGCACCCCCTGGGTAAGGGTGGTAGTAGTGGTAGGCATCTGGCACCCCCTGGGTAAGGGTGGTAGTAGTGACAGGCATCCAGCCCCCCATGGGTAGAGGTGGTAGTAGTGGTAGGCATCTGGCACCCCCTGGGTAAGGGTGGTAGTAGTGACAGGCATCCAGCACCCCATGGGTAGGGGTGGCAGTAGTGGTAGGCATACAGGCCCCTATGTGTATGTGTGGCATTGGTGAGGGCCATCCCGCCCCTATGGTGCTGCTGGTGTAGGTATTTCTGCATCCCTCTGTGTGTGATGTGTCGGGTACGTGTAGTTTGTTTTTGTTGTTGGTGTCTGACTTACCTTCTGCGGCGTACGCGTCCGTGCCTGTTCCGGTAATAGAGGTAGAATATTGGTAGGATCGGCACGAAGGGATTCATTGTTGGTTCGTCTCGTTCGTCTTTCTCTTTGCTTCGCCTCGTCCTCGTCGCTGGCGTGTTCGTCTCGTAGCCGTGGATCCTGTTGTGGCACGAATCGGAGCTTATGTGTGCCTCGCCCGGATGGTTTGACGTGCCATGCTTAGCGACGGGTTCGGCGCGTACGGGATGCGCATCGTACTTGTCCGGCCGGACGGGGCTGCATTTTTGCTTCCGTGTGGCTCGATTCTACGATTCCGGATCCGGCTCGGTCGGGGAACAGGACCTGGATTGGGTGAGTACGACTGGGTCGGAATCTATGCTGTTGTGCGCATCGTACTTGCTCGTTCGGAATAATGTGCGGTTCGGTCGGGAAACAGGCATTCGCATGGCTTTTTTCCCGACCGAATGGTGTTAGGTGCGCCTCCGACCGAGATCGGAATCGGCCCCAAAGTGTCACCTGAGAAGTTACAATTTTGTACAACGGCAGTTAATTTGGGACACCAAATTGAAAGAGGGAAAAGGAGAATAACGTCTGAAAGAATAAAAATAATTAAGCAAATGAAAATGCCAGTAACACAAAGAGAAGTGAGAATGTTTCTTGGAATAGTAGGATACTGTCGACAATGGATTATAGGGTTTTCACTACTAGCAAAGCCTTTAATTCAGCTAACCAAAAAGAAAGCAAAAGATCCAGTTGAATGGAATGATGAAAGTGCTGGTGCATTTGTAAAATTAAGAAATGCTTTGTGTGAGGCACCTGCCTTGGGCATGCCTGACTATACAAAAGAATTCACACTGTTTTGCTATGAAAGAGAAAATTGTGCACTTTCAGTGCTAACCCAAAGACATGGACTAGACAGGCGTCCTATAGCATATTTTTTTGCTACATTGGACCCAGTGGCTGCAGCATTGCCAGGCTGTTTAAAAGCAGTTGCTGCTACCTGTATGAGCATTGAACAAAGTGAGTCAATAGTAATGGGATATCCTGTTAAAGTGTTTGTCCCACATGCAGTTGTGATCCTGTTGACAAGAACTAGAACTCAGCATCTCACACCTAGTCGGATGACAAGATATGAGCGAATAATTCTAGGAGCTGAAAATGTGACCATAGCTAGGTGTACAGTTGTAAATCCTGCTACATTATTGCCAGATCCATATTGTGAAGAAGTTAAGGACGATCCAGAACATGACTGTTTGCAGGTCACAGAGTTGTGTACAAAACCGCGTCCTGACATACAGGAAATGCCCCTGAAGAACCCAGACAGGGAGCTGTTTGTGGACGGCTCATGCCTAAGACATGAGGATGGCAAATTGAGTGCAGCCTATGCTGTATGTGAACTTTCTGGAATAGTTGAAGTATCCTATTTACCAGGAGTCAAATCTGCACAAGTAGCTGAATTAATTGCTTTGATCAAAGCCTCCAAAATTGGGAAAAATTTAAAAGTAACCATATTTACGGACAGTCAATATGGGTACGCGGTTGTGCATGATTTTGGCCAACTGTGGATGCAGAGGGATTTCATGACTTCTTCAGGATCCCCAATCAAAAATGGGCAGTTTGTAAAGGAATTATTGGAGGCAATACAATCACCAAAAGAATTGGCAGTGGTCAAATGTGCCGCACACCAGTCAGGAGATGACTGGGTGGTAGCCGGTAACAGATAAGCAGACCTAATTGCTCAACACTGTGCCAGAAACAGCTTGGCAGTAAACAGAAAAGTCGAAAGGATGGGAATCAGCTGCCAACTTATGCTATGTTCAACACCTGAAACATGGAATGATGTGAAACGATTGCAGGATGATGCTGAGGAGAGTGAAAGAGATGTTTGGATAAAAATAGGGTGTAGACGAAGAACAGATGATGACATGTGGGTTTATTCAGATGGCAGACCAGTCATGCCTGATCTCACAAATGGCCAGAATGTATCACGGAGACACACATGTAGGGAGAGATGCCATGATTAGACTTTTCAGACAAAGTTGGTACAATCCAAAGTTTAGGGCTGCAGCAGAGAGTCTTTCCCAGAGGTGTTTAACTTGCCAAATGACTAATCCAGGAAGGAGAACAGTAATTGGTTTGGAAAAAATTGGAGAGGCCGAGGGTCCATTTGTGAGATTGCACTTAGATTTCATTCAGTTACCACCATGTAAAGGACTTAAATATGTACTTGTCATAGTGTGTCTGTTTTCAAGGTGGGTGGAGACTTACCCTACTAGGAGGAATGACAGCATTACAGTTGCAAAACTGTTGTTACGAGAACTCATTCCACGGTTCGGTTTCCCAGTAACTTTGGAATCAGATAGAGGGAGTCACTTCAATAACAATGTAATTCGAATAATCTGTGAAGCATTTAAAATTGAACAAACATTGCACTGTGCGTACCGCCCAGAGGCTTCTGGAGTGGTTGAACAAATGAATGGCACAATAAAATCAAGATTGTCAAAGATGTGTGCATCTACATCGTTAGATTGGCCAGATGCATTGCCTCTTGTCTTAATGGGACTCAGAAGCATTCCTGATAGAAATACAGGATTGAGTCCACATGAAATCATCATGGGAAGAGCAATGAGACAAGCACATGTACCTGGAAATAAACTGGTGAACATAACTGATGATATGGTTCTAGATTATTGCAAAGCAATGGCTGACCTAGTGCGTTCTGTCTCTCACCAGGTTGGAGAAGACGCAGTTTCAAGGCAGCCTGAACAAGAGCATGATCTGAACCCCGGAGACTGGGTGGTAGTGAAGCATCACACCAGAGAAACGTGTTTATCACCCAGGTGGGGCGAACCTTGTCAGGTTATATTGGTTACAAACACAGCAGTAAATGTGCAGGATTGCCTAACTGGATTCATGTAAGCCACACCAAAAGGGTGCCAGCTCCTGAAGGAAAAGATCCTCAGTCAGCATCAATAGCTGAGGAAGCTGAAGGTTGGCCAGCTGCAGAATCCCAAGTGATAGATTTGGGAGAAGCTGAAGAAGAACAACCGAGCACAAGTCAGGACTGGATACCAGTGGTTGATATACCAGAAGTTTTCATCAAAACAAGAAGTGGAGCTAGATTAGAGGAAATTAGTGAGGACCAGATAGGTGAAGAAGAAGCAGCTCAGGATAGGGAGAATGAAACAATAAGAGAACCTGAGCAGGCCCAGATAGGGAAAGAAAATTGGGCTCAAATTGACAACGAAACAACAAAGTTTGAGCAGGGACAGACAGGTTCAGAAGAACGCGGTCAGGCTGCAGAAGTACAAAGTGCAATAAGCCCTGATCAGAACCGGTTAGAACAAGAAAAACACGTTCAGGGAGAAGAAAACCAAGAAAACATCGAGCAAGAAAGCATCAAGCACGAAAACGTCAATCCTGAACAGGGTCAGTTAGTAGAAACTCACACTCAGGCAACTGAAGAAACAACAATAAGACCTGAACAAGAACAGATAGAAGAGAAAACTGAAATCGAGGAAAATCAATTTGTGCCACACCTTGAAAATAAAAGAATTTTTGGAAAAGACTCGGAAGGTGAAGATACATTGCAAACAAAGAAAGTCAGAAAAGGTGATCATTGGCCTAGTGTCATTAAAAGAGTAAAATACCATATAGAAACACGAAGTGAAGATCCAGAACAAGTAAATGAATTAACAAACTTATCTGGACAAACAAGTGGGACTGAAAAACAAAAAAGCAAAAGATTGAAACTTGTGAACAATAAGTTTAAAGGTCCTGATTGGACTCATATAATCCTTGAAGACTACGAGAGTTCAGAGTCAAGTGAAAGTGGTGACGAAAGAATAAGTGCAGAATTGACTTTTGAAAAAGAAGTAAAACCACCTTGATAAATTAAAGCCTTGAAAGAAAAAAAGAAAAGAAGAAAAATCTTCTTTTGTCAAAAATGGCTGACGACAGAGTTTCTGGGAGACCGAAACGGAAATGTTGTAAAAGATGCTGTGCTATATGCATATGTAGTCTGGTAGTGGTGCTCATAGTGTGGTTAGTTGTGATAGTAGCAATTCCTTATCTTATGATAATGGACAAAAAGAGTAACAACGAAACAAAGGGAAGGATAGATAACTTGAAGGGTGATAGAGTAAAAATAGAAGCAGAAGATGAACCTGAGTTTCATCACGTAGTAACAGATAATGATACTGGTTTAAATGTTTTTACTAAATTATTGTTTCAGTACGTAGATACAATGGAAATTAGTGACTGTTATGTCTGTATAAAGTTACCTGAATCAGTAGCAGAAGGTTTAACATATCATCATTTGCCTTTAACTTATGGCATATCATGTAGTGTACTAACTAGTTTATTTTATAGAACAGGGAAACTTCAGTATTATTATTCAAATGTAGATGTGATATTTTCAGAGGTTCCTATTAGAAAGAATCTGAACACAGTGCTTAGTAGTCAAGATTCACAATTTATGGGAGAATTTTTCTTAACAATGAAGTCGATAGACATAACCCATGCACATAGAAGCAATCTAACATGTTCATTACATGAGGAGGAAAAGATATTTTTGAACTTGGTTGAAAATAGAAGACAGAATTTCCAAAAGAAAGCGTCTGAGCATAAAGCTCATCTTCCACCTTGGGCTGAGAAAGAGGGTATTTACACACCTGGCAAGGCTCAAGCTGCTATGGCTCTGGATTTTGTAAAGACAGGGAAAATTTGTCTTCATAGGTTAAAGACTGATTATAACAATATTTTCATCGGTACCAGTGAATGTGAACATAATTTCTTCATTCTTGGAGGTTGGGGACTAAAAGGAGGAACAGATTCAGTTTTTCCTGGAGTTTATTATGTGTGTGGGAATAAGGCTTACTTTAGGCTTCCTGCACGGTGGTATGGAAGTTGTTATTTTGGAATAGTTTTTCCAAAGGTATACCACGTAAAAAGAAACACTGAGAACAATGAAAATATTAGTGAATTAACACGTAGTAAAAGAGCTAGTTTTTCAGAAATTGTAGGTGATATATTTGGTGCATTGAAACCTTCAGTGGGAGTAATTCTGAACTCAAGGAGAATATGTAAATTGTCTACAGTGGTTGATCGTTCATCAACGGATACTGCTGGAGGATTTCTAATGATAAATGCGGAGATGGTTGAGATTAGATCTATGGTTATGCAAAATCGACTTGCTCTTGATATAATATTAGCAAAATAGGGCGGAGTCTGTAAATTGTTGAAAACGAAACATTGTTGCACGTATATTCCTGACAAAAGTGCAGAAATCGGAACGTATATAAAGAATATAACAAAACTTGAGAATTAACTGAAACCACTGGAAGTTGATAGTGTATGGGAAAGATTGACAAATAGCATTGCGTCAATTGGTACCTGGTTTACTAATGTAGGAAAAGGACTTATAGGTCAAATAATAGTACCCTTAGTAGGGATAGCAATAATAGTACTGTCAATAATGATATGGTGCAAATGTTGTAGAAAGAACGAAACATATAAGGTGACAGGAACAGGCAAGAAACGGAAATTTGATGAAATTGAATTAGAAGATCTGAAAAGCGAAATATACAAGAAACTGAAAGGAGAGGATAAGAATAGACAATGTAAAAATGAAAATGTGACAAAAATATGTTAAGTTGGCATCTGGTTATAGGTAGTTTTGATGGCTCAGAAACGCCATCAGAGAGGGGATTGATGGAGCAAGGACTCACAATGAGACTTGCTCGTAAGCAATCTTCTCACAGTATTAATTAATTTATACTAAAACCTTGTAACGTCTTTATTAATAAGTGCATATACAACATTTTTTTTATCCAGATGATGCTTGCCTATGTGTTTTCCACTAATAAGTAATCCTTGTCTAATCCAAAATGGCCGCTAAAGCGCGGGAACTCAACTGCGCATGTGTCAACCATATCACGTGGTATGACGTCTTTCTTTGCTTGTAGGGAAACTTTGCTTCTGCGCAGTGTATGCTAAAATGGCTGCTTTATGTTCTCACATGCTAAAGCCTTCGCGTTGCTGCAAATAATAATGTGGTATTCTAACGCTACTAATGCGGGATAGATTTTATAATTAAATGGGAATAGAGTAGAAGTAGGGGGTATACAGTGAAAACATTTATTTTTGATTTTAATATGTTTCTTCTTTGATTTCTATTAGTTTGAAAAATGGGCCGGGGTTAACTGAACAGCAGCTCAAGAGCCATGGGACCTGCGCATGCGCTCTGAAACTAACAAGACAAAGCGATGAAGTCAACTTGGAAGATGTCCAAGGACATGACCCGCTGATCACCTTCACAAGTTCATCTGAGATGTCCAAAATTTGATACATATTGTATACACTTTGTATTGAAATTGTCGTGAGACGGGTGGGAATAAAAGCAAATGTATTAATTGTGAGGGGCGGTATTTTAAAACAATGGGCTTAAAGAAATTGAACTAAATTGTCATGGTGTGAGGATCAACCCCCTGTCCCTGTCCAATCAGAAGTAGTGGGCCCATAATTTTGAAACATTAATGGGAGGTACCTGGGTGTAGAAGGGTATAATAGATATAGAAATTTGCTAATTAGCTAGCATTGAGGCTTTCAGCTTTAGGACCACAGAACGAGCTGATCGATTGCAGACTGAACCGCTGTCCAAAGAGGTCCTGAGGTGGGGGCGGCGGATTCCATTAGAAAGAAGACACAGAAGAATCGAGGAGGAACGAAGTGTCAGAGAGGGGAACGACGCAGGCGTCGTTGGTAGAGAGGTCACCTGTCCTGTCTTGAACCTGGTCCGGAGGTCTTTGGTCTTCATCTTTTCTTGGGACCCTTTCCAACTCCTTGGCCAAGGGGCTTGGTTCTCACACTTAGGTAACTATAAATGCGAAATCTTTTAGTTTGTACTGCTGTCTCTATCTTCTCCTTTCTGAGGGACCGTCATTTGTGATTAATAGGTGATATTATAGTGTACTTCCTCCTTGATATGCGATTAAGTGCCATGTGGCTTGTATATTACTCTGCTAAAATAGTTTAGATAAACATTTTAAAACTTCCTGAGTCAGTGGTTATTTCAGGTGTTTATGATATTATATTTGTATGTTCTCATTTTATCCCCAATTATCAAAGGTCCATTGGCAAGTCATTACTCTTCAATCAGGAAAGGTAATTGGTAGCAGGGAGTTTGATAAAGAGTACAACTGATTCCCACCAGCGGTGATTATTAGTTAGCGTGAATGAATGGGCCCAGGTGAGTATATAGTGTATGAATGCTTGTTGCTAGTAACCCGCTGGATCACCCCCATGCTGCCAGCGCCGCAAAGGTGAAAAATAAAATGGTAATAAAATGAATTTATTACCATTTATTTCCCTTTCACAAGCCGAGCCGTGTTTGGGGGTGGGGCCACTGCTGCTGACTGCCAACAATGGAGTGATGCTCCCTCCACCAGTTTACACTGCGCATGTCATTTTGGCCAGCTGTCTTGCGACGCAAGCCTGACATGCGCAATGTAAACCTCTCCACCCAGCTGTCTAAGACAACTGGGTCGAGAACAGGCACAGGTCCCCAGTGCCTGAGGGAGCGTTGAGGCAGCCCATTCCAGCCAATCCTGGCACTGCTCTCATGCTGCTTAACATTATATGATGCATGAGAGCAGCGCCTGGATTGGCATGGAGAATTCAATTGCAGCAGAGACCGGCGCCAAGGAACAGCAAGCAGCATGAGGACTGGAGGAGGCGAGCCAGCATATGAGTAAGTACATTTTTATTTATATTTTTACACTGTAGGAACTACTAGGTCATATTATATTTTAGAGCGCTGTATGGTGGCACATTTATGGGATTGTAAGTCGAATTGTATTGTGTGTGTCTCAAACTGCATGCGCCAAGCTTGTGGTGTACTTTTCATTGGATGAACAATACGGAAATGAAAGTACATTTTGCAGAACGTTTGTCTCTGTATTGATTACAGAGGTGTAATGGCCGCTTGCACATTTTTGTGGACCTTCTATATATTGAACTCAGGCGAGCCTGAAAGCTATTGCACATTCGAGCAAACATCATCCATCCGTTGGGAGAGAAAGCTTTGGGAGCAGATGTGCGTAGGGCTGTTTATTTCCTGTGGAGTCCGAACACTGCCACTGGAACATTACTGTAGCGTTTAAAAGCCACCCGATTCGAAGTACAGATGTGATACCCCGCTTACTGCAGATGTGATTCGGTCAGCGGACGTGCATTTTCACTCTTTTACCCGCATCATACTTTCAGTCTGTGTATTGAGCCTCGCTTCAGTGCACTCACTGGAGCTAATGAAGCCGTCCAGTGTATCACATTACATATTAAAAGTAAAGCACTGTTTGTACAGGACTGCGTTTGTCGCTTTAAGATTTCTTTCCACTAAAGTTTTGTGAACTCTCTCGAACTCTTGTGATTACAAGCTCATCAAAAAGAAAGCAAGGCTGGGATTTCCTTCACTGCACTTTACAGCCCGTGTTTATGGTGTCCGTATTTATGTTCTGATAAATGGAATTTGCAGCCTGAATAAAAACACAGCGATTTGCTGAAAGCAGGCATTCGAAATGCGAGCAATAAAAACCATTTGTCAGGACATAGAGAGGGGCCTGGAAACAGATGATGGCTGGCTGCGTTTAATGGGGTGGGTAGATAGTGGTGGCAATCATGATGGGCTCATACTGTGGTATGAAAATTTTGGGGAAGGAAATCCCAGCCTTACCTTTGATGCACACTCTGATCTTGTGACACTGACCTGAGGTTTAGCAGATGTGCAGTGCATCTTATTTGCACCACACAGAATCCCCAGTCATCAGTTATATAGATCTAATGGTTGCGTAGGATGGCATTGCATTGGGAACAACCTGCATTTTGGTTCCAGCACTGCCACTGCAGCAGTCCTAGTGATTGCAGGTTCAGCATTTCTTCTGCAACTTGCAAGCAATAATAGAACACCTTCTAAAAATAGAATATATGTTCTATTTTTATAAGGTGTTCCATATTTTCTTGCAAGTTGCAGACAGAATGATGCCTGCCTGAGTCACTGAGGGTTACGCACGGCGGATCGGCGAACTGGCAGGGCTGGCGACTGCAGGGCCCGCCATTGCTCTTGAACACCAGCTGGAATTCTGGATTGCGTGAGCCCCTGAGAAGTGCCTGGTGACAGGGGCACAACTAGAGCCAAATGTCGGGGGGGGGGTGGGAGGGTGGTGCTAATACTTCCAGCAATGTGTCCTTGTATAATGTAACTGGTGCTCATGCAAAAGTGCCTCAATGCCTTCTGGTGGAGCTCGAGCTATATAAAACTGCAAAAAAAACAATGCCTAAGGTTACTTTTCAGATAATGCATTCTCACACTGTGGCGGCAAAAGTAATTAGCAACTTTAAGGAATAGGCAGAGTGGAGATGCAGGGTCTCTAGGAACTGGTGAAAAAAACAACAAAGCCTCGTTATCAAGTAAATGGACTTTTAAAGACCTGTGAAATACTCGGGTGCGGCTGCGATAAACCGCCAGACCAGCCAGCCCACAGCAGCTCAAGAATTGTCTGTGTGTGTGTGTCCGGGAAGCTGTCTCAGCCCGGGCTGACACACACGACGGGGAAGGGCTGAAGCCCTTTGAGACCTATGGGCGTTGCGCACCTGCCTGGGGACAAGTGAGAAATCAGCGGCCCTCTCCTTGGTCACCATAGAGTCTCTCGGGGACAGCGAGAGGCCTGGGCCTCCGGATGCCTGCCTAGGTTCATGGAGGCCACACAGAATGAATTTGCAGTCGAGCGGGGCTCAGCAATACAAGGCCCACATCAACGCTTGACCATCAGGAGCCATTGCAAATTGTGGATTGTGAGTGCCCCTGAGGAGTATCTGGAGCGCCAACAAGAGGAGGTGGAACGCCCCAGGTCCCCGGGTGAGGGTGTATGTTCCCGTGGCACCCAAGAAAGACAGGTTTGCCGGCCTGCTACGAGGCCCCCGCCACTGGGCGACTTGCTTGGTTTGGTGCTGGGAACACGGGTCATGGCTCTGAAGAAGTGCTGAAATCCATTTGCTGTGTGAGCGGTGAGGACAGTATCATCTGCTGCATCTACAAGCTGTGGGCCTGCCGCCAGCTGATCTGCATCTCAATGAGCACATTTCCATTGGATCCTGTTGGAGTGAGCAGCCATCGTCCAGTGGTGCCAGGTAGGGAGCTGGGGGTTCCCTACAGAGCAGAGCTTGGGAATCATAACTTGGAGCCCCTCACCTGCCTGGGGATGGAGAGGAGTTGGGCGTAGGATTCATCAAGATAGTGCAGCACAGTGTCGCAGGGCCAAGCTTGCCCGACTATATGTGCAGTGGGGCCGAACCTGGCTGGATGCCTGACGTCGCTGTGCCCCAATGGGCAGATGCATGTTGTCTTGAACTGCTGTGGTGGATGGAGCTTGAGAATCCTGGCTCAGAACTCAGCTTGATCCAACTGCGGGGAGGGGAGATGGCTGCAGGACTACTTAGTGGCACTTCTGGCCCTTACGGTCTGGTCTGAACTCTACCCCCACCAAGGTGGGGGACCCAAACCTACTCAGCAAAATAAAACCATTAATTATGGGAAACCCATTCCCCCGCAGGGCCAGCCGACGGATGGCACCTTGGTTGACGCACCTGCAAACGCAAGCGAGACAAATTAACCACGCTCCAGAGACCATGGGATCAAGGAGGCATCAAGGTCCCGAATCTAGAATTGTACAACATGGCAGTGCACCTCCAGCACGCAATTCATTGGCTTGACCTGGACGATACCTAGGAAAAGCAACTTTTGCAGGACACGAATAAGGGAAAAACACCTACCGATCCTGCTAATGAGTGGTTCACAAGTTCCTTCTGATTTCCTCTATGTCATTTTATTGGTGGCTGGTATTTGGTAGGGTATGGTTCGCAGAGTGTTTAGTTGCACCCCTTACGCCCCAGTTATCCCACTTTGGGATATACAACCTTTCCTACAAATTGCAGATTCAATGTCAATACAGAGGTGGCGGGATGGAGGCTGTGAAACCATAGGTGACCTATATCCGGAGGGGCAATTAATTACCAGGGAGGAAGCCATGGAGTCTTTTTCTTTGGCTACGGGGCAATATTTACAATACATTAAAGTTTCGACTATGGCCTTCACCCTTTGGCCGACCTTTCCCAGGTGCCGCCTCAATCCAACACCTTAGTGACACTACTAGAGATGGCACAAGGTCAAAGACTAATCTCCTACATCTATAGAGTGCTCCGGGAGTATCTGCCACTTCAACCACTTCATGCACAGGTCAAGTGGGGGAATATACTGGGAGTCCCACTATCAGCTAAATAATGGGCTAAAATACACAAGGGAGTGAGTACGGTTAGTTCTAATGCACGTTTCAAACTCCTGCAATATAACTTTAGACATTAAACATACCTCCCTCCTCTGACCTTGCATTCTCTATATCCCACTCGTTTTGCCTGCTGATCACGCTGTAGGGCCCCAAAATCGGACTTCATCCATATGGTGTGGTCACGCCCCCCCATCCCTGTTCTGGCAGGAAATTATACACAATCTGAATAAGGCCTCAGGTAGGACAGTGACCTTGGAGATCCGTCAGGTGCTCCTGGGTCTGCTTCCTTCTCCTGCAAAAAGAAAACTAAGCACATACTTTGGCTTGGTTTTGGCGAAACGCCGTATAGCGATAGGTTGGCTTAGCCTGGCTCCCCCTACCTATTTAGCGTGGTTGAGAGATGTCTCTGAATGGGCAATTGCAGAGGAGGTATGGATGCGACACATGCATAAAAATGACAAGCTGGAAGATGACCTGAGAGCTTGGTCATCCATTTTGCAGGATTTGAAGGTGTCACAGGATCAGACCGCTCCTGAAGACTGGCTCATTTGAAATGCTACATACAATCCCACATGGTTGCGAAGAAGACTAGGACTACTCTGTTTGACGGAGTGGTGCGCCACGAATAGCCACACACTTTCTATCATGGCAATGTTTGATATGGAAAATGGGGTTCAGGCACGAACGGAAGGGGAGGGTGGGGAGGGAGGGAAGTGTTTTGTTAGTAGTTTTTTTTTCTCCATATTACGGGTTGCTCTATTAACAATTGTCTACCTCACATCACCAATAATGCTCAGCTATGACTATTGCTGATATTATTCTGGGATCCTGTTAATTTAGTATTAGCAGATTAGAGCCTGTAAATCATGTTGCATATCTGATTATTTTCACTCTGTTACATCATGATACGTATAATAGGTGTCTCACCTGTACTGCACTTGAAATCTTTGTTTACTTCTATGTTTATACTATCTGAGCTGCGGAATGTGACACTCTGTGTTCCACTGAGACTCCTTGGTTGTTCCAATTGCATACAATTGCCCAAAAATCAATAAAGTTTATATAAAAAAAAGTTGCAGAAGGAATGCTAAACCTGGCCCCCAAATGTTAGCTTAACTGGTGACGTCCAGATCATATTTCCTGCTTTTGGTACCCTGCATTCAAAATGCATACTCTGTGCTCAGAAGTACAAGCTTCCCAGAGTGCTCAGAAAGATTTCAAAATTAGCTCTTCTTCGACAAGCATGATGCACCTCCTGCACATTGGAGCTGCGACAACACAGGGAAGATGAGAAGAACTCTGCACTGAAATGCAATCCTACCACTTAAATGAACAGCAGATGTGCAGCTTCCATTCTGGGCCTGAGGATGCTGTTAAAAAAGCGCAGCACTTACCTTCAGCATCCTCAGGCTTACAATAGAAGTGGATCTGGTCAAGGTCTATGGATCTGGGGTGCCATAATTAAACGCTGCAGTGGTGCTGGAACAATTTTCTGAGTGGGGGTACTGCCATCATTGTTGCATCACTGAACTCATAGGGCTTTTGAAAAATGCAAAGGTAGCACAAAGCACAAGTGTCACAAATGAGATACATCCATTCATCAGGAACTTGGTAAGGGTGTAGTATGTAACTGGTGGTGGTGCATTTTAGGGCATTCTGTCGCAAATATATTACTAAAGGAGGGTGCAGTAACGCACTGTCATTCGCAGATATAAAATCTCTGTTGAAATGTCCACCTTATTGTCAAATCATGCAGTTCTACTGATAATATCATAAAGCAATGATTTGCCCACTTTAAAAAAAAAAAAGAATCCCCCCGATCATGCCTTATGATAGTTAGGCTCGATCACTTTTTACGCTGCACCACTTTTAAATGTCACCAGCTGCCACTGATTCCAGGAGACAAGCTTAGCAGATAACACAGTGGAGTCACTAGTGGAAACAAGGCTTAGATTTCCAGTGGTTATTGGTATGGGACTGGAAGTTAGTGTGAAGGCTGAAGGCATAGAGGAATCCCCCAAATAATCCTGCCCTTGTATTACAGCCTCTATGGGGGCATCAATGGTATCTGGGCGTCAATCAATGCTAGCCAAGTCTGTCAGAGGTAGAAATCTATTTGAGGTGGAAACACTAAGGGCCTGATTTCGATGTCGGGCGGAATTGCTTCTGCCCGACACCGACTCGGTCCTGGGACTGACCGACACCCGGTCGGCAGTCCCGACGCCTCATTAGGATGCGACCGAACACTGTTTGGTCACATTCCTACATTTCACTATGGGAGCATGCATTACGGACATAAACCGTACGTAATGCATGCTCCGATAGTGAAATGGGAGGTGTTGTTCATCCCTGCCCCTCGTGCCAGTCACCTCAAGGTGCCTGCCACAAGGTGCAGGGATCAACAGGGGAGCAGCCTCCAACCGGAGGCCGTGCACCAAAGGGGGCCCTGCTGGGGCCTCCAAACACGCTTTCGAACAGGCTGGCATGGAAACCATGTCGGAAACAGTTACTGGCTGGATTCCAACTGGCCGACGGGTTCTCCGATCCCATCGGAAGCCAGCCGGAATGACCGGCCGGTTTACTTTCCGACTGCCTATATCTCAATTAGGCGGTCGGAAAGTAAACCGAGAAGTCCATTACGATGTGGCTCCGAAGGCTCCGACCATCGGTCGGAGCCTTCCGAGCCGCATCGAAATCGGCCCCTAAATCTGTGTAGAGCATCAGCCCTAGTGTACATGGGCCCTCTCCCCACCTGCTTTCTAGGTTGTAAATGTTTGTAAAAATAACCAAGGGGGGCAATGTTAATATTAGCACCTTGTAAATACCCCCTGGCACCTGATTGAATTAAACGCTGAGCCAGACCTGGATTATTGCAGTTGATTACATTACAATCCACTCTGAATATTTTATTTGAGGCCCCAACCCACCCTACCCTCCTCACAAACAAAATGTCACTGTATTTATTGATGTTGAAATCAGAATTTCGAGTCAACAAGTGGCAGACTTTGTTTTTAAGCTGGGGCGTGGGGTTTTCCCTGGACGAGTTTAGATTTGAAACACCAGTCGAAATGGCTACATAAGGACAGCAATCGGGGGGAGATTTAAACATGACTGGTTGGTTAAGGACCGAGCCTGAAGGTCAGATCCTTGATCTTGCAGACCATTCCAGGCACCTGGTCTTCCTTTTGCACCTCCTCCTCCCTACTGTGTTGTGGAGGCACCCACAGCTAGCGAAAAGGGGGGTACTGTACGTTGAAGAGGGGCGTAGCTAATTGTGAAGGTTGTGGGCCTGCAATGGAGTCAGAATTCGGAGCCAAGGGCCTGTCTGGACCTAACATGAATGGCTGGGCAGGAGCCTGCTGGGCCAGCAGTTTTGCCTGTGCCAGGGTAAACTGGGTGATGGCATCTTCCAGAGTATGTATCCTGTCCACCAATGGAGTGATACACTCAACCACCAAGGATTTGAAGTTCTAAAAGACCCAGTTCCAATCAGTATTGGTTACAGCACTAGTTGCAGCCGAACTGGGTGACAGTATAATGGGCTCAATACGCCTTTCATTGCTCCTTTGGGCTCTGGATGGTCTAGGGATGCCCCCTTGCTTTGGTTTATGTTTTCTCAGTGCCAGCTCCTCCACTATGGCGGAGCAGCGTCACCCCCCCCCCTTGTCAGCAGCAGTAGCTGCAAAACTTAAAAAATAAAATGATAATAAAGCATGTTTATTATTGTTTTATTTTTCTCCATAGCATCGAGTCTAGGGGGCAGGGCCATGGAGATGACAGACACAGGGGGTAGTGGTAGGTGAACTATTGTCAGTGCGCATGTGGCATGTGGGTTTGGCCAGCCGTCTCAGGACGGCCAAACTGACATGCCCACTGAAGCTGTCTCCAACCCGAGCTGTGCTGCTGGGTTGGAGACAGCAGGCACAGGCTCCCAGTCTCTCTCAGAGCTCAAATCCAGGCCACTCAGGCCATTCCTGACGCTGCTCTCATGCATGAGAGCAGCTTCAGGATTAGCCACAGGGCAGTCTGGGATCCTGTGCCTGCAGTGGAGCCAGAAGAGCAGTGATGAGGCGATGCGGAGGACATTCAGGTACTTTTTTTGTTGTTGTTTTTTGTTTTGGTCCCCTCGCTCCGCCACTTTGCTCCGACACCAGCCGCGACTGCATTTTCTTTTAGTTGAGAGCCATTATCACTGACATTCAAGGCGTCTGAATTGTAATTTTATGGAATTAGGGCTGGAATTTGGGCTTGCATGTCAGACAAGTTGGTCAGTTGGCCACAGAGCTCAGAGGAGTCCTCGCTACCCACATTGAAGTGATGCCCCAGCTGGCCCAGCCGTATCGTTGAAGAACTACTAGGGACCTCATCCATAACAAGAGATAAACGTCTCTCTGCAAGGTCAATTTCTTTGACTAATATGTCAACTGATCAATTAAAAGAAAGCGACTTCCTTTGGGTTGATTTCAATAGTTCCATCCACTTGGAAATCACACAGTCATCTTGTATTCCTCACAAACCATACATACACAGGGGATTCAGTGATAAACCCAAGGTCAAAACTAGACAGAAAGTTATTTGTCAAAAAATAAATCAATTTATTCTTCTAATTAAAAACAAGTACATGAAAATATCTTTACACGCTGCGAAAAGTTCATTTAAAAACTAATCAATAAGCTTTAAAAATAAAATTATACAATAATATTTTTCCGTTGCATAAAAAGAATCACACGCAATATTTCTTAATAACGCCTAGGGCAACACAGACAAAATACCTCTGACAATTTGTATGCATGGACAGACATCAAAACAACACACAAGAGAGTACACATAACAGACAGTACAATTTGTCATAAAAAGATACACATCCGTGTTCCGCACATTAAAAACTGGAACTCGATAATATGAGCCCTAATAATATATAAATTATAAATATATAAGTATACAAAGTACCAATATTTGTTTCATCACACAGGTATTTTTATCCGTTTCTGGCAATGTATATGTTTTTATGAGAGTCACAATACTGGTCTTGAAAAAGATGGTTTAAATTGAAAGTTTTCCATCGAAACGCGTCGACACCCTTCACACAATCCGTGGCAAAACTGGAACCACAGATAATTATTAGGGCTCATATTATCGAGTTGCAGTTTTTAATGTGGGACACGGATGTGTATCTTTTTATGACAAATTGTACTGTCTGTTATGTGTACTCTCTTGTGTGTTGTTTTGATGTCTGTCCATGTATACGAATTGTCTAGAGGTATTTTGTCTGTGTTGCCCTAGGCGTTATTGAGAAATATTGCGTGTGATTCTTTTTATGCAACGGAAAAATATTCTTGTATAATTTTATTTTTAAAGCTTATTGATTCGTTTTTAAATTAACTTTTCGCAGCGTATAAAGATATTTTCATGTACTTGTTTTTAATTAGAAGAATAAATTGATTTATTTTTTGACAAATAACTTTCTGTCTAGTTTTGACCTTGGGTTTATCACTGAATCCCCTGTGTATGTACGGTTTGTGAGGAATACAAGATGACTGTGATTTCCAAGTGGCTGAAACTATTGAAATCAACCCAAAGGAAGTCTCTTTCTTTTAATTGATTATTTGAACCCTATTCCTTTGGTGCAAAGGGGTCACGCTCTGTTTTTCCTAAAATACGTCAACTGCCCAGGCCAAAAAAGAGTCAAGCAAAGTGGTGGTATCTCCAACTGGTTTAGTAGTGGTAATGTCTCTGTCCCAGGGTAGCTTATGCATGCCCATTGTTCCTCTAAGACTTTTCTCCTCGTTACGGCTGCTGTGGGGGAGGTGTAAGGTTTGGCGCTCCTCCAGGTTTACATGGTATGGAAATCTGGGGCAGCGTCAAAATCCATGGGCGTTGCGTGGGAACACCCACCACAATGTCTATGGAACGCCAACTTGACATAGATTAAGGCAACGCAGCGACTTGCGCTGCCGTGTCTTACTCCATATCTATGAGGCCATGCAAAGCCACGCTGGGTGACTTTGCCTCGCCTCATAGATATGATTGAGATGCTTGTGCCACCGAAGCTTCAAAAAAGTGACGCTACAGCGGCACAAGCCTCTCATAAATCAGCCCCAAAATATTTTGTTTGTTTTTTAGGTCTTTCACCATCAGGTAGCTACATATAAAATAATGGGTAGCTTAAATGAAAAAGAAATTTAAAAAGTTGCTACTCAGTGGTAAATGCACTATATAGTACATTATGAGACCTCTTTTATTTAATGCACTGCAGAGGTCTGTGTGTAACCAGAGAGCCACTGAATTAAATTTGGTTGGTGCAGTGGAGAATAGTGACTTGTGTATTTTTAGTGCTATGAGGTCACAGCCTGTGACAGAAAGCACTGTGAATTTGTAAGTCATTATTTTATACTTGCATTACACATTATAAGATACACTGCTACAAACTGTGCAAATAGTTTTAGGATAAAATGGAGCTTCCAAAATGTAGATTTGAGTAATATCAGACCATAAGTAATACTTTTTATTTTGCATAACTGTCCCTCAACTCCTCCTCAGGGGTAAGAAGCATTGTGTAAATACAGTTATGATTAAATGCACACACTTCACATCCCAGTTGTTAACCACCATGCAAAAAAACCCACACCTTTGCCATTACAATGCTTGGAGTGATTCGAGCAATTAAAGCCAGAACCCCTCCCAAGCATCCTTTACATTTGCAGATTGATAAACAATTCACACATTTGCATTTTTCATTCAGGCAAGCAGGCACCCTGGAAAGAAGGCTTGTTTGAAGGATTGTTTTACCTGTCTTCTGGGCCTCTTCGTTTTACTCAATTTACTTCAGCTTAAGTATTTTAACTAATGCGGTTGTCTTTGTCCAAAACGAAGAGCACATGTTTTAGATTCCAGGCAGAAGTGAGGCCTGGAAATGCGCGACCCCCTTCCCAGGACTCCGGGGCCCCCCTGGGGGTCGCGCCCCACAGATTGAAGACCTCTGCTCTAAGTAGTCCCAATTAAAAGGTACGTAAAAACTTGGGCCCAACCTCTCCCGGTCGATGATGGGCATAGACAGGCCTGCCCTTGGCCCAGGCTTCACCCACGTGCGTAACTGCAGCGCCCTTAAGAGCGCTGTAAAGGGGGTGTCAGCCTGCTCCTCCCCTCGCACGGTGGTGCCTTCAGGAATGATTCACTCTGAAATACAGAGTCCCGAGCTAGAAACCAGCAACACGGGTCCCGTGCAGCGGGAAATCACAAGGCACTTAATAGCACTGTAAGGGGGGGTGTCAGACTCTTCCTCACCTCACACGGTGGCACCTCCAGGTGCCATTCACTCTGGGATACGAAGTCCCCAGCCAGCAACACCAGTCCCGAGAGAGAGTATTTAACCTCTGTGGTGAAAACTCCTTTGCAGTTGGCCAGCCGCCAGAGAATCACTGTTTTCTAGCATGGGAAGACCCACCCTATTTAGGCAAGGTTGGTGGTCGTAGGCAGTAAAAAAGAACAATACACTTCTGTGCTAGGAGAAGACTTTCAGAACATAACGGACATTAACTTTTTGTTATGCAAACACAAACCTCAACTCCTGCTAGGGGGATGACTTTGCAAAAATAAATATATAAAAATGCGAGCAGTAGAGATGGGTGAGCAACTTAAGGCTCAAGGGAGGCTCAAGGAAGATGCCTGACTCTGGGTCAGCTTGAGACCTTCTTTGACCTGAGCTTTCATGTGGCTTCTGCAGACGTGCACGCACCTCATGCGAACTAAAGACAAAACATTCATCTTTAATGTGAAAGAGATACACAGCTAGTGACTGAGCTGCATAATCTAATGACTGAACTGCACAAACCAGGAAACCTTGATGGATGCCAGCTTCTCCACTTGATCAACATGTGTGATCCTAGGCAAATGTTGTATTCACTGTGCCTCTTTTTTTTCCATTATTATGTATGACAGCACATTGAAATGTCTGTTTAGGATGTGCGCTGTACAAAAACCTCTCTTGTGTTTGATTGCAACTAGGGTATCCAGGGTAGGCACAGCTCAATTAATTGTCTTTGTTGTCTCCCGGTTTCTTGCATATATGTGGAGACTCAGACAGTAAAAGAGTCCCACATTGCCGCACAGTATCTAGCACCATAGAATCTTGTGTGTCCGAGTTGTACTTTGCTGTCATCTATGATTTCCATCTTAGCCTGTGTAACAGCAGACAACCAGTATAGGAGTTGCTAGTTGAAATCCACTCCCCCATTTTTAATTTGTTATGATGTTCCCCCTTTATGCTGCTAGTCTCAACTGTGGGCATTAAAAACATTTTAACAATCAAATATTCTATATATTATGCTCCTCCTATATACTGCTGGCCTTAACTGTGGGTTATTATAAATCTTTTAACTATTTTTATTTTTATACATTACGCTTTTAAGTGCTTTTATGCATGATTTTATAGTTTTAAGTTATAGTGTTTGCTTTTATGGCAATTGCTGACATAAAGTTTATTATGATGATTGAATAGCCGATAATGTTTCTCCATGTATAATAAGAATCTAGGCCACATGAAAGGTGCATATAAAACCGACTTCCCTTAGCTCACTAATGGCTTTGTTGTCAGGCAGGGGGAGGGGGATCTTACAGTTTCTAAGTTCACCATGTTTAATACATGCCTCTCAGAGCACTGATCTAATCTGAAGTACTAAGGTGAAACACTTTTTTTCAATTGTGAAGAGACTTTATCATATTTTTACATAATGTTTGTTGCATGATTTACATATCAAACATTTTCATGGCTCGGCTCGTGCACGGGCTCTTAAAGCCACGCCAGTCTTTTGGTGCTCCTCTGGTTCGGTTCTCATGGTTAATATGTCGACTCGCCCATCTCTACTGAGCAGTCCACTACACAGACATGACATGGCAGGCAGACTTCGACTCATACTTATGCTGAATGTGCTCCAATCAGCTCAGCAGGAGTACCTTTGAACACCAAAATCTTCATCAACAAGGCAGAGATCTCTAAATTGCGTAGGTGGGCAGCTGTAAGGCCACCAGAAGTGATGCCCCTACCACCAAAGCAACTTGGCAGCAGGCTCACAAAGGGTTAATTGAAGCCCGTAGTTACAGGGTATCCACCATCATAAAACCGTAATGCTAAAAACGATTTCTCGATTGAGGTTCTCCTAACTTGGGCATCTGTCAACAAATAACAAGGGGGCATATTAGCAAGACCCACGTTAAAATTATCGCCGTTTTAGCGGCAGGAAACTGCCGCTAAAACGGCGATAATGGGCTTGCTAATATGCGTTATGGAATTCCAATAGAAGCCCAGGTTAGATGTCCTGCACATCTAACCTGGGCTTCTATTAGAATTCTATAACGCATATTAGCATGCCCATTATCGCCGTTTTAGCGGCAGTTTCCTGCCGCTAAAACAGCGATAATTTTAACGTGGGTCTTGCTAATATGCCCCTTAAGGGTTTCGAAAAGCATTCCTGTTTCCCTTAAGTTTTATCACTGGTCTTTCATACAATCTAAAACCTTTTTAAATTTGGAATGCATCTGTCTACTTACTACCCAGTTGCCTTTAATGCGTTACGATCTGTACATGTGTGTAGCAGGCCAACCTAGGTTTGGCCACGTGGTGAGGCCTGGTGCCCAGGGCCGGACTGGCAACCGAAACCGGCCCTGGCAAACTGCTCGGCCGGCCCCCCCTGGGGTGAGGGGGGGTGCAGCCGAGCAGTTTGCGAGCACCGGTTTCGGCCGATTTTGTTACAGGGGGCCGATATTGCCGACCCCCGGTAACAAAAACGGCCCCCCAGGGGCCCAAAACCGGACCCCACCCTAGCGGCCCACCGGGGAAACGCCCGGTGCCCGCTATGGCCAGTCCGGCCCTGCTGGTGCCCCGAGTCCCGGACAAACAAAGACACACACAGTGGGTGCAGGTATCGGCAAAAGGCCACGAGTGACCTAATGCCCATTTATTTATAACCTTAGGCCAAGCCTGGCCTTCGGCATGCGGTGGTGGATACCTTCTAGCGTAGAGGCCGGGTGGCATGCTATAGCCTTCCCTTATTTTAGAATGTCTTTATCATAACTGAAAATTAGGATGCTTGAACCAAACAAGCAAAGTCTCTTAGGTCTGGGTCAGAGACCATACCTCTGCCTCCGAAAGATGTTGTCAGTCCCTGGCCCCTCTTGCCTTGTATCCATGGAAACCCCAGCTGGGGTGCTTCCTGCTGACACTTGATCCGGAGAAGGTGACAACGAGATGCCACTGGTATGGGCTCTCCTCAGTGCTAGCTGGGTTGTGCTCCCTGGTGGTGATGGGGGAAACACAGAGTACTCTCCACCATTATTGGTGTCGTCTTCTGTCATCCCCTCTGAACGAGACATATCTGCACGCACTTCTTTGAACCAGGATACATTTCCTGTCACCCGTCGCTCACCTCGCTGCACCGTTATCATCGTCCCATCAATCTTGACCACTTCCCAGGTTTCAGTCTCAAACGATGTTCGAAACTTCCATTCAGGATATCTGGCCCTCATGATAACCTAAGTTCTGACTCTCTGACTGGGTTCTTGCATCTGGCAATGCTGACTGGCTTTGTCATTGGTGTTTCTTCTTCATAGCTGAGTGGCTTCAACGTCCATGTCTGCAATGTGTCACTCCGCATCAGCTGGGACACTGTACAGCGTCAGCTGCCAAAATAGTAGTTTGGCTAGAGCTCAGTTGGTGGCGCTGTGGGGGGTTTGCCTATAAGCTCAGAGGAACTTATGCAAGCAACATTCAGCATCTTCACCGAGATCAATGCCACACCTCAAGGCTCGGTTGAGTGTCCTCATAAACCTTTCCACCTCACCATTGGCTTGAGGCCACTCTGGGGTGATTGTCCTATGACAGATGGCCAGAGATTCCAAGTACTCTTGAAAATCACATCCATGAAACATCTTCTCGAGGACGGGCTTGATGTGGGAGAACGCTGTGGATGGCTCTAACTCAAACATAGGAAACTTGGAGTATGAGTTGATGATCACTACTGTAACCCACCCATCTGGAAAACTCCCGAAATCAATGCTGACTTTCGACCAAGGCTGATGACTTGGTTCTTCCGTCCAAACTGGAGCAGGTGAGGGGTCTCCGCTCATGATGGCGCATGAGTGGCAACGACGTATCTTGTCGTCAACCATTCAATCTATGCCCAGAAAACACAATTTGCTGCAGGGGCAAGCCTTCGTTTTCACTGTTTTTTGGTGCCCCTGGTGTGCCACGTCGATCACACAGGACCAGAGACTCTTAGGTATCACAGACAGCTGTCTGCGTAGCAGTAGGCCTTTCTGACTTTCACTGAGTTCACTCCTCACTCTCCATAGTTCCTGTCATGAGGCTCTCTCTCATCTGGTGTCAGGCTCCGAACTCCATCCAGGAAACACTGCCATTGTCTGTTTGCTAATGCCTCTTTCATTCTTGTTAGGTTTCCATAATTTCTGGTGGCCTTACTTATCTCTTGGATGGTCAAGGCCTTGGGGCAGGCCTCATTCACGATCATCTTAATGAAATCTTCTATTTCTGCTTCTTCAGCTGCCGGGCTCATCAGATCTTGGGGTGATGGGTGAATATGACAGGTAACAAGCAGGGTTGTTGGCGCCTGGGCGATAGAGCACTTTGAATGCATATGAATACAGGTGGCCGGCCTATCGTTCTATTCGTGGAGGAGCCAGTCGGGTTGTACCAGCAAAGAGGGGAAGGAGTGGTTTTTTGTCGGTGGCAACCTTAAACTCGTGGCTGCAGAGGTACAAATGAAAGTGTTTACATGCCCACTTAAAGGCCTAATCTTCGCGCTCAATTTGTGCATAGCCAAATTCCATTGCTGGCATATGCTACCGGGACCCACTCTCAGACCCTTCTTGCATCAGGATTGCGCCCAAATCAATGGGACTGGCATTCACTATCACATCTGTCTTTCTCTGCTGGTGGAAGTAGGCCATGGTGACCAGGAATGCTTTGTCAGCGGCTTTGGGGCTTTGTGGTACTGTCACTGCCCGAATCGCAGCTGCTTTTGATGGATCAACCGGGAGTCATTCTCGCGAGAAGATGTATCCGAAGAACTCGACCGAGTTCTGGAAAAATGGAGCACTTGCTTTTTGTAGTGTCAACCCACTGTCACAAAGGCGTCGAAGGGTGTTCCTCAGGCAAACGTTGTTCTCTTTAAGACTCTCTGAATAGATGAGGATATTATCGCTCAAATTGATAACACCTTGTAATTCAGAGAAGGTTTCTTTGATGGCATTTTCGAACACCTCTGCCGCTGATGAAACGTCGAAGCTCAGCCGCTTGTATCGTCGAAGCTCAGCCGCTTGTATCGTCGAAGGCCAACATGTGTGGAGAATGTGTTGCTATAGCAACTTTCAGGGGCCAGCACGAGCTGATGATACCCAGACTTTAAGTCCAAATTCGAGAACCACTTCCCCCATTGAGGTCAACTATGGTGTCGTCCATCGTCGGTGTTCTGTGACATTCCCTTCTAATTGCCTGATTGGTGAGTCTCATGTCGACGACGCAGAGGCGTATTGCGCCTGGCTACTTGGGCTTCGGCCTAACAACCAACCCAGGGCGCGGGGCCAGATACCTTCTCAATGACTCCAAGCTCTTCTAGTGCCTTCAGTTCATGTTCTACCTGTGGCCAAAGATAAGAGGGAACCCTATGATGTCTCAATGCCATCAGCCTGTTGGATTTGTTGATGTGCAGCTTAACTGGTTTTCCTTTCCACTTTCCCAGCCCCTGAAAGAGTTGAGGGAATTCAGTAAGGAGAGTGCCGGCATGTGATTCATGCACTTGTTTCACAAAGAATACCAACTGGAGGTCCTCAGCAGTATGGCAACTGAGAAGCGTGCCCTTTCACCTTTGGTGACGTGGAATTTTGCTTTGGTGGAGCACGCTTCATTTGTAATGTCACCATCAATCGTTTGACTGGGGTGCTGCAGATGTGGATCACATACATGGGAGGCAGAAGCCTCTTGCGTCCAGCGCGGCCAGCAAAGGACGCAACAAAGACATCATCTTCCTCCTCCTCCAGGGGAGTGTCCTGTCTTTGGCTACTGGTCTCACCTGTCTCAGAGGTATCATTGAGCGAGAGCTGCCAAAGAGTTGCTGATGACCGTCGTAGCTGTTTTTGCATGGTAATGGCCTTCCACCATAAAACACCTTTGCAAAATGGTTCGCCTTGCCGCACTGGGAGCACGTCCTTCCTCTTGCAGGACATGTCCCTGTTGCCTTGTGTTCCAGTCCACAATTTCCACAGCCACTACCTGTTTTTTGAGATGGCCCCTGATGTGCAGCTCCAGGGTGCCTTTGAAGGGCATGGGCCTGCTCGACTTTGACGGTGGGAGCCTTTGATGAGATGGAAGGAGACACTCTTTTGCCTAAAGCCGCTTCCTGATAGTTGAGAACCATCAGGAAGAAAGCTTTCCACTCCACCCATTTCATATAGGGTCTCCCACCCGCTGGCCAAAATGTGGTTGAAGTGAAAAACTCTGTATAGCCATTGTGAAGTTTGAAATCCCCCCAAAAAGTTACAGCGTCCCTTCTTCACCCAGAAATGGGATTAGTTCACTGAACTTGTAGTAAATTCTTGCAAAACACTGGATTAGTGTTGCTTCACACAAAAGGAATAGTTCACTTTTTCAACTGTTCACCTTAGAACCTTTAATTACTTGAAGGCCACCAAAATATCAATAAAATACCCCCAAAACATACAAATCCTGAACAGTTCTCCACCTCGCTCTGGAACAATCATGTTCCAACAGTATTCAAAAAGCAACCACTTTTGAGGTAACTACGCCATATCCAGAACAAATCCTCTGCTTGCCAAAAGGTAAACAAAGATGGTGGCACATTGCGTGACCTTGCATCGTGACTCAGCATCAGCTATGAAGCATTCTACAATGCTTATATTCCTCCAGTGACTTAGACAATCAACGCAAGTGCTCCACCTGCAGGCATTCCACACATTGGTACGTTACACTTAATTGGCTGTGGTAAATCCAGTGACTCTGGCACTTCACCAGCAGGCATTCCAGAGAATGGAAGATTGCCATTCATGCCTAGAGTTGAGCGTTGGTGTCCCTTCAAAGATGCAGGTACCTTAATTCCGTACCGGTAAGCACCGATTGCTCGGAACACCCGCTCGCCACTCAAATGGTAAACGCTTTCTTGAGCATAGTACATGAATGCTGCAACTGCACTTTGCTGAAATCCCATTTCATCCAAAGAGTACAAAATCTCTCTTTTGCTTGTCCATATCCCACTCTGTCCGCAAAATCCAAAATACTTCTTTTCCTCCAAAAAGTCGTGGGTTCTTTGGTGTTTCAACACCGCTCATCGCTAAATTGCAAAGATGATCCATGCAGTGTAAATGTAAACAAGTTTATTCTAGTTGAAACACCAGTGGACAGAGGGGATCCAGGGCACAGCCTTTCTGACTCATTACCTCACATCTGCCGGTCCTAACTCCAACAGGATCTAGAAAACGGCAGAGGCACTTACAACTGCCTCAACACAAATAATAACAATGTACATGACATCAGGCAATGAGCACATGCAATATACATAACATCAAGGAATGAGAATGTGCAAACTAGTGCATTACATATACATTAACATAACAGAATGCTCACCCATTCCATATCAAAGGTTTTTCCATGTTTGGGGTGAGTGGTACTTCTGGTCCAAAGATCTCAAGCTCATGTTAAGCATGAGTAGTTCAACCACTCCAGAGATTTGAGGCTGTTTTATGACATGTGTGAGTAGCTCACCCGGTCCAGAGGTGTCAAGCTGTCCTATGAGTCGTTCTCCCTTTCCAGCTATCACAGACTGTCCCATGTCTTGTGAGAGTAGCTCACTCAGTCCAGAGATCTAAATCTACTCAGGTTATGTGAGAGTAGCTGATGCAGTCCAGAGATCCAAAACTGTCCTGTGTAAGGTGTAAGTGATGCGGCCCAGGCCTCTGAGACTGCCCTGTGTGAGTAACTCACCTCATCGAGGGATATGAAGCTGCCTCAGTCTGCTGTGAGAGGCTCATCAAGCCGAGAAATCTCCAGCTGTCCAATGTCACTTGTCCTTTCCAGATATCTCAAGCTATCTCACATCCGGTTTGTGTAGGTCACTCAGTCCAAAGATCTGAAGCTGTCCCAGATTAAGTGTGAGTAATTCATCCACTACAGAGATCTCAAGCTCAGGTGTGGGTAGCTCTCCCAGTCCAGAGATTTCAGTTTCTCCCGAGTTAGGTGCCAACAGTTCCCCCAGTTCAGAGATCCTGGGCTGCCCCATGTGAGTGAGTAACTCACTCATTCCAGATCTCTCAGGTTGTCTCATGTCTGATGCTTAGCAAACCCAGTCTACTGATCTCGCACTGTCTTACATCTGGTGTGAGAAGCTCACCCAGTCCGGCACTATAAAGCAGTCGCAAGTCTAGTAAAAGTTGTCCCCTTCATCTGGGATCTGAAAGAATTACCTGACATTTTCTTTCTGCCACTTGAACTCCTCACTTCTAACAGGGAAACAAAACAACAAGTTCCACATTGAAAATAATCAGGATTTGATGGTGTACACACACCTGACAATGTTGCCTGTTGTCAGGTGTGAGTACATCATCAAATCTTGTGACCAGTTGCTGGGAAACAGGACTTTAATTAATACTTTCTTAATGCCTGGTGGGATTTTTCAGTAAAGCTGGAGTCCCATATTCACACCACTACCCTGTTTTCCTCCGCAGGTCATCAAGGTTGCAAAGTGTGAGTGTAATAATGTAGGTAACAAAACAATCGGAAACCTTGTTTTGTGTACCAGGTATGTGATAAACAATGAAATCATAGTCTTGTAAAGCTACAATCCACTTGGTGATTCTTGAGGACACGGCATCCAGGCTTTTTTTTGTAAATAGGTCTTTCAGGGGTTTGTGGTCAGACTGTACCGTAAAGGAGCTTCCCCATAGAAATTTCTTAAGTTTCTTGATCGCCCAGAATATGCAGAGTGTTTCTTTTTCAATTACGGAATATTGTAATTCAGACCCTACGAGAGCTCTTGATAGGAACGTAATAGTCGTTTCATGACCATTTTTAACTTGCTTAAGAACAGCCCCAAGTCCTTTAGAGCTAGCATCAGTAACGAGTATGGAAGAAGCAGAGGTATCAAAGCTGTGAAGTGAAGGAGCTTCACTCAAGGCCCTCTTCACATCATTGAATTCTTCTTGACATTTTTCTGACCAACTAAATCTTGCTCCTTTTTTTAGAAGAGTTCTGAGAGTGTAGGTACGAGAGGCAAACCCGGGAACAAATTTATTATAATATTCCGCCATCCCTAAAAAGGTGACAAGTTCGTCTCTGCTTTGGGGTGCTGGGAGATCGGCAATAGTCCTCACTAACTTGTCTTTAGGTTTTACCCCATTAGCAGACAGTTTGTGGCCTAAATAGTCAATTTCATGAAGATTGAATTTACACTTACTCTCACGTAGTGTTAAACCACGTGACTTGAAACGATCCAGTACTGCTTTGAGTCTTTTATCGTGAGTGGTTTGGGAGGGGCCGTGAACCAAAACATCGTCTTGGTATATTTTTACTCCAGGTAGCCCCTGCAAAACGTCTTCCATGGCTCTCTGAAACACAGATGCTGCTGAGTTAAGGCCAAAGGGAAGTCTAGTAAACTTAAAAGTGCCAAACGGCGTTATAAAGGCAGTGAGATTTTGTGATTCAAGGTCGATCTTAATTTGGTGATATGCGGCCCTGAGGTCAAGTGTGGAAAATACCTCAGCTCCAGCCAGTTGAGTCAGCATCTCTGCGATGTTGGGGAGAGGATACCTATCAGGTACAACTGCGCGATTAAGGGAGCGTAGGTCCACACAAAGCCTAACCTCACCTGAGGCCTTTCGGGCAAGAACCACTGGGGCCAACCAATCACTAGCCTCAGTTTCAACTATGATGCCTTCCTTGAGTAATTTTTTTAGCTCATTTTCCATGGAATCTCTCAGAGCTAAAGGCACATTCCTCACTTTGCAGGCTACTGGGATGGCGTCAGGTCTCAAGATAATCTTGTGAGTGTAGTTAGATAGACAACCTAAGCGTTCACTAAAAACTTCTTTGAATTCTGAGCGTAGATTGTCTACCTGGTCTACTTTAAAGAGTTCAGATGTAGTGGAAGGTGTTTGTCTGGGGAAATCTGACTCTCCAAGAGGGTCTTTAGTTTTTTCTCTCAAGACAATGCAAGGGTTGCCACCCGGAATCAACATGACACCCATATCGGCTTGGTGAACCCAACTCACTATACTATCTCCTTTCGTGGAGATGTATATTTTACCAGCCGTTAATCTATTCTTGAACTCAATGTCTCCTTCAAAGTAACCAAACAGTTTGATGGGTTGTCCCCGTATGCAAGAGGCCTGATGTCAGGTTTCCATACTTTCACTTTTCCCATGAGAAATACGTTGTAGAAGGACTTCGGGATTAAGGTGATCTTTGCTCCCGAGTCAAAAAGCATTTTAACGGGATGACCATTTATGAGGACACTTTCGACAGGGCTTGAGCACTTAACTTGATCAACATGAGTCAAGATCTCACCGCAATGTAGATCGTCAGAACTGGATTCAGATTCATCTTGTATCCAAACCTCTTTAACTCGTTTGTTTCTTTTATTTTTTTGTAGTCTGCAAGCTTTAGTCCAGTGGCCCACTTTCCCGCAATTGAGGCATTTTGCATTTATGGCTGGGCAGGATTTATCATTGGCTAGATGGTCGATATTGTCACAACGAAAGCATTTTCCTTGGAAAGGCTTCCTTTGCCATGATGATTGTGGTTCAAAACGTTTTGGTTTCATGGTATGGGATTCAACTCTTTTGACGAACTAGCTTGAGAGATAGCTTGAACTCTCCCAACTGAAGTGGTTGTAGAGTCAGTTTCTTTTTTCTTTATGGTTTCAACACAAGCTAAAGAGTGTTCAATGCGTTTTGCGATAGTGATGACCTCATCAAGTTTTGGGTCATCCTTCTGCCACAATTCATCATTCACTTTTTCCATTGCACAACCAAGCATGAATTGATCACGCACCCGTTCTTCAAGTGCGCCCTCAAACTTGCAGGTGGAGGCAAGTTTGCGTAGATGAGAAACATACATTTCAACTGTTTCTTTAGGTTGTTGGGTTCTTTTCCCAAAGTGGTAACGCTCTAGAACTGTGCTTACTTTGGGTAAGAAATGTTTATCTAGTTTCATCAAGCAAATTTCAAACTCATTAAGGTTATTAGATTCAGAGTTATCAAGATCCGGTAAGTGTTCGAAGATTTCTTGCCCTTCGGTGCCTAAACAGTGTAATAACAAGGCTGATTTCCTCTCTGCACTGAGGGATACTCCGCACACTCTTGCGTAGTTGATAAAGACCTTTTTCCACTTAGACCAGCGTACAGTAGGTTCACCGGGATTGGAAAGGAAAAAGGGGGTGGCGTGACATTTTGCATCTTTGAAACGGAGGGGAAAGAAGACGAGTTGAGATAATGATGAACGGGTATATATCCTTAAATTGGTTGAACTGTAGATGCTGTGCCTATCAGCGTAGTTAAGCTTGACAGGCGTAAAATTGAGAAGAAAGAAAAATTTTTAGCTTCTAGAATAACTGCTGAGCCTATCAGCGTAGAAAATAAGGTTTGACGGGCTAGGACAATTTTACAACTTTGTAGGACAGCGTATTATTTAAATTGTGTCATTCAAAACTGTGCTTATCAGTGTGTTGACTTTCAATTTGGCGAAATGTCAAGCTGTGCGTGTCAGCGAGGAAAGCTTGACACGCTGCAGGGTCTAGAATTAATTTGTGGCAGTTTTAAATAATGTACATCTCAAAGCTGTGCTTGTCAGCGAGTTTAACTTGACAAGCTTGTGAAATTTTAGGCTGTGGGTGTCAGCGAAGTAGACTTGGCAAGCTGCAGGGTCTTGAATGAAGGCGAAGTGTTTAAATTGTCTTACGAGTGGAGGCTGTGCGTGTCAGCGAAGAAGACTGCGCAGCTTGTTACAAACGAAAGCGTCTTCCGTTGCTGTGCAACCAACCATCCGTGAATCGTCAAGGATAACGCTATCTGACGCGTAAGCAGTTGCTGGGCAGAGGAGTGTTTCCAGGCAACAACACGCACTGGAATAGCGCGAGGCAGGAGAAGCGCGAGGGGACGCCTTAACCCCTCGACAAATATGATACCACAAAATGCGGGAAAGTCAAGTCACTCGCTTCAAATATGAGTGCTGGCAGTTGGCTCGACTCGCGTAGGAAGAGGCGGGTAAGTGTGAGTGAGCGCTTCAAATTCTATAAATGAATGAATTTGCCGGAAAGTTGAGTCTTCTCCAATATTACGCGCTGGGCAGAGAGGACGGGTGTTTGTACTCCGTCAAAACATCAAAAGAAAGCAAAGCGCCGCACAGTACCTTAAGGAGGAAGACAAAGTTCAAGTTCAAAGTTGAGACTTGCTCGGAGTTTAGGTTCCACTTGAGGTTGCTCGATGTGTTAGGACGTCGGCTGGGTCCATCTCAAGATCGTCGCCAGTGTAATAATGTAGGTAACACCGGTGGTGAGATGTGAAGGTGATTTATTTGGGAGATAGGGACAAGCAGGTCAGGTTAGACGTCCTATCCACTTTCATCGTCGGCAACCGCCGTTCACACGAACTCCGTCATCCCCAGATTCCAGAACACAGAACCTCATGACACGCAGGTCATTGAAGGAGGAGACAAGATCATTACAGTGAGCAAAACGATTTACGCAAATTGTCAAAATTTTCTAGCTTTAGGAAACACTATAATTTAAACTACATCAATAAAATTACAATATGTGTGACGCAGCCCTTGTGAATACATGTAAATGCTCCTAGACTCACTAGGGCAAATTTATTATTTTTTCAACTTAAGTTGCTGCATTGTGTGAAAGGGAGGGAGCGGAACACCACCATATCTAGTAAGATATGGTGCTGTTGCTTTCTTACCAAGCAATGGCACACCATATGTCTGCCGAGTGCCACCTAAACACCGTTGCACCAAAGTGCAAAGGTGTTTGAGTGAGTGCAGTCATGTGCTGGAAGGGAACCGTTCAGGGCTGGACTGGGAACCAAAACCGTCCCTTTCAAAGTGCTCGGCCAACCCCCCCCCCCTAAAGGAGGGGGGTTAGGGGGAACGGCAGAGCTGTTTGCCAGGGCCGGTTTCGGACGATTTTGTTACAGGGCCGAAAAACGTCCCTGTAACAAAAACAGCCCCCAGGGGCCCAAAATCGGCCCCCACCCTGGCGGCCCACCAGGGAAACGCCCGGTGCCCGCTACGGCCAGTCCGGCCCTGGAACTGTTCACTACAAGATACCATACTTACACTTTTAAACTTTTCAAACTTGGTATGTATGCTGTACAGTTTAGCACACATGTAAAGTTAGAAACATTTGGAGGAAAATTCCCTTCTTTGCGCCTGCCATAGGGGTGTTTTTTTTTGGCACAAGACCTTTTAGAGATGGCCAAAAACCATTGGTGGTTGAATGGGAATGCCCATGTACTACCCATGGATGCCCCCCTGGTGCAATGAAGCACAAAGTATTGGAAAGCGCTACTTTGCAAAACTTTAAGCCACTTTGCAGCACAGTAAACGATTTGAGCTGGAAAGAAATTCCCAAATCAACACTTGTGCCGGTTGAAGTCACTTTTGGTGACTTTTCACTTGTGCAAATTGTTCATAAATCTGGTCCACCATGTTTTATTTTGTAGCCCCTAACTCTTATTGGTTTAGTTAGCTGCTGAGTCTAGGACCCCATAGAAGTTAGCTCAGACACGAACAATGGAATCTATAAGTGTGACGCCATAGAAGCCTACGACGACAGCCAATCCTCTTTCACTGGCTAGGGAGGTTGCCTGGCAACAGCCCGGTTAACAACATGAACTATGATGTAGATGTAGTAACTAGGTGCAGAGCCCTCCTTCTCCCTCGTGGGTGCTATGTGCTTCTATGTAGACAGTTCAACGATTCATTGGGTCCCGTGTCCCTTGGATTTAAACAAGCTTGGAGTGGTCGCTATTAGATGCATATTTAGGTGAGATAAAAATTTCAAATCATGGCCGAAGAAACATTTCAAAACATAGAGAGGCATCAGAGTGAGACACAGGTGTCACAAAGCCTTGATCCCAACATGGAGCAGACGGGAAAATATTGTAGCTCCAGGCTTGTCAGAAACAAGAGCGACAGCGAGCTCTACAGACACACAACGCCGTGGCAGAATATATGGGGTGTCACAAACGGAAAGAACACACCAGTCCCCAGGGAGATCCCGAACATCGACTCAAAAGAAAATGGTGGTGGAAGGGCAGAGGAAACGGGACAGGAACTGGTGGAGGCTGGAGGTAAGCTTTGAACCTGCAAGTTGCTCTTCATGCGAAGTTCATGTTTTTAGTAGGGAAATATAGCAGAGCGACTTATTTATTCTATGCTGCTGAAAACCTGCAGTGCACAAAGTCAAATATGCTTGAACAGAAGATATTCCATCACTGAAGAAAGCTGAATCTCCAGAAGACGAGAAATAAAGCCCAGGTTTTCTCTACTCTCGTGCACGGGATGAATATGGCTGCTAAAATAGCCTGTTTAGTTTCGTCAATACTACACTAAATAGGACCTGATTTCAAATGGCCCGTTAAATCGTGATCCCTGTAAAACACCTCCTGCTTTCTCAGGAATTGTAATTGCAAGTTTTGCGATGGGTTTTGCACCCTGCATTATTAGATACAGACCATACACTTCGTTACATTTTGGCAGGTAACATCTGCTGGAATTTCACAAGGATAAAAGACCTGGTATTTACCGGGACATGTGCATTTTGGTGTGATATGCATCAAAATCTGTATTTTATTTCCCAAAAGTTCAGCATATGTGGTGATTTCTGCATCCAATAAATTCCGTACACCTCGGGTTTCACATCCGGCAGGACCTACTCATAATCAGGCCCAAAGTAGGGGTGAGTGAAGATTTTATTACACTTGTGAAGTTTGGCAGAGAACTAACAATTCAGCAACTTTGCCAAGTTTACAGTTTAAAGTCTCCTTCTGAGCTGCACGACAATTTCCATTGTAATCAAACCCAGCCAAAATGCAAAATGTTTGCAGACAGTTCCTCTGCAAATTTACTTTTTCAAAGCTTTTTTAAGGTGCCATGGGGAATCTGTGAATAACGTTTTTCTGCATGTTTAGCTTTTGTCAAATAAATTGTATCAAATGTTCAGATTTTGATGCTGCTGTTAAGTGAGTGTGAAACTTCTATAACTTCATGAAGATGCAAAGTTTTAAATCAACATTCACAAAGTTTGCAAGCAAAAAACTTTGAAGCTTGGTATACCCCTGTTCTATTCACAAAAGAGGCTACTTATTAATTAACGCCAGTGACAGCTGATGATCTTTAAAAGTGATTTTTGTGATGAAATCCTTTCCCCGAATTCCAATAAGCTAGTGAAGTAAATTGGCCTGACTTTTTCTAGAAGGGTTTGAATGACAGATGGGCGGGGAGTATGGGGGGGTCAGGGGCAGTTCTCCACCCATTAATTTGTTTATAAACAGTGGGGTGAAATAGCACATTTTAAAGCATAATTTTGACACAAATTTGATAAAGAAAAAAACATAGGATCGGAATGGACGTTGGTTAAATATTCAAGTATTTTTATGGTATGGCAAGCCAATGATGCCTGATGTCCCCTAGGAGTTGACCCAATTTTTTTTTTTTTTACATTTTGCTATCAGTGCCGATTCATATGTCAATAGTTACCAGTGTGAGCTTTTTGTCACAAAATGTATTTTTTGCTTTGATGCCACAATGGACAATCTAAATATTGTGAAGTGTTAAAACAGTACACATCTACACATCATTTGATTTGTGTACAATGTATGTACGTCCACAGTAAGGTTTTGTGTAAGAAAAAGTATGTTAAGTACGGAAAATAACAATTAAGCCTGGGCGTAAAACTCCGATCCGCTCGCGGAGTTTGCGGATTTTTGGCAACTCGAAGTTACCGAAAACTCTGCGCTCCGCACCGGAGCGGAGCTTTTTTGTGTTCGCGTGCTCAAAATGCATTTTCACACGCGCGGGAGCGACTTACCGGGATGCCTGCGAATGCCAACGAGATTTCCCATCCATTCGCGAGCACCACGAGATTTGGTAGCCGGCCGCACGGTCCCGCGAGAGTGTGCGATCGCGAACACGTCATTCGGGCGCGCCATCGGACTTCCGGCGGAAGTTTTGTGAAGATCGCGATCCCACACACGCAAAATTTGCAATCTGGAGAAGAATATCTCTCAAGCAGCATCAAAACCTTCTCGAAATGATGATTTGGATTAAAAAAAACTCCTCAGATTGACATTTGGCTGTACTTTTTTGTGCAAGGAGTCCTTTTTTAGGTCGAGCCTCGAGTAGCGCGCAAGCGCTGCTAGGCGAAGACTTTAAGTAAGTGAGTTTCAGAAGCAGTCCAAACGCTCGTGCGTCGTGGCTGGCCTTTTTGGGATGGGTACGCGCGGCAGACATGTGTTTCCAATTATCGTGCCCAGACGCGTGCGCGATAATTGGAAAAACATGCCGGCAAAAGGCCATGACGCACGAGCGTCTGGTCAGCTGAGCAGGCTGCCGCGCTCCCTCCTCCCCCCCTCCGCTCCTCTGTGGTGCGCGCGCACCACTGTTTATTTTTTTTTTACCGCGCGGCCGCCATTTCTTTTTCATTTTGCAGCCTGGTTCTTTATTGAGGCTGGACAATGGCGGCCGCATGTTTTTTAAACTCACGGTCGGGTTTTGCACATTGCGGGCAAGGTGTGTTACAGTACAGCCTCGGAGGTGCACCCCGGGACAGCAGAGGGGCACTGGCTTCTGTTCGTGCGTTAGACGGAGGAGGCGGGCAGCAGGCAGCACTTGCCCGCCGCCCGCTGCGGCATGTAGGAGTGAGCGGGCAGGATCCGGTCGGGTAACTCTGCAGGAGCAGAACCGGGAACACACTAGCATATCCTCAACACACCACACTGTGGAGTGTTGCGCAGGGTCTGGTTCTATTAGGGCAATTACTCAGTAAAACTGTAAGTAACACATTTGTAGCCTGAAGCAGAAATACAAGTTGAGGAATGTATCAGCTAATTCATCAGCAAAGTTAAACTAACCATCAGACAAAGCAGTTTGTGATATTCTTTGATGCACCCCGTATAAGAAGTCTTCGCTCACACAGTCTTCCAAAAGAGTTTTTCATATCCCATGTTGCACTTGTAGCAAACACTTCGAACAAAATAGCACGAGTGTTCGCGTGCACGGCGTCATGCGGAGCAAAATACGCCCATGAATATTTTAATTCATCTAAACTGGAAAGGTCACATTTTAGGTAAATATTTGCTTTGAATCACATGTTAGTTTTCCCACTGTTCGTTCTCATTTCGCAACTAGCCTTTCGGCAGTTTTTTTGTGTGTGTATTGTATAAGAAGCTGTACTTAGGTTAGCGTGTCTGAAGCTGTGTTTACTCATTTGATTGTCATTCAGTGGGAGCGGAAAACCTAATTTGCTAAAACACACTGTATTTTCCTTTTATATCAGTAGATGAAGGACTGCAAGGATCCTGCATTTTTGTCAGTGACTGATGGCAGTAATTGTTATTATATGCGTGATTTTAATTGCCATACTCTTATAAAATGCAATGAGAACCATTTGACTGTTGGCGGAGAGCTTATTTGTCTGATAGAAGTCCTCGAAAAATGATATAGATAAATATATATTACGAGTGTTTCAGTTTGGAATTCTGCATACTCATTTGCATTACCAATCTGTACTAATTTGTATATTTAACGCAGCCTTTTGGCGTAATTAAACTTAGTTAACCTTGAATGAGGTTAATAACTTGTTTTTGTGATCAAGTTTACATGGGCAGAAATTCTATAAGGGCATTTTTGTTCCCCTGACCACATGTATCTCACACCCAAATAGAGCCTCTAAAACCTAAGCCTACTGTACAATTTTCCGCATTAAAATTAGATGTAGAAAGGCCTGAAAAGCCCTTAAAAAACCTTAAAGTCATAAAGCAGCAGTTAACGCGTTTTTTGTTATCTAAAATGGTTGCTTGCTTTATCCTAATTCGTGCATTGGTTTGTATTTTTTTTTTTGCAGACCTTTTCTGAAAAGGCTTGGGTTTAGCATTGTTCAACCTGTTTTCAAGATCTGCCAATGCAAGAAAAAGTTTCGCATCATAGTGGTGCTATTAATATGCCGATCGCTATATAAATGCATTTACAATACAATGTCCGTTCTCGAGTACCAATTACCAGTGAGTTAAACGTCAATAGGCCTCCTCTTACTCTTTTTCTTCGGGTTTTTCTGTGTGTGATGGTCACATAGCCCAACTTATTTATGGGGTGCTTGCTACTGTCTCCTAGGTATTTTAAAAGCACATTTATTTGAAAAATATCAAAAGCTTGCAGATTGCATAATAGAAACCTACACTTAAATTGCATAGTGCAGCTGCTTATTGCCATAGGCCCCTGAAGGAAGACACCAGCCTCTAGCAGCATGAGTGGTGATCCAAGCAGATGCTTACCTTTCTCTGTTCATTTTTAGGTCTCGGCCTGCACCAGCGCTTGCGCTGGTCTGGCCGAGAGTTTTAGTAAGCGGGTTTTGGAAGTGCAAACACTGGCTTTCGGCTGGCGACCAGCTTGAGTTCACGATGGCGTGCACGCGCAGCTGGCATCTGGGTTTCCTATCTCTTCCTCATTTCCTCATCATGGCTCATTAACTCTCTGGACTCTGATGTTTCAATCGCAGCAGCAGCTCACATTACCAACTGAGGGCCCTGGACTACAGTCACATGAAAAACAACAACGATTAGCATTGAAATGCAAGCTTTTTTTTGTCTAGTTAGAAATATTGCTTTGGTGGGTTGATTTCACCTTATATCGCTATTTGTTTTATATTGGGAGTCACAGCCTAATTACCAGTATTTTTGTCTCTCACTGTTTTTTTTTTTAAATATTTATTCGCGCAAAGCACAAAGCTATATTTAAGGTTACTTTTTCCGCGTCACTTCTTCACTCTATTTAAACTCCACACCCCCACTCTTATTGTCTCTCTCCTTCTCTCTCTCTCCCCTCTCTAATTCTCTCTCTACTTAATTAACTCTCCCCTCTCTATCTTTTTAGCCTTTCATTCTCTCTCACCCCTTTATCTGTTTCTCTTTCAAACTCCTTCATTCACTCTCTCTCCCCTTCTTTCTCTCTCTCTATCCCGCTCCACTCTTTATTCTATGTACACCCTTTCTCTCTCTTTCTCTCTCACCACCCTCTCTAATTGGGCATTATATCTTCACTCTATCTCTCACTCGGCAACACCACAGCATCACTCAGTGCAACCACAGAGCCAGCACAGCATCAATCAGAGCCAGCACAGCATCAATCAGAGCCAGCACAGCATCAATCAGAGCCAGCACAGCATCACTCAGCACCAACACAACATCTCTCAACGCCTTCACAGCATCGCTCAGTGCAACCACAGCATCGCTCAGTGCAACCACAGCATCGCTCAGCGCCACCACAGCATCGCTCAGCGCCACCACAGCATCGCTCAGCGCAACCACAGCATCGCTCAGCGCCACCACAGCATCGCTCAGCGCCGCCACAGCATCGCTCAGCGCCACCACAGCATCGCTCAGCGCCACCACAGCATCGCTCAGCGCCGCCACAGCATCGCTCAGCGCCGCCACAGCATCGCTCAGCGCCGCAACAGCATCGCTCAGCGCCGCCACAGCATCGCTCAGCGCCGCCACTGCATTGCTCAGCGCCGCCACTGCATCGCTCAGCGCCGCCACTGCATCGCTCAGCGCCGCCACAGCATCACTCAGCGCCGCCACAGCATCACTCAGCGCCAAGACAATATCACTCAGCACCACCACAGCATCACTCAGCGCCAAGACAATATCACTCAGCACGACCACAGCATCACTCAGAACCACAGCAGTATCACTCAGCAACACCTGAGTATCATTCAGCATCACCTCAGCATCGTCTCCGCAACAGTCACCACCACCACCACTACCACCTCAGCATCACTCAGCACCACCTCAGCCTGCTCTCGGAATCTGGCATCTGTTGATTCTCCCCTAGCGTCTGGCCGCTGCTAGTGTTATAATACAGGTACTAGTTCCCAACCTTCACCCTCCGATTGTTTATGCCCCCTCAAAAAAAGCTTTAACAAACAACCATTGCAATAGGCAGAAACAAGTTGCCAGCATTGCAAGAACAAAAGAAAACTGAGGAAATTTTTTATTGTAAATACTTTTTTAATATGGTTGTTCAGTTTTACATAATGCCTTCTTGGTCATATATAAAGTAACAAAAATGCTTCTGACACTTTTTTATTATAACTTTTCAGCATGCCGCACAGCAGCCACACTTCTCTACAGCACAGCTTGAAGACATTGGCAAAGTCAATAGCTCTGGCTAAACACTTATAAGGCCCCAAAGGCGAGACCTATTGGCTATGCCAATGCTTGTCTTTTTTTAACTTTTTTTATGAGGACGGAAGTGCCCCACTGTCTCCAACTTCCTGTTCCTGTCCAGCAGGCTCCTCCCAGTGCTTTGTCCATCTCCTGTTCACTTTTCATTTGGATTTGGATCTGGAAGGATCCCTTTTTTGTCTGCTGCATCATATATCATTGGATTTGAGGACTTTTGGATTTGAGATTTCACAAGTAAGTTGGAAAATTGGATTGGTGTTGTTTGTTTGATTGGGGCATTGCACCTACATTTTTGTACTTTTCATTGTTTTTTTAATGTATTGTGGTGGGTGGCCTGTAGTTTCAGTAGGGGCCTAGTTGTTTCTTCGTATGTAATTTTTCTTCTAGTTTTCTTTTATAAAGGAAACATGTTGCAAAGTTCACTACATTTTTTCCAACTTTTGAAATCAATTTGCAATATTTATTTAATTCACTAGCCCAGTAGTCTGCTAATAGGCCTTTCAGCCAGTAGGCCCAGAGCTACTCATGGGTGCATGAAACAACTGTTTCTGTGGTGTCTGTTGAATTTAAACATCATTTAGGGCATGAATGACATTGGATTGAACTGCAAAATGTGTTTTTTAAAACTTTTTTTCATGTGTGTTAAATAAATGCCTTTGTTGGATGTGAGTGTTGTTGTGTAACTTGCATTGCAATTTGCAAACGTTTTTTAGCCCTGTGGATTTTTGTTTTTGGCATTGTTGTCAAGCTGTGTTGTTTAGCATGCCTCCTCTGTCTGGCCAGTGTGTGAGTGTGTTTGTTTGTAATAGTGGGCCTGCATTTGCCTTCGCTGAGCCTCTCCGTGTGGCCAGAGGCCATTTTGTAAAATCTGTGTCCATAATAGGCCTGCTTTGAGTTCATTGTTTTCCAGGCCTCCTGCTTGTTGTTGTTGTTGTGAGTGACCATGTGGCTGGTGGCCATTTTGTGGTGGTAGTAGTAGTGCTTTTGCCAAAGACCTGAATGTCTTCTTTCATTTGTTCCTCTTGGCTTATTGCTTCTTGTTGGGCCTGCCTGGCCATGTGGCTGGCGGCCATTTGTGAAGGCAGCCAGTGTGTACTGCTTTTGCCATAGGCCTGCATTGTCTGCCTTCCCTTTTTTGTTGTTGTGGCCTGCCTGGCGGCCATTTTGTGAAGGCAACCAGTGTGCTTTTGCCATAGGACTGCATTGTCTGTCTTCACTTTTTTGTTGTTGTGGCCTGCTGGCCATGTGGCTGGCAGCCATTTTGTTAAGGCAGCCAGTGTGCTTTTGCCATAGGACTGCATTGTCTGTCTTCACTTTCTTGTTGTTGTGGCCTGCCTGGCCATATGGCTGGTGGCCATTTTGTTAGGGCAGCCAGTGTGCTTTTGCCATGGGCCTGCATTGTCTGTATTCCCTTTCTTGTTGCTGTGGCCTGGCCATGTGGCTGGCTGCCATTTTGTGAAGGGGCCGCCAGTGTGCTTCTGCATTAGGCCTGCAAGCCTTCTTTGTGGTGGCCATGCCTTCTTGCTGGTTGTTGTTTGGCAAAATTTGCATGCAATTTTGTCTTCTTTTATGTTTTATCCAGCAAAAAATGTAGCACAGTTCACTACATTTTCTAATAAATGTGCAATATTATTGATTTGATTTGATTCACTATGTGGCCTAGTCTGCCAATAGGTTTTCCAACCAATGGGCCCAGGCCAGACCTACTCATGGGTGCATGAAACAACTGTTTCTGTGGCGTCTGTTGAATTTAAACAACATTTAGGGCATGGATGGCATTGGATTGAAATGCAAAATGTGTTTTTTTGGGGGGTTTTCACTTTTTTTCATGTGTGTTAAATAAATGCCTTTGTTGGATGTGTGTGGTGGTTGTTGTGTAACTTGCATTGCAATTTGCAAACCTTTTTTAGCCCTGTGGATTTTCGTTTTTGGCATTGTTGTCAAGCTGAGTTTTTTGACATGCCTCCTTTGTCTGGCCAGTGTGTGAGTGTGTTTGTTTGTAATAGTGGGCCAGCATTTGCCTTGGCTGAGCCTCTCCGTGTGGCCAGAGGCCATTTTGTAAAGTCTGTGTCCATAATAGGCCTGCTTGAGTTCATTGTTTTCAAGGCCTCCTACTTGTTGTTGTGAGTGACCATGTGGCTGGTGGCCATTCTGTGGTGGTGGTAGTAGTGCTTTTGCCATAGACCTGCATGTCTTCTTTCCTTTGTTCAATTTGGCTTCTTGATTGCTTCTTGTTGTGGCCTGCCTGGCCATGTGGCTGGCGGCAATTTTGTGAAGGCAGCCAGTGTGCTTTTGCCATAGGCCTGCAATGTCTGTCTTCCCTTTCTTGTTGTTGTGGCCTGGCTATGTGGCTGGTGGCCATTTTGTGAAGGCAGCCAGTGTGCTTCTGCATTAGGCCTGCATGTCTTTCTCTTTCCTTTCTTCCTCTTGGCTTATTGCGTCTATCCATTGTCATCTGCAGCTCCCTGAATGCTGAATCCCACGTGATGCACAATGCCAAACAGGGTCTGCTACATTTGTATTTTTGTTGTTGTTATTTTTCTTTCCTATCCTTCCTCAGTGTACTGTACAGTACACTAGTAGTACACCAACCATGAGCGCCCTTGTTTTTGTCAGTCTCACAAATGTCTACACTGTATTGTTATGTTTTTTTAAATAACCGAGGTAATACATTTAATAATAATATTAATAAGTGTGACCACACACAAAGGTATATATTATATTTGTTTGTACTAGTAGTAATTGAACCACAACAATGAATATCACGTTGACGTTTCACTGATGTTCTTCTTGCTTCTTTGCTTTTAGGTGCACAGAAGAGGAGGAGGCGTCATCAGCCATTGTACTGCCAGACAGAAGCCCTGCTGCGCACACCATCACGTGATGTGTGAATACAGACATCTCTTCAACTTGTGCCACTGCGTGCTGCTGACATCTGAAGAAGATGGCCCCAAAGAAAGGTACCAGGTCCTCCAGTACCAAGAAAGTTGCCAGTGAGAAGAAGGAACTGCCAAGACTGGTGTGCCGCCCAAGATCTTTTTTGGGAAAACAAAAACTGCGCCTGCAGCAGCGGTGTCCGGGGAACAAGCTGGGAGCAGCACCCCCGCATCAGTGGACCCACCCCACCAACCTAGGCCCAAGCCCATGTCTGTCACAGAGGCAGCCAGTCTAATCACGACAACTCCGATGAGCAGTGATGTTGAAATTGACTTATTGTTATTGCAAAATAGTACCCAATCAATGCAGGGAACTGAGATAAGTGGGCAACAGCCGCAACTGCCCCAATAGTAGTTGTTCCTCCCTAAGTAAGGGCAGTTCAGGAGAAAGAGCTTCCTGCAGAGGAAGAAGAGCAAGCCCCTCTTTCAGAAGATCCATTGTCTTCCAGATCCCCAGCAAGGAAAAGGAGGGTTAGTCCATCAACTTCTTCTGCAAGCCCCCCTTCTGATGATCTAGACGCCACTTGGATCCCACCACCTCAGTCTGAGAGTGAGACATGCCACGGGACAAGGCTAGGGAAAAGGATGGTTCCAGAAAGCCTTAGAGTGCTGGAGGTAGATGTAGAAGAGGAGGATGATGACGAGCCAGCCATCATCATGGACATTAGTCCCCCACCAGTGGAGACCGACATTACCCCATCCCAAATTGCTGTGAGGAATGTGGCACGGATACCACCAACACAGATCATACCCCCAACACCATCTTCAGCTTCCATATTTCGCCAGCAGCCACGTACATCCACCACAAGTACCACCTCGGTAGAAGTAGGTACTGCAGAGAGTCAAACTTCACACCCACCTACCAGTTCATCATGCATTGCAAGTGGCACCAGCAGCAGCACCAGAAAGTTGACCTTCCCAGTTTGGGACTTCTTTTCTGTTAGCACGAAGGAGGTGAACATTGCTATATGCTCCATTTGTGAGCAAGGTGTTAGTCGGGGTAAGCTTGGTACAAACTATGGTACCGGAGGCCAAACAACCCATCTGAAAAAAACACCACTTGATCCAGTGGGAGGCGCACCTTAGCGGCCAAAAAACTGCACCCCTTGCTGTTGGTGGGGATGAAGAAGTAGATGATACGATAGCGGTGGAAGGTGAACAAGAGGGAGACATTTTCTCTGGTACACAAAGTAGCCCTATCCCCAGCAGTGCAGTGCTACCGCCCACATCCTCATCAGCAACATCGCAGTGGCACAAGAGTAAGAGTCAGGCTGAGACACCAAGGGGTCCCAGGCAAGAGAGTACCGCAACGAAAAAACATGCGTTGAGCCTAACAACATCTGACGTCAAGAAGTCACCTGCATCAGTGGCACAAGAAAAGAAAACAAGCATTTGCAATGCAATAGGTCTCGCATTTACACAAGTTTAAGCTATTGGCATGGTAAATGACAATGTCAATAGCTTAAACTCGCGTAAATGCGAGACCTATTGCATTGCAAATGTTTGTTTAACTTTAAAACTGAGCGCGGCGCCAATTCAAGGACACCGCACTTGGTTTCTTTTTTACTTTAACACCGAGTGCGGTGTCCTTGAAGCAGCGCCGTGCTCAGTTTTAAAGTAAAAAAATAAATAAACAAACAGAGTGTGGTGTCCCTGAAGCGGGCACCGTGCTCACTATGAAAGTAAAAAAAAAAAAAATAATTAAATAGAGCGCAGTGTCCCAGAAGTGGACGCCGCGCTCAACATGAAAAATGAATAAAATTTAAATTGAAAATGATGGCTGTGTCCCTAAAGAGGGCGCTGCGATCATTATGCAAATTCCCCAAAAAGCAGCCGTCATTGTCCCCATCAGTGGCAATAACAGAAATAGTGCTCACCCCCTAGATAAAGCAGGCCGTGTAACCAGCCAAGTAGAAGGTCCAGTCGTTATGGGCCGTAACAAATGGAGACAAGGTGGTACCAAGGCGGGACTAACAAGCCCATTTACGAATCAGAAGCCACCATTTAAGAAGGACAATGACACAAAGCCAATGACAAATATGGGCGGAGAGTGGGAGACGCTTCAACAACATACCCTAATACAGCATGCCTCGCAGAGCGAGCAGCGCATGCACGCTGCCGCCAGGCTCGACCTAAAAACCAAACTACAGGTCCCAGCATTCTACTTGCCGTTGGCCAAAACGAAGGCGTCACACATGACAGTTTGAGAAAAAAAGTCATAATGAAGAATTACCATCTAATACAATTACTCTCTTTTAAGCTTGGCATATTTGGCCTACATCTAATTGGCAAGTTTAATCTACATATAAATCCCCAGTCAACTGTACTCTATGTACCATGGGCTGTTAAATTAAAAGCTACTAGTGGAACTGCAGCATTCATTGTGTCACCCACCAAAGACACCTTTTAAAACGTCTCGGGTCTGCCACTGCAGACTGTTGTGCAGTTTTAAACTGCCATTTCGACCCGGCAAACCTTTTGCCAGGCCTAAACCTTCCTTTTTAATACATGCAAGTCACCCCTAAGTAGGCCCTAAAAGCTCATAGGACAGAGGGCATTGTATTAAAAAAACAAAAAAAAAACAGGACATGTGGGTTTAAGTTTTACAAGTACTGAATAACATTGGGTTATCTTATTACACTAAATAAATCATAAGTTAAGTGTGGGAGCAGATAGGAAAATGATGTTTACACTCAAATGAATTTTCATTTAAACCCCTATTTAAATGAAAAGTCGGATTTTAAGTATAAATTCTGAAAATCGCACTTTTAGAAAGTTGTCATATTCCTGTCTTGACCATTTGTGCCATTTGCCAGTTTGCATTTGGCCATAGTGTATTCCTCCCAGACAATGAAACAATGGGGGACTAGATGTTGGTAGGATGGGCCATCCCGCCAGGATGGTTAGGGTGGAGAAGTTACCTGCCCCACTTACATTTCAAAAGGCTGCCTTCAGCACATACACAAGGGGATTTGACACCAGCCTTTTCTCACCCTAGACTAATCATCACCTTAAAAGGGGGGGGGAGGAACTTTCTAGAACCAGTTGTGGGGTTAGTGTAGGGACCCCCCCACACACACACTTGAATGGCAAGTATCATGTATAAATATTAGACATCTGGGGCTACTCAAGAGGTAACTTCTGGACTTATGGAAGACTTAGAAAGACCGCCTTGCTGCCTGAGGAAGGAAGCCTGGATCCGCTCCTTGAACTCAGTACCACCAGAATGGCTTCAAGGGCTAGATGACTGGCTTCCTGTTCTGAGCTACAGAGACAACAGGCTCCAGAGGCCTCCCACCAACTGCCCAGCTGACCTGCTGCATTCTGAGCTGTTTGGGCTTGCGAAATAAACCTACCTGAACCCTGCTGGCCTCTGCTATTCAGTCTCTGATCCACATGGGATGCCATTCCTGGAGCCTTTGCTATCAGAGTGCACTCCTCATAAAGAAAGGCAGAAATCATGAAGCTTTGAGATCTTCACAACCTCGAACTGAAATGTTCGTGCAAGACTGTCACATGCGACGACCACAATCACAAAGCTCCGGTGAACCAGACTCTTCGTGTTACAGCGAACGCCAGCAAGCAACACGAGAGCTGCACTTCATGCTACATCATCAACAGCCAGCAGTGACAGTCAAACCGAAGCTCCAGCGACGCCAAGCCTGCTCTACGCACTACAGCGACGACCATCTGCAATGCTCTCCATGCTAGTCGGCCTCCTTAACCAAGAACTGCACTCTTCGCTTTGGACTTTGAGAAGGGCAATTTTTCAGCTGGATTAACCTGGTGCCTGTATTCAGCCCATGCTCCATCTTGGGTGGCTTAAAATAGTGACATTCCCCCGCTCTAGCTTGACCAGATGACTGCAAGTGGCCCTTTGTGATTTTTGGTGCTACACTTACCTAAACTTTGAAATTGCAAATCTTTGGTTCTACTGATTAAAGGTTTGACGTTTTGGTATAATTTTATTCATTAAAATTCACTATATTTTTCTAAATTGGTGTGGGATTTTTATTATATTGCGGGTCTTACTCGATTAATCTCTAGACATTCTGAGAGAAGTGCCAGTCAAACGGTTATAACGCAGGGCCCAAACTAACAGTGACTCGCCAAACGTTTATATTGGTTGGGCACCGCTCCTTGAGGGACTGCAGTCCAGGCGGCACTTGGTGAATAGGAGGTGCTAGCTGCAGTCTAAACCAACTGAGCCTGGAGCGCAATACTGAATAAACTTGTACTAAGTACAAGTTTATGTGGAATAAAAAAGTAGCAACTTTTTCTCCATGGTAACAGCACTTCTATATTTTCTGTACTCATAAAGGAGCTTTATGAATTTCAATTTGCTAATTTAAGCAGGATTTGACACCCTGTATGAACTAATAGAACGATAGTCGGAGTAGCTGTGGTAAGTGTCTGTTACATGATTTGCTGCAAGTTCAGCATGAATGATGCTGGGGTACATGGTACCGAAATTAGCAGTCAGTCTGGTGCATAGGAGCAGCCTATGATAGTAAGGACTTGAACTGGTGTCCCATCCAGATCCAGGCATGCCAAATCCTTTCAGATTTTCACTGAATTACCACATAAAAAGTACACACAATTAATCACTTCAGACCTCTTTTGCATAGCCAGTGGTTATCCTGAAAGTCTGGGATGTGTCTGGCCTTCCTGGACCTACACAGGGTGCCTTTGTCATAGAGCCTGGAACAACTTTAGGATTCTCCACCTTCTGCAAGCGCCTGACAGATTTCTTGTGTCACATTTGTAAAGTGGCTCCTGCTGAAAGAGCTTCCCGGCCTTTTTGTAAACGCGTTTTGTTCTTGGCAGGCTGCGGTCTCTAAAAGGTCTAACATGTGCCTGATTTGGGACGTACCGTGGCAGTGTATACAAGTTAGGCTCTGCTCAACATATACGGGACTTTGCCTGTGATTCAGCGGATGGATCTCAGTCTGTCTTACAATTGTTCTGTAAGCTGAGCCACTGGTGATTGCTTCAGAGTCAAAGAACTACTGCCACTGGCCATGTTGAGACCATAATGCCTTAAGTAGCCAGAGTGAGAGGTCCCTCAACAGCATTGCAAACTGTGAACACGAGTTGGTGAATAACTGTCAGTATAGAGAGCCTTACAGCAGCTTGTCATGCAAACTCATTTATTGTTGTATGTCTGTACTTTTGGGTGAACAGGGATATCATTTTTCAAGTTTTGCTTTAGCATTTTTGCAAAGTACTGATTTTATCAGTCTTAATAAAACAAAATAAAAATAATATTAATGTTGCTACTTTAGGGAGTAGATGAGAAGCGGATTTTCGAGGACATGTGGATTTCTGCAGCCTTTTGTCACTTGGGCAATTAGATTTATATAAAAAAAAAATTTTTTTTTTTTAAAAAAGACCACCCCTGAACGGAGTTCCCTTCAGTGCCTAGAAACTATGGCAATGTAGCACACATTGCCATAGTTTCCTAGCTAAGAAAACTTCAAAAAGGCAAAATAAGCACTGGAAAGCCAAAAGGCTAGCAGCCAACACCAGACCTATTTGCTTTGATAATGTTATTTAATGACTTGAGTGTGCACCTGGTTGCAGCATTCCAAGTAGATGATATGGCCTTCTGCACCATCTATATTAAAATGTGTTTGATTCCTGGATGAAACAGCCAGCGCGGAGGGCCATGTAAGAGAGGTAGCCTTTAATATTTTTTTTTAAATAATCTCACAATGAGCATTCAGCAATCTAAATTTTGTCAAAGACCAAGGGTGAAAACGTGACTCGGTGGTGTAAGGAAATAACCTTTACCAAAAGCTAATAGTTTTGTCTTTAATGCACATCACTCTTATGCAAATTGAATTACGTGCTCACACTACGTGCACAAATGCAGCTTAACACATTAAAACGAGACATACTGGCAACAACAATTCTAGGAATAAAGCAGCAAAAAAAAGTGTTTCTGTATAGAATGCATATAAGACGTAAATCACTGTGTGTGGCAAACCGTATGATGGAGTGTACATTTCAAATATAAAATAGTCCCTACTGCATTCGTATGAAAATTCTTCTGAGAATGAGGAATGATACACAAACAGCATACTCCTCTGAGTTGAGCCAAAGCCCACTCTTAGTATATTTCAAGAATTGATGACAACAGGTTATGCAAGTAGGACCTAAAAAGAAACATTTCATGGACAGTTAACAGACTACGGGAACGGAAATAAACCAGAGTGGGGAGAGATGGGTGTTCCACTAGAGCAGCTAGCCATGAAATAAGTGATCATGGCCACTGTCTTCAGCAGCAAAAACAGCAGAACATTCTTGGCCTGGATATTGAAAAAGGAGTGGAGGAGCTTTACACAAACTACAGATAAAAACAAAACCTTAACCGCATCTGGAAGTCAGCAGCAGATGAATATGCATCTAAAGAAACCAGAAAGGAATCGGCTGTTGTCACCAGTTGCCGGTCCTCTCATTCCTTTCATGTGGGGATCAACTAAAACAAACAAGCGTTGCATGGCTAAACAAGCACAAGCGCACGCCTCGCGCGTCAGCAGAGGGAGGGGCAAAAGGAGGGGGCCAGCGCGATTCCCTTGCGGGAGCGAGCGGCAAGGCGCGATAATTAACATATGGCGCCAGCTGCTCGCTCCCGCAAGTGAATCGCCAGACGTGCACGCGTTGCCATTGGAAGCAATGCAACGCGTGCATGTTTTTGCAGGGAAAGCTGTGCCGATTTCTAAAGGTCTCTCCTATGCAGCGCATGCGCGCTGCGTAGGCGAGACCTAAAAATGCAGCCTACCATTCTCAGCATGTTTAGGTCGGATGGGCAGTACGCACGCAACCACCCAATGGCACGTTTGTACAGTGCGAAGCTGGCTAAAATGTTAGTGCTGGACCTCCTCCCTTTTTATTTTGTGGAAGGGGTGGGTTTTCATGAATTTGTGCCAGCCATTTGCCCAAAATGGAAGGTTCCCAGCTGGTCCTATTTTGCCAGAGTTGCTGTTCCAGCACTACATCACGACGTGCTGGAATTGCTTGGACAAGCTTTGCAGCAGAGTGCTGTTCACACTATCCACCTGACAACAGACATGTGGACCAGTTGCCAAGCCCCTGATTACATGTGCATCACTGCACACTGGATCTCTTTTGTGGGGGTTTGAGAAAACATATCTGCAGCAGGTGTTGTTGACACTGCTGAGATTTTTAATGCCACTCAGAAACATGCAACTGTAGCCATGTTCGCCATGGAGAAATCTCATACTGCTGCAAACATATTGGAAGACTTTGACAGCAAAGTCTTTGAATGGCTGCTCCCAAGAGGGCTTAACATTGGTTTTGTTGCCATGGACAATGGCAGTTATATAGTTAAGGCCATGTTTGATGGTGGCTATTTCAGGGTCCTGTGTTTGGCGCACTGCATTAACATCATTGTTCAAGACTTTCTGAAAAAAGAAGACAGAGTCAGCAACTTACTGACTACCTGCAGAAGAATCTGCACACATTTCAGCCATTCTTTTAAAGCCCGGAAGCAGCTGAGGATCATTCAACGTGAGCATAGAATGCCAGTTAAAGCACTCATCCAGGAGGTGCCAACACATTGAAACACAACTTATTACATGCTTGAATGTCTGTATGATCAGTACAGACAAATCAATGAATATGTCATGCAAAGAGGGGATGCTACTGTGAAAGGCATGATCATTGAGATGGACCAATGGGCCCTAGTTAAATGCCTGACAGAGATGCTACTTCCTTTTGAGCTCTTCACACGTGAAGTAGGCAAGGAGGACTGTACTATGGGCCAAACTATCTTGTTGCACATGCTACAGGAACAGCTGAATGGGGTGTCTGCAATGTATGCAGGTGTGGAGGAAAAAAAAAGAAGCATATGAGTTGGTGGAGAGCCTAACCCTTCGCTTATCTGAAAATACAAGGGTGCAAACAGGCATTGTGTCATCCAACCATTAAATTTGTGCCACAATTCTGGATCCACGGTACAAACAAGTACTGAACACATTGGTTCCTTTTTTAGAAGAGGATATTGCCAAGTACAAAACTTGGATAGCTGCGGAAGCCAGTCGCTTAGAACAAGAACGGCTGGGAATTAGAGGCCTTCTACTCCAGGCCACAACAAGTACTGCGGTGCAGCCGGCGTCAAGTTCAACTTCAGAGCCTGAGGGCAGTGCGGTTGGCTCACAGCAGTCAAAACCACCAACAACACCAAGAATAACAACAACAAGAACAGGAGCATCAGCCCCACCAAAATCGGCACAGGAATGGTTTCTACAGCAAGGGCTTGTTAGGTCCAGTGTTGAGGCAAAGGCAAAAGAGGCCGAGCAAAGGGGAGCACCCCTGAGCATTGAGCGGATGGTCCAGGCCTATCTGGATGACCCAACAGAGGTCTTCATTGATCAAAACCCATAGCTGTATTGGTATGGGAAAAGGCACCAATGGCCAGTGCTCAGCCGGCTTGCGATAAACTATCTGGATTGCTCTGTCGCAAGTGTCTCTTCTGAGCGTGTTTTCAGTGCTGGTGGTGCTGTTCTGACAGTGAGAAGGACCAGTCTCTCGCCCCAAAACGTGGAGAGGTTAACCATGATCAAAATGAATCAGCACTTTATACCACCGGATTACACCATACCTGAAGTAGCACAGCAGGAAGATGATGACTGCGACTTAGGTCATGGAAGAAGTGTGTTAGATGACCTACTTCTGGGTACACCATCAGAGTTTGAGGACGAGCTCTACTTCCCTGACAACAACTAGGCTTTCGACTTGTTACTTTCTTTCTTGCTTATTTACTTTTATTATATGTTTGTGTCTCTGCCTTTCTGGTTCGAATCACAACAAATCCATCACCACCGTCTTACTCTTTTATTGCCGGATTGGAGTTGCAACTGTGGGCAAGTAAGTGAAGAAGTAAGTCCACTCCTCCGAGTCCTGCTCCAGGCCACTCAGAGTCCTGACTCGCCCTAAATCCATGTCCCTCAAGCCAGACATAGGATGGAGAATACTAGTACAAGAAATGTCATGTGTGCCTGCCTCGTTGAGTCCCTCCAAAGAACCTGACTATAGCTATCCTCCTTTCCGAGCCGAGACGGACTGCCCCGTAAGAACAGGTAAATGATAGCATGCATTGGACGCTGACTCTAAGTGATTGGTGTTTGTGTTGTTGTTGTGCATGATGTCTACTAGTATTTAATCTACACACAAAAAAGTGGCTCAAGTCAATGTGTCCCTTCTTGTTGTTCAATAACAAAATTGTACTACTGCAGGCCGATCCATTGCATTTTTGATTCTGGACTCACTCGGTACACTACAGAGTTGGACACCATGATGACCATACCATACTTGTAGTAAGTCAGTAGGATCGGAGATGATTGATGGAATAACTCGGGGCGTTTCATGAAGTGGCCTAAATGGGTAAACAAGTCAACAACAACCACACCAGACCTACATGTCTGTGTAGTGGTGGAGGCGATTGTAGTTGTATGACTGACAGCAGTGCATTGATTTAGTTACTTAATTTGGAAAATGCTATGTTGCTGTGTATGTGTGCTCAGTGCTGTCTGGCTCAAAATCTAAGCTCAGTGGAGGTTGGGTGGGTGTCACGGGCCTGCTCTGTCCTGTTGTTGTTGTAGGTTAATGCTGGAAACAGAGTAGACATGATTTAGCCATGTCGCCTCTGAAAGTGTTCTTGTTGCACTCCTGCTAAACTTATGCATCTTTACTTTTCTCCTTGATTTTTCAATATCCCTTTTGTTTTTCCATGTACACTTACAGGCTGGCCTTTACCCCATGCTATACTGGGAAAAACAACTCACACTTACCTTACCAATCTGCATCCACCAGGCAGGCAGTGGCACCCAACATTGACGGACGGAAGGAAGGACCAAGAGGAATGCCAAGATGCAACTCCCAATTTGACCATAACATATAGTATCATCTTTTATTTTTCATTTGATTCATGTTTTGTCTTCAATCATTATGACTGTGTGTTGTTTTTTATTATGTTTGCTTATATATTTGACCCCTACAGCTATTTTTAATTTTCTTTGCTAGCTTTAAAACTTAAGGAAGCCTGGTACAATAGAACATAAAATGTATGTAATTTGGGTCTCTCGACTCTTACTGGGGGCAGACAGGCAAGGCAATTGCATAATAATAATAATTAATAATATACTGCTGCCCTGTACTTCTAGTCTAGTACTACTCATCATCATCAAGTCATCATCATCATGCATGGATTTCCTTTTTCTCCCTTAACAGATTTATGATGGTCGTCTGCCAAGATTGTGTGTTATCCATGTTGTAGTCATTGTCTTTGTCAAACCTTTCCCTCAAATACCCCTTCCCAACCATTCATCAAACCCTAACCCTCTTCCCCCGGGCTGTGTGATTTATAATATTGAGGTGTGACTAAATTAAATTTACACCAATAATTGATCACACACTTGCTGGTGCGGATGTGGTGAAAGCAACACTAACTCAAGGCAGGACGAGGATCTTCTTCTGCTGTAAGTTATATATATATATCCGCCACACTGGCAACATATAGATTAGATTGCCCACCCATGCTCTGTATTCGCTATTCAATTTTTTTTCCAGAGGAACATAATTAAGCCATCATAATTATAAATTGCCTGCATCGATTTATCATCCTTCCAGAACCAAAGGTTACGCTTGTCCACTTCATAGGTCGAGTCAACTTCAGTTTGTAACTTGTACTAGGCTATCTCTGCCACCATTATGTTTTATTTTACTTTAGCATTGCTTATCATTCATCATCATGGTTTCTTGTTTGGCAGTCTTCTTCTTGTGTACTGTACTTCTACTACTCGTTCCCTAGTCTCCCTCAGGTGACTGACTGTCTCATTTTCATTTTTTGCAAATGCAACGGTCTACTACTGCTACCACCACCCACCATGGCACCTTAGGAAACCAAACCATCACCATGCAGCCATCGCTTCGCCTAAACATCAATCACAGGTAAGAGAAGAAGTGTGGGGGAGGCAATAATGTATATACTATGGAAATTAATTAATTCACACACCCACATCCTTCCTAGTACATACTACAAAGGGGTTTTAGTTGCAGAATGCATAGACTAGGAGGAGAGACTGACAGTAGTAGGACAAGTGAGGGTACTGCATCTATCTGTTGGTGTGTTACGCTATTTGCAGATTTCAAAAACTGGCTGCAGCCCTGCAGGCTGCAGCAAAAGGAGGAAACAAACAAGGCGACGTAAAAGAGTAAACCCCCAGAAAAGATTTACATCATATGTATTGTAAAACTATAAATAGTTTATTATCCTAACAAATATAAACTATAAGAAGAAACCCACAACACCTGAGCCACCCCTCTCCCTAACCCCAACCAATGTCCAGTAAATTTGTCCATGATTGTCCAAGTCAAGAAGTTCAAGAAAACCCCAACTTTCCCCAACTTCCAACATCCCACCCACCAAAAACAGATTAAAAAAGGGACAAGGGTCGAAGACTGAGGTCTAGCGGCGGGGGTGCCGGCTAGTGCGTTCCAGGACCTCCTCCAGCCTGGCCTCTAGGCGTGCCATATGGAGGAGCATGCAGCGCCGTAAGTTCCTGCAGGAACAACAGGGGTGGGCAGCAGTGGATGATGATGAATGTGATGGGTGGCGGGTGGCTGCCAGAGCATGGCGCCGTACCACTGGAGGCACGTGGGGGGCCTGGCTGGGGTCCGGGGCATTGGAGGAAGCTGCAGTTGCCGCCTCCTCCACCAGGACAACCAGCCGGAGATATTCTTGCCAGATGGCCTCCAGCTTCCGTTGCCAGGCCCTGGCTGCTAACTCCTGCCTGTTGGGTTGGGAAGGAGTAGCTATATCAAGAAAGAAAAAAGACAATTGTAACCAATACTCTTAGCAAAACAGTAACACAAAATTAGTGATTACACACATAAAAATTATAGTGGCATAGTAGCACTAGCAGTTGTGGTATCCTCCTCCTTTCCTCTGCCCCTATGATTTGGATGTGATAATTAGACTTTCAGGAACTAGACACTATGGAGTAGACAAGTATTCTTCTTCTCTCTCTTGTTCAGCACAATTAACCTTGTAGGCATGCCAGCTCAGTCAGCTTGTGCCCTAGACAGACATACTTGTGTCGCAGACTCACGTTACTTTACTACTGTCTGCAGGTGGGGCAGTTGTACTACACAATTATCTATTTTTCCATTACGGCCATACTCTATTAAATCAATGGCAAATGCTCAATTTCAATTTCACCCTGACTACTGCAATAAGGCACAACATGACATGCTTATGAATGATGATGATATACGCACGACATCACGTCACTCATGTGATGATGATGATGACATACTGATTTGTAAGTAGTTACCATGCAGCCGATAGGCCACCCATGGCTGACACTGTCAAAATGACATGGGTAGGGACTGGAGCGGAAGTGGGCCTGGGAGTCGGAGGGAGGTGATTGATGATGGATGGGTAGGGTACATAATTTATAGTCATGCACAACAATATATATGTTGTGCTTGCAAACTACTATGAGTCAAGGGAGTATTCCATTCTTAAATACAACCTCAAACCTTTGAATCAGATTCAAAAACCTTGCAAAAAACAGTCCTTGTTCTTCCCAGGGCTTTTTTTCCCCATTTATAATTGCATTGCTCTTCTAGCATTATTTTATTCTTCACCCTTGGCTTTGGTTCTCTGGCACGGTTTAATTTTCTTTTACATTCTCTTCATCCAGTCTGACTCTTCTTCTCACCTACTATGATACCATCCAGGCATCCATCCATCCAAACATGGCTATCATAAACCTTTCACCGACAACATACATTTGTCATAGATATAACTAACCTAACCAACCACCACCCATGCGTCATAGCTTGCCTTTGAGTTTGACCCCTCAAACCCCCCGGAGGATTCCTTTCACCCATACAGTTTCACCCACCCAGGCAGGCATCCTTTCTGCTTTCTTTTCTTTCACCTTTCACCCATCCTTCAACTACCCATGCATCCTATCATCAGCCACCTATATGCATCCCGGAGTCCCTTCCTTCACCCACGCGTCCTTCTCTGCTTGTCATATATTACATGTCATCTGACTCTTTGTCTTCGTCAGAAAACTTTCTCTGCTGAGTTGAAGATAGAATTGAATAGGCCATTAGTTAATCAACCCCCGCCGCTAATGCTAATGTTAAGAAAAGGGTGTCTTCTTGAACTGTTCAGTGTTCACAACAACTTAGTCTCAGCAGAGGTACAGTGTACTACTGAGTGTGTACACCCTTGTAGCGAGTGTATTCATCATTCTCAATATGTAAGGAATATGACTTACCACTGCTGCTGGCTCACCCCCTGCAGCTGCTGCATCTGCATCCGCTACCCCCGGAGTGGTATGGCCCTCACCACTGGCCCCGGCACTGGTGGTCGGTATGCCTTGGAAAAACATTTCAAATTTTTTAGATGCCATACGCCTCCCCTATTTATTTTTTTCATTAGCAAGATTGAAAATACATAATTAATAATACATACACCACACACATCACTATCTACAATTCGGATACTAGAGTAGAGTAGACAGCATTTCCTATCAAAAATAACGAAATAATATCCGGTTGGGCATTTTGTTGGTGGCAATTTTTGAAAAGCCTCTCAATAAGAGGACAACCCAAAGGACTGGACTCAGTGGCTAGAGCTATTGGTACATCACATTTTTTGAAAAGTAGAAAGAGTGGTCAACTGGGCGGACATGAGGTCTCTCTTAGTTGGAAAATAATGGCGCCGTCCTCCTCCTCATACTTACTTCCTGCCATGGTGCACGGTAATCAGTTGATCAGTGTTCACCATCAACTGCTGGTAATAAAAAAGTACTAGGCCTGGATTACAAAAAGTAAAATACACCACTTTGGGGTGTTCAACGTGAGTGACCACCATTTACTGATTGAAGATGAGACAGTAAAAGAAAGCCTTCTCATCTCACAAACCTGCGTAGAACACCTTACTTGGACATGCAATCTGCACAGCAGGTTAGTGCTACTAGTACTAGTAGTAGTAAGGAGCAAAAACAAGAATTTAGAAACAGATAGATTGAAGAGGATTTTGGAAAAATTAAAAATAGCAAATGGAAATAAGAGCGGTAAAAGTTAGGGAAATATTAATATAACAACACCAGGAGGACTTACTGGGGCCGGCAGCAGAACAATCTGCGCCTGAGGCCGCTTCCTGCTGCTCCTGGGAGGCCCCTCCGGCTCCTGCACCCGCCTCAGCACTGCCAGCAGACCCAGTCTTCTTCTTGCCCCTGGATGCTGATCATGTAAGACATAATTAAAGAGGCAAAAAATGACTTGTGTGAAATAAATAAATATAATCGCTCTAAAAATATTTTTAGACAGGAAACGGCAATTGCAATAACATTGACCTATCCTAAATCAGATCGACTAGTAATAGACTAGTATTGCAGTCGCGCACCATCCTATCTTTATTATTCCACAGTTCAATTCCGATTCCTGAATCCTAAACATACCTAGCCCACCTATTCCAGACTTTGGAATGAATTGCAAAAAAATTATATTTGCTTAAGTTCCGATCTCATTCCTAATCATCTCTCAGTCTCAACTCCAACCCCCTTTGACGGGCCAATTACTAAGTCTGCATTTATTCTTCTTAATACATAGATGGACGCATGCACATTGCATTTTTGCATACACCAAATTGGTTGGTTGCTATTCACTCACAATAATAACTACAAAAGGTTCTACTAGGACTGAAGTCATATGAGAGGACGCATCATGCAGGCCGCTAAATTACATAATACTAACTAACTAACTACTACCACTATCTTAGTGACCGGACAGGGCAGCCTGCACGACAAAGGAAAGGACTGGAGTCTTTCCTATCTGCATTACCTAACTTAGATTCTCTAACCTCTCTTACATAACCAGCACAAGAGAGCACACAGTTGCAAACAAGTACGATTAGTTAGTATCGCTGAGCACCTGTCTGGAAGTAACAATCACATAATATAAGATTTTTAAACATAAGTTACCTGCATACAACAGCAGCATGTTAGCTATTTGCGAAAAAAATAATATTCGCAATAACACAGAACAGAAGAACACAATAGTAATATAATTAGCTACTCACCAAGCCCCTGGACCTCAACACTTAGCAGGTCCAGCGGGTCCTGCTCCCAGTCCAGGATGTCGGACCACCGGTGCGTCAATTGGTTATGGGTGCGCCGGACCCCAGAGCAGCGAAACACTGCCCGGAGCACCCTTTCCCACCACCGGTGATGCTCCCGGAGCCCATACCCGGACCCAGGCCTGCCTCCTGCTGCCAGGGTTAAGGGGAGGTGGAACTGCACAAAAAAAAACATTGCGGCCACCTCCACCTCGGAGAATAAGGCCCGTGGCTGCACCACTTGTGGGCGCCGCCTGCGGCTCTCGCTCCTTGTGAACCTCTTACACTGGCCCTTAGTCTTTTTAAGAGTCTTTGCCATGGTTCTGGGTAGGCGGGGGGTAGAAAAGAAAATGTAGGAAGTTAGAAAGTAAGTGGAAAAAAATTCAAAAGCAAGTAATAGAAAAAGAGTGAAAAACGCACTAAAAACCACACCAAAAGTAGAAAAAAAACACAAAATATACAATCAGGACTAAAGAGGGATAGATAATAAATAAAAAGATCAGAAAAAAGTTTCTAGAAACAAAGGATTGAAAAGATATAGGGAGGATAGAAAAACAGGCCCAGAACCATAGCAAAAAGTGAAAAACAAGATGGCCGCGCCCATTGGCGACCAGGTGGTGAAGTTTGCGCGATATTTCCCCCGAGCACGCAATAAGCATCCCCGAACACGCAATACACGTTCTCAACGTCAAAAACGTATCGCGAACGGGCGGAACAAGCAACTCCGCGTGCTCGCAGAACTCCGCGTAACGCGTGGATTTTTTCTGCAACTGCACGGGATATCGCGTAGTGTGGCTACGCGAACTCTGCCCAGGGTTAATAACAATCCAATTGTGATTGTATTAAATAAATAAATAAATAAAGACGAGCATTTGTAAAGGGCACAGCTACCTCCGGAGAGGTGTCCCAGCGCACTGTATACATTCTTTCATACAAAAACATATAGGGGCCTATTCACAAGTTGCACTTTCTAGTATCTGTAGTAGTACTACTCAGGTACTACACAATGCAGTTCACAAACCTGCCTGTGGCGGACTCTGCATGTCTATCTTTTCTGTGCGGAGATTTCCCATCTGAGGTATCCATGACATGGTTGAAGACTGGTAGCTCCAGCCTGATTCACATTTAGGGCCCAATTCTGATGCGGGTTGGAAAGCTTCCTGACCGAATGGGTTTGGGAATGGTTTCCAACCAAATCGGATCGGGAGAGTCCAACCGACCGAGTACGATGCATCTGGATGCTCCCAGATAGGATTTGGTTGGTCTCCATTGACTTCAATGGGAGCCTTTGTTCCGACCGAATGCATAGGCTCCCATTGAAGAAAGGGGTGGCTGGGGAGAATCGGGCACCCTGTGGCGGGCACCCCCTGGTGCCTGCCACACTGTGCATGGCTGGTAATGGGGGACCCATGGGTACCCCCACGGGCCTGATTGGGAAGTCTCCAGGTGTAGGGGGGCCCACTACGGGCCCCCAAAGTCTGATTCCGACTGCTGATTCGAGTTGGACAGCACGATTTGGAAAGTCTGTCCAAATCCAGCATCGTACGCGGTCGTTCGGAAACGCGGCCCTTAGAGACGTACGATTCTGCTCCGTACGGCTCGGTCATTCCAAATGCCGTCGGGTTCGGATTGGGATATTCCTAACGCCTAAATCGCATCATACTCGATCTGTCGGAAACCTTTCCGAGTCGGTCGGAAAGACACGTTCCCGATCCGATTTGGACAGAGCAAATTCCATTAGGAGGCCTTCCTAACAGCATCAGAATCAGGCCCTAAGCCTGCTCCCGGGCTATCAATCCCTACGTCAAAATACTGGCTACACTTCTTTTCATGGCCATAGTATATGTCCAGAGGCTCATTTGGGGTAATGTAGGCATCTAAAAGGCAAGCCACTCTTGATGCTTGTATTAGGTACTGAGATGCATCAAAAGAATGGTGCACCATTTTATCGCTATGTCATAGTCATTGGTGGAAAGGCAGAGGGTGTCATGGAAATTTGATGCCTCTTCCTATTTTCTTGATGTGGAAGGTGGCATTGCACCCACAGGGCACTTCAGGCACCACACAGTGTACCTTTTTCACAACATACACCACTGAAACATTAACATGCGTAGAGTAAATCTCTAATGTCTACACCATATTTCTGAGCCAATTCTACCAATCTCCCATAGGTCCAGTTTGCTCGTCGTGTAACATCTTTACAGAGAAACAATAAATCCTCATCTCGGTATGTCTCTAATCTTGATGGGCTAAGCGTTCCCTGAATTATCTCTTCTAATTCAGCTTTTAATCGGCTAATGTCCATGAGCAGTTTATTTTTCTGAACTGAATTTTGAACTGAACTTGGACCTGCAACCAAATCTGAAGTGTGGGTTGAACTAGAAACTGAAGGTTGAGACAGAACTGAATTCATAGTTGAAACTGGAACTGAAGCTGGAACCATTGCTGAATCCTGATTACTCGGAGAATTGTATCCTTTAAGCCATTCTTAAAGTTCTTGAGGAGTAATCCCCGATTGATCTTGTTGGACCTGGCCCTTTTAGCAGGGTTATCCCCAACATTTTGCCTTCCTGCTGTATTATGTCTGACCGTTTTTGTTGGCTTTAGGACTCTGGGCACTTTACCACTGCTATTCAGTGCTAAAGTGCATGTGCTCTCTCCTTTAAATTTGGTATGATTGGCTTACACATGTTTGGCATATTTAATTTACCTGTAACTCCCTTGTACAGTGGTATACCCAGGGCCTGTAAAATTAAATGCTACTAGTGGCCTGCAGCGCTGCTTGGGCCACCCACAGATGTATCCATTCAAACCCGTCTCAGGCCTACAATTGCAGGGCCTCGTTCGCAGTTTACTGCCACAGTGACTTGGCATTTAAAGTTACTTGCCAAGCCTGAAACTCTCCTTTTACTACATGTAGGTCACCCCTAAGTTAGGCCCTAGGTAGCCCTATGGGCAGGATGCTGTGTAGGTAAAAGTTAGTTGTGTGGAATGTCTTGGTAGTGACAAACAGCCTACTTGGTTTCTAACTGCTGTTAGGCCTGCTCCTTTCATAGGTTTGCATTGGGAATTCCCTGATATGTTTTTCAGTGGTAATTTCTGATTTGAAAGGAGTAGCATTGCCATGTTTGGTATGTTTGGAATAGTGGTGACAAATCCTGCTAATTGGTGAAGTTGGATTTTTCATTACTATTTTAGAAATGCCACTTTTTAGAATGTGACTATTAAAGTCAATGGGTAACCCTGTGTCCCTCAGAACCTAGGCATTCATAAAGCAATCTACAGATGGTTCTGTCGGGTTACCCGACAGAACCGTCTGTAGATTACTTTTAGAAAGTGGGCATTTCCATGTGCTTATGATTTTTTGTGCTTTGCAGCCTGACTCTAGTCCACATCTAGGGCAGAGTGACAGCTGGGCATGTGCATACTTTCCAGACAGCCATCACACAGGAAGGTTTGGGTGTAACAGGGTTGCATTCATCTGCATACTGAACGGTCTTCCTGGGCTGGGAGAGATGGAGTTGGGTGCACTTACATTGTAATGGCTGGACCCTGCCCTCACACAAAGGGCTTGTTTACCCCCTACTGATGTCTGGAGCCTGAGCTGGTATTGAATGGGGGTGTTGTTCACTTCTAAAAGTTATTTTGAAGTTATCTCCACATCAAAGACATTTTGAGTATAAGTACAGGGGCTCTGACCCCTATGTTTTTAGACACTGCGTGGACTTGTGACAGACGCTGCTGGCTCTACAGACTGCACATTGCCAGAAGAACCTGCTATGCTGCCAGGAAGAACCGCCATCGGGCTGACTTGCTTGTTGTGCTGACCTGTGGCCTGCTGGGCTGCTAGAGGAATTGCCACTGCACTGCAAGGACCTTGGTGTGCAAGCCTGCTGCTTGTTCTCTGCTTTAGTGCCCCCCCAAGTGATCTCCAGGGACTGGGTGACTTGTCCCCCCCATTTCTTGCCATCTGAAATTGACAGCCCACGTGTGGGGCGAGCATTTGTTGGGAAGGTGCATGTGGAGCACTTTCCCTTTCCAAAAGGAAGTTGCCTGGAACAGCGTGTGGTTAGCGCTGTTCCTTGCAGCTCAGCGCGTGTCAAGCTGAGGGCCATATACCAACACTGCCTGGAGAGACGCTCTAACTCCCAAGGTGGCGCTGCTGCCAAAGAAGAAGGAACTGCATGCCAGGTTAGGGGTGCCGGCACTGACGGAAGAAGATACCACCTCCTGCGCTCCTTCGCGGGTGATCGTGCTCTGGGCAAGGTAGCTGAAGCTCCACAGAGTGGTGGCAAATACACTGCATGCGTGCAGTCAATTGCAAGTCTTTTGTTTAGCTACTCCACCCGACTGGCTGAGACCTGTGGAATGCAGAAAGTAAATGCGGGCCCGTGACGAGGCCCACTGACATTGCCTGCATTGAGCGGCAGCTCCTGGGCCCTTCCCAGCTGCACCGCATGTTTGCGGGCAGCTGACCCTTTCACCAATTCCAATCACAGGGAAACCAGGGATGTACCCCCGCCAGCATCCACCAAGTGTGTTCCTCCCCCACAGCGGTGACACGTACCGTGGGGCATTTGTGCTCCGGGGCATCTTCTTCTCTAAGTTGCAGTCCATGGGGGTAGCCTCGACGGAGGTCCCCGGTTTGCATCAGAAACTTGCCATGTTAGGAATTATCATACTTTATATGGTAGGTGCGCAGGTGTTCCTGCAGCCTACAGTTACATTTTCCCCCCCGGGTGGCTCACAGTGTTTGCCACATCACATATAATAGAGGCGCCGGTGCGCTACATCCATGTATTGACTGCATTGATATGTGTAGGATGGTGTTTTGTAACCCTGGTATTACTGATGGTATGTGATGGCCATAGCTGATGATTTATGTCCTTCAATGAAGTATGGTGATCTATGTTTTTCTCTCCCTAGCCTAACTGCTGCATTTTATGCACTGATGTTATGATATAGGTCGTTTTACCTTGTATTGTTAGGATAACGAGTATTATTGCAGGATTTGCATTTGTTTGTGCAGTGATGGTGTTTAAATGGCATGTGCAACATATAGGTCTTTATCTTATTGCACTAACTGTGTTGTTTTGACAATTGCCTAGTTGGCAAAGTGATTATTAGGTTTACGTAGTCTATGTTTACATTCAAAACAGAAACGTATTTTATATAATAATGTGTGGAGTCTCTTTTGTGGTGTATTTGTTGTGTCACAGTTGTGTGTGTGTGTTGCACAGATGCTTTACACATTGCCTCTGGGATAAGCCTGACTGCTAATGCCAAGTTACCAAGGGGGTGAGCAGGGGTTATCTTGGGTGTGTAACTCCCTTATCCTGACTAGAGTGGTGGATTCTGCCTGTCTTAGGTGCATACCCTATCCAACCAGAAACCCCATTTCTAACAGTAGGTAACAACATCTCATGCTGGGTCTACATGTGCATCGGTAGGGCATTTCAAACATAAAGCCTGATTTTGATCTTGGCGGATGGGAAACTCCATCACAAACGTGACGGATATCCCAACCGCAGTATTACTTGTTCCGTAGGATATAATGGTACTTGTAATATGGCGGATGAGATATCCGTCATGTTTATGACTGAGTATCCCATCAGCCTAGATCGTAATCAGGCCCATACCCATTAATTACTAAAACACATTACACACACATTGCCCTGGGACCCAATGCATGTATGTAGGCATGATGTATTACATTTATAATAGAACACCCTTTTACAAAATCCGTGGTAAACTATTGTCGGAGGGACGGGCGGAAACAGAAGTGAGGAGGCCGTATGGAGGTAATAATGGGATTGGTTTATTAGGTATATTGTCCCAAGGTTTGCAAATGGCAGGTCTTTAAAGGCAAATAGTCACATAAACAAAACACCGTCTTGTCAGATTCTTGAAAGGTATGAGGAGGGCCACCAGAGTAGGAGTTCTCTTCACTTCTGCTTCAGTCTGGTCGAGTCCCCGAGGGTTTTCTCAAAAGGAAAAGAAAGGAGCGGTAAGTCGTCACGCTCAATTTGTTGCCATCTGCTTCCACCACACCTCGTGAAGGATTCACTACAGGGATTTGTGTGGGGGGGGAAAGGAAAGTATACCAACTGAAGATAATGAGTGATTCGAAGGGAAAAAATGGAGGGGTCCCCACTTCGGGGTCTCAGGGAGCTTACCCACGAGCGTCCCTCCTTCCTCCCTTCCTTCCCTCTGCCCAAGTCACATGTCGCTTACTGCCACAACTCTCCTGAGTTGCGGTGGCTTTTGCGCATCCTCAGGGGTCCACCAGTCTTCACACCACACTTTGGGGTTCTCCTGGTCTTCCGCGCTATCTTCTTCTTCGTACACCTATACTACGTCCTTCTCGGCCTTGGAACACCCTCTCGCTTTCTCCGCAGTCCTTCTTCCAATCGCTTCTGCCTCGGACGCTGTTCCCTCGGGATTTATCGTCCAATCCCCCGTTCCTTCCGGTATCTCTGATTGGGCAGTTTGTACTGTGGCTCTGCCCCTCCATTGATTGAGGGATGTCGGTGTTTCACTTCTGGTCTGCGTAGAAAGGGGACATGCTGTTTTCACTGATGGTGATTCCTCCCCGCATTTGTCGGCCTCGTTCAAACCCTGGAGGGAAGGAACCCATAGGGGGGAGATGGGGTTGTTATCGTGATCGCTGGTGGGGTTTCGGGTTGCTTCCTCACATCCCCCTTTTCTAACTTTCTTTTCTACAAGAAAAGGGCCCACAGGATATCTAGAGAGAAAGTCAACATTAGCCTGGTCTCTCCCTTTTCTATGGAGGACAGTAAAACGAAAGGGTTGTACGGTTAGGAACCACTTTAGGATTCTCTGGTTATGTCCTTTGTTTCTTGACAACCATTCAAGAGGTGTGTACAGAAGAAACTCCCTTCCAACCAGATAGTATCAAAGAGCCTCAACAGCCCACTTTATAGCTAGGGCTTCTTTCTCTATGTCTGCATATCTGGTTTCTCGTGGAAACAGCTTGCGGCTGATGTAGAGAATAGGCCTTTCTTGGTTGGTGTCATCTGTCTGGGATAGCACGGCCCCAAGGCCGTTGTCAGAGGCATCAGTTTGTAGGAGAAAGGGTTTCTCATAGTTGGGACTTAGTAAGAAAGGTTTCGAGATAATAAGTAGCTTCAACCATTGAAAAGCCTGTACTTCTGTGGGGGAGGGGATCCTAAGACGTTTTTCTGTGGGTACATCCTTTTTCAGCAAATCGATTAAAGGAGAGGCGTTCTGCGAGAAGTGAGGGATAAAACACCTATAGTACCCTAACAAACCCAAAAAGGCCCTGAGGTCCTTCCGGGTTTTGGGAAAGGGTATCTGGGCAATGGTGGCCACTTTCTCCTCTTGGGGTTTGATGTAGCCCTCCCCCAAAAGGTATCCCAGATATTTTTCAGATTTCGCGGCCAGGTGGCTTTTGGCTGGATTGATCGTTAATCCACTTTCACCTAAGGTTTGAATGACTTGGGTTAGGTGTTTTAGGTGTTCCTCCCAGGTAGAGCTGTAGATAACTATCGTCTATGTATGCAGCTGCAAAGTCTTTATGAGGCTGCAGTATGATGTTCATTAGTCTCTGAAAGGTTGCCGGTGCCCCGTGTAGCCCAAAGGGTAACACCTTGAAGTGGAACAGACCCTTAGGGGTACAGAAGGCTGTCTTTTCTCTATCCTGCTCCTTCAAAGGCACCTGCCAGTATCCCTTACAGAGATCTAATGTGCTGATGTATTGAGCCTTCCCCAACCTCTCTATCATTTCATCGACCCTAGGAAGAGGGTAGGCATCGAACTGTGATATCTTGTTCACCTCCCTAAAGTCGATGCAGAAGCGTATAGACCCATCGGGTTTGGGAACCATCACTATGGGTGAGCACCACTCACTCTTGGAGGGTTCTATGATCCCGAGTTCCATCATCTGATGGACTTCGTTGTCAACTGCTTCACGTCTGGCTTCTGGAATACGATACGGCCGCAATCAGACCTTCTTCCCAGGTGGGGTGTGTATTTCATGCTCAATGAGGGTAGTTCTACCAGGCACTAGGGAGAACACCTCCCGGACAGGGAGTAGAGCGTTTCCCAGATCCTGTCTCAATATGTCCGATAACTCCTTGTCTATGCACTGTTCTGCTAATGACCAAGAGGTAGTCCCAACCAAAACAGGGAGTGGTCCCTCCTATTTTTTTAGGAGGTTGATGTGGTATATTTGTGTGTGGCTTCCAGTTGGGTCCATCTCCAGTTTATATGTGACCGGGGTCCCTTTTTCTACGTTCTTAAAGGGGCCCTGCCACTGACTTAGTAGTTTATGTTCTGAGGTGGGCTTTAGTATCAAAACCATGTCTCCTACTGTTAAGGTTCTCTCTTTGGCGGATTTGTCATACTGGACCTTCTGACTAGTTTGGGCCTGCTCCAAATTAGTTCTCACGATATCCCATACTTGGTTAAGCTGGGTTTTCAACCCGGCCACATAGTCTAGGAGGGGTTTTGCAGTATCCTTTTCTTCCTCCCATTCTTCTTGTGCCATGTCCATAAGGGTACGGGGCTGTCTCCCGTATAGCAATTGAAAGGGAGAATATCCCAGGCTTTTCTGTTTCCCACATCTGATGGCAAATAAGGCCAAGGGAAGCATATCTTCCCACTTTCGGGCCTCCAGGTTCAGTAGTTTTTTAAAGTGATTTTTAGGGTGGCATTGTATTGCTCCACCAGCCCGTCGGTTTGGGGGTGGTAAGCAGCAGTGCGTATCTGTTTGATATTTAGCTGTTGGCACACTTGTCGCATTAATTTGGAAGTAAAGGGCGTTCCCTGGTCGGTAATGATTTCTTTCGGAAAACCTACACGGGAAAAGATGTTAATCATGGCCGTAGCTATTTGTGTGGTGTTGGGTTGTCTAAGGGCTACGGCCTTGGGGAACTGTGTGGCATAGTCTACCAAGACCAATACGTAGCGATAAACATTACAAGAGGGAAGGAGGGGGCCAAGGATATCCATCCCTATTCTGGTGAAGGGTTCGTCAATCACTGGCAGGGGTTTTAGGGGAATTCGGGGGGGAATGTAACGGCTATTTTTCTGACAGACCGAACATTCTTTGCAGTACTTCCGGACTTGCTGGTAGATTCCTGGCCAATAAAACCTCTCTAATATAGCTTTTTCGTTTTTTCCCCCTCCAAAATGACCTCCCAATAGGTGGCTGTGGGCTAGATAGAGGACCTTGTCCCTGAAAGAAAGGGGTACTAGTAACTGTATGGGCATATTTCTCCCTCCTTTCCGATATAATAACCCTTTTTGCGTAACAAATTGGGGACCTACTTGGAGAGGGTCCTCTTGTTCAGTTGCTTGTCTCCACGCTTCTTGAAGTGTACGGTCCTCTCTTTGCGCAGAACGGAAATTCCTATCATGATCCTATAGACTATTTCCTGTGTGTGTTAGGAGAACAGGAGTCCAATTTTTCTTTTCCCTTTTCCTTTGTTTTCGACTCTTACGGTCCTTTCCCTTGATCCAGCCAGGAACCAGAACTTGGGAGAAAGGTGCTTCTTCTCTCCATTCGGTTCCCTCTTTCCATGTATCACAGAGCAAATTCTGGATAAGGGGGTAATCGGTTCCCAGGATTACTGGTTCGGGTAGGTTAGGAATGAGTCCCACCTTCTAGTTCACAGGGGGTTGTGTCGGTTGATGCTGTATGGAGACATTGGTTAAGGGGTATGTCTTGCTGTCTCCATGGATACACTGTATGGTGACTACTCCTGTGGTGGGGGAGACCCCACCAGGAATAGCATGGGGTCTCATAACACTCTGTAGACACCCTGTGTCAACTAGGGTGTCTCTTGGTTCTCCGTTGGCTGCTACTTTCCTGTGAAACGGAAGGGCACCTTCCTCTGGGGAACAGTACAGGGCTCGTGCATACCCTACCTCCATAGGTTCTTCCTTCTGGGGACACATTCGGGCAATATGTCCAAAGGTACCACAGTGAAAGCATTGTGGTCCTGACGGAGGAGGAGGAGGACGGGGAGTTATAGAAAGGGCACTTGGCACAATGGTCACTGTCTCGGCTTTTTGGGGGCAATGGGGTGGTCTTGTCGCTCTCATTCCCAGGTTGTTTCCAGCTACTCTCTTCCCAGCCTTTCTGTAGCTCCTGGGTCCTATAAAACGCTGCTGCTATTTCGACAGCTTTCTCCAAGGTGAGATCTGCATGCTGGCGAACCCACCGTTGTATCAGTGTGTGTAAGGATGTAAGGAACTGTTCTAGGTAGATCTTTTCTAGTATCGCTTCTTTGGATGATTTTAAAGGATTCAGCCATCTGTCAGCCACATCCTTTACGCGGTAACAGAGGGCTTGGGGATTTTCTTGTGGTCCTTCCCGGATGTGCCGCAGCCTAATCCGATACGTTTCGTCATCTATACCCATACGTTCAAGTATACATCTCTTAATATCAGGATAAGGGGTGGTTCCAAGAGGATTGGCGACCTGGTAGGCAGACTGGAGGTCCCCCGTCAATAGTGGACCCAGATATTGCCCCCACCTATCTTCTGGCCACATAGCTGCTCTCGCCATTCTCTCAAAGTTAGAAAGAAAGAAGTCAGGGTCTTCTCCTGGCACGTATTTCTGGACTACCACAGGGGGGGGGCAGTCAACCCCCGGGGTTGACCTAATACTTCCACCAGTCTTCCTATTGTATTTTCCTGGGTTTGTCTTTGTCCTGTGAGGGTCTTATGAAGGGCCTCCCTCTCAGCCTCAGCAGTCTCTAGGAATTTCCTCATGATTTTTTCTAGTCTTTCTTTGCCCTCCGCCATCTTGTTAACAACGGCCTCCATTTCCCCCAATCCCACTTCTGACACCACCTGTTGGAGGGACGTGCGGAAACAGAAGCGAGGAGGCCGTATGGAGGTAATATTGGGATTGGTTTATTAGGTATATAGTCCCAAGGTTTGCAAATGGCAGGTCTTTAAAGGCAAATAGACACATAAACAAAACACCGTCTTGTCAGATTCTTGAAAGGTATGAGGATGGCCTCCAGAGTAGGAGTTCTCTTCACTTCTGCTTCAGTCTGGTTGGGTCCCTGAGGGTTTGCTCAAAAAGAAAAGAAAGGAGCGGTAAGTCGTCACGCTCAATTTTTTGCCATCTGCTTCCACCACACCTAGTGAAGGATTCGCTACAGGGATTTGTGCGGGGGGGAAAAAGGAAAGTATACCAACTGAAGATTGTGAGTGATTCTAAGGGTAAAAATCAAGGGGTCTCCACTTCAGGGTCTCAGGGAGCTTACCCACGAGCGTCCCTCCCTCCCCCCCTTCCTTCCCTCTGCCCAAACCGCATACCGCTTACTACCACAACTCTCCTGAGTTGCGGTGGCTTTTGCGCGTCCTCAGGGGTCCACCAGTTTTCACACCACACTTTGGGATTCTCCTGGTCTTCCGCGCTGTTTTCTTCTTCTTTGTTCACCTCCGCAACGTCCTTCTCGGCCTCGGAACACCCTCTCGCTTTCTCCGCAGTCCTTCTTCCAATCGCGTCTGCCTTGGACGCTATTCCCTCGGGATTTATCATCCAATCCCCCGTTCCTTCCGGTATCTCTGATTGGGCAGTTTGTACCATGGCTCCACCCCTCCATTGATCGAGGGATGTCGGTGTTTCTCTTCCGGGCTGCGTAGAGAGAGGACATGCTGTTTTCACTGATGGTGATTCCTCCCCGCATTTGTCGTCCTCGTTCAAACCCTGGAGGTAAGGAACCCATAGGGGGAAGATGGAGTTGTTTTCGTGATCGCTGGTGGGGTTTCGGGTTGCTTCCTCACAACTATCTTGCCTCATCTCCTCACACCCTACAGACGTCCAATCAGAATACCTCAATAGGGTACACATATGTACACAAGCCATTATTGAATGAACATTTAGGGTCCCTTGCGATTTAGATATCTTGATTGTATGGGGGGATTGCTGGTGTACTCCTCAAACGCTGTGTGCCATATTGTAGTAGCCTGTTGTGTGTTGCTCAACATCACCATATGACAGGGCTTACATATAGACCTTGATCCTAATCTACTGGGCAAGTGAGGGTATACTGTTTCGGGATCTACTAAGAATCTCATTTTTTTCTTGAGGCAATAGTTTGGTTGCTGCATTTATGTAGTAGAACAATCTCTTGTTAATAGTGAAAGGTGGACTAACACTGTTCATTTATATCATCCTGAGACAATTCTGTTTAATTGACATAATTCCATCAACATGCTATGCTTTAGTTAAAAATAAATTGCCACTTCATTTTTCAATAACATTCAAACACTTTTTATTAACACTTAGGTACAAGCTCTCAAATAGTACACTCTTGCTTTAGAACATTCATAGTCAAACACTTACTTTCGACATATATATGACATAAACAATCTCTGTTATAAATCTTGAGATCCTCTATTTCTTTTATTGCTCTAAATGGAGAGGTCTCTTTTTTGCATGTGGAGGTTACTCCTCCGTATATTGGGAGTTCCCTCCCGCATGTGGCGTGTTCGCCCTACATGCCGACATCTGCACTCCGCATGCGGGGCTGACATCCCTGGAGTCTTGACAGATATCTTTGCCTAATGCAACAAACAGGAAATTCCATACAGGAAGATTAATCCAGCTATTTTGTGGTCATTTTGAGCCATCTTTTCACCAGAACAGCATCCTCCTCCATCCTGCTGTTCCTTTACAAACCCAAACCACAGCCAAGGTTGAGAGAAAATTTGAGAGGGGCCAACTTTCACTGAGGAAGTATTGGTGATCATTTGTGAGAGGGTCCTCCAAAGGTACTCTCAACTTTAGGGTGAACAGACCCAGCTGAGTTATGCAACATGGCCCAAAATGTGGATGGACATCAGTATGCACTGCAGTGGATGTCCACACCTGATTTGGGAAAGGATGTTGGGAGAGCTGAATGGACCTTCGTTGCTGAGCCAGCATTTAGGCCCAGAGCCTTTTGTGTGTGTTCTACCAGCCACATTCTTGTTGCCCCCAAATGACAATACAATCTAGGATACTCCCAAAAGCAACCTGGCCGATCCTCCATGCTGAGCTGAAAAAGTTTAAGCAGCAGACAGGAAATAAATGTGTTATTTGAGTAATCACTTAAGTAAGGGCACTTGAGGTTTGAGAGTGGTGTGCAGGTCATGATTGGAGTCTGAGCTTTGTGCTAACATTCTATGTTGTATTTAACCTGTATCATTTGTGTGTTATGAAAGGAATGGGCATTTACAAACACTAAAATGCATGTAATGCATTTTTGATTGGATTTACTAATCATCTTATCATGACATAATGGAAATGATTTTCAAATTTTATATTTTATGACAACGTGACAGTTAACCCGTTTGCTGCTTCGAACGTTCCGCGCCAGTGCGGAACGTTCTATTAAACGGGTGGGGCCGCGTCAGCCAACGACGTGCGCAGCACTACCGAGGTAGTGCTCGCGACGGCCGTTGGCCGACAGCAGCAGCAAACGGGTTAAACAGAACTTTATCATATGCTATATGTAAACTTTCCATTTTGTCAAACTTTGTTTATTTGATGATGACATTATGTACCTTTACCTTACTTTCAAACCAGCATATTTTTTACAAAAAATATACACATTTCACACAATTAGTTAAATGTTTTCCAAACGTTTTTCAGAAAATCGAAATTAATACATGATTCTTTAGAAACCTTTTTTGTCTTGTAAGAATACACTCAAATCTCAGATCAACAATATGTTAAAGATGTCGCAAAACATCTAAAGAAAATAATCACATTGTCTGGAAAAAATCCATCATCTAAAACAGACCTTTCTCCTCCTTTGAATGCCTTATTGAACAGATGTTTTTGATATTAATATTTATTTTATACGCGGTATTGAACATATGAATTCAAAACTTCCTTTTTTTTTGCCTTCGTTTGGACCGCACTGGGCTGGCCAACCATCATCAGAGCAGGACCTTGCCACAGAAGAAGACCCTCGACTGCAAGGTGGGCACAACAGCTATCTACCACCAGCGAGGAGAAGAAAGAGCACATAAGCAGGGAGACTCCCTTACCATTGGGGCCTCAAGGTGCGCCCCCTGCACTGCCTTCACCTCTCCCCACCTATTGTCCACCCTGAACAACACCAGCAACCAGCAGTCAAGGGACACCTTAACCTCCAACACCCCTGAGACCTCAAGTGCAGGCCTCCCTCAGAATGTGACTCATGGAGAGCCTGAGGTCAATTGTAGAGGTTCAGCGATTGATCGCTTTGGATATTTTGGACTTAGTTGGAGCGGTCTGGATACTCTGAGAGTCAGTCTCTGAACAGCTCTGAACTTTATGTGGCCCTATGACCTCCTTAATAACTGGTCTCATCTCTTATCTGCCTCCCCAATGAGCCTCACCCCCTATTGTCCCATCTCCCGTCTCCCACTTCATCTGTCATATCTGTTTCCTCTTCTACTTCTGTGTTTCTTCCTTCACGTGAGGTGTCTGGTCCTGCCATGGCCAGCCATTAATATCTGTGTCAGAAGAGGACTTTAACATCGATGTGGTGAAGAGTGAAACATAGGAAAGACAGGAACTTGACTTCGTCATCCCTTCTGCCTAAGGTGTATGACATTGTTATCATTGTGGACAGTCGTTTTTGAGATTTTTTAAATTTTGACATTTTGTTAATACATTTAGAATTTTTTTTATGGACTGGTTTATTTGGACTCTTTATCGCCATTTTTTTTTATTGAACCCCTTTGTATGTAGATGTGCTCTGTGTTTTTATTATTTGTCCTCTCCCTCCAAGTTTGCATTTCCGCTTTGAAACAAGACTTCATTATTTTAAATTTCCCATTTCATGGATTGTTTATATTTTTCACAATCATTATTTTTTTAAACAGCTTATTAAATATAGATGCATAAAGTCCAAACATTTCAAACATTATTATTTTTCTTGTTCTTTTTTAAATAAAATTGCAGATTAATGGATTGTATATCATGCAAAATAAATGTTTAGTAGGTTTGATGATGCTTTCAATATCATAGCAACATTTTTAATGCAAATCATTTTAAAGGTAAACAAAGATCAGAACATACATAACACTTTCCTGTGCAGTAACTTCACCATCAAACTTTCAACACAGGTGAAAGCTAGACACAATTTATTTTTCTTAAAAGGGTGTACAGTATTTTATTTTTCAAAAGGGTTTTCAGTGAACTTGTTAAGGATAGAATAGTGAAATTTTACAAAAGAAAAGTTATTTTGGGGGGATTGATCCTATTGCTCCTGCTACACAATACTGGTGGTAAGATTGTTTGAGAGTGTGCTTGTCTTGTGGCTGATTGAGTTGGTGGCAGTAGAGGCTAAGGTGGTGCAGTTTGAGGTAGTTTAGGTGAAGGTAATACCTTTGGCACAGTTGTTAGACTGGCAGGTGGTGTGTCCCTCCTTGACTCAGGTGCCGCAATAGAATTTTGTGCATGTATTGGTCGTAAAGAATGATATTGGCATGTTTTGCTTATTTCCGCTGTCAGACAAAGGTATGTTGCCTTGCACACAGAGGCGTAACATTATCCACCACAGCCTCTGACATGCTGGGGGCTCCGGCACTGCGCAGGGGCAGCAAGCCAAGAGCCTGAGAGATACTGGCTAGATTTGGAGGGGGGGGCCCTCCATGTATTTTGCCGGTGAGCCCTCTCAAGTTTTGTTATGCCACTGCTTGCACACTCTCCCATCACACTTCAAAGATGTTCTTGGTGCATCTTTGCCATGATTTGGTAGCATTTCTTAACGCTATCCCAGGCATGTGTCTACCTGTTAATTATCTGAGGGAGTCCTTTAAGAGAGATAGCTATCTCACGGAGAGTAGGCTCCTTGCATAAATATTCTCCTGCACAAAAGGCTGTTGTTGGACAAAATAATCCTGTTTGAATGCACAGCTACTCATTCTCTGCTGAGCAGAAACTCAGAATTAATAATAAGTATGCAGCTACTTCTCACTAAATAAGGTATTTACATAGAGTCCCTGCCTTCTCAGTTTTCATAACATTCCAATTATTCTCAGTTCGTGTAGATCGATGTTCTTACCTGATGGTTTTATGTATCTTTTCATGTCATTGCATTTCAAATTCCATAGGAACCTGCTCATGTTTAACTTACATGTTACAATAAGGCTCTCAATCGTTGATATAGGTAAAACTCTCTCTGCACTCCACATTGTTAAGATCTCCTTTTTCTAGGACACTTGTTTCCTTCTTTTTATTTTTTATTTTCTCTTTAATATTTAATCTTCATTCTTACTTTAATAAGTATTCTACTACACACCTTGAGGTGTCTACACTCATCTGTGAGTTTCTGGGAAGTGGGCCTTTTAAAAAAAAACTTTTTTCACTTAGCGGTTTTTTCAACTGGCAAACCAAAACCACCTTTGGACTTTAGCTGTCTCTCTCATCCCTTTGTTCATCCATTTTACCCTTACTTTAATTAATAATTTTTAGATGCTCCAGCAACTGGCACTTAACATAGGTCCTGTTGTTGTATTTGTCTTTTCTTGCAGTATTTACTGAGATGGAACCCTGAAGAAGGCTTCGCCGAAACGCTCGTCGTTTAATTATACCGCCAGTTCTCTCAATATATATTGTATTTTATCATGCATAAAAAGAGTAATTAGATGTGTTCCTGAGACAATCATATGTCTATAATTCGAATTCCAACAATTTTGAAATAATACATGCACCTTTAATTTGTATTGCATATTTACTGATGAAAAGATTTTCCTTGAATGAATCGGCAATATCAATTTGGAATTGTGAAGTATTTATAATTGTACATGAATAGTTGTCATCCCAAACTAATTTCATGTATATCTTTTTAAAGAAATGATCATATAAAACATAAAAATATATTTTTCTACATAATAAACTATACAAAAAGTTGACAGTATTTGTGCATGTCTGTATACAGAACTATTGTTATACGTTGCCTTTTGCCTTTTGTAGCACTAAGCTCCATTGCCCTGTCTAGGCCTTGTTTTTCCATTTGGAATGCAGGATTAGGCCAGGCCCGACACCCCCCCCCACTACATGCATTGGCATCTGATACAGCCAGCAGGTTGACCATCACAGTGAGGGGTACCATCTGTGTGGTTGTCGTGGGGAGAATGATGAATGGGGGATACCTGTTCCTCACCAGGGGTTTTCTGTGATCAGAGATGAATGATAGAATACCAGAGATGCACCTTTATTGGAGCAATGGGTAGAAGATTGTACCAAGATAACTGTTAATTTACAGCTGTGTAGTTGTGAGTCTTGTGTAGACAGAACAAGCATTAGTGGCTGCTAAGCCAAAAGTTGGGGACTGGCAATCCTCAGAGCTGATTCTGGAGGAAGACTGCTGCCTAGTTGCGAAGTGATTTTCTTGGAGATGTTCTGTGTGATGACAATAATTTCTTCCTCCTCGTCCATGTCTTCCTCCTGGTAGACCAGCTCCTGCTTATCCTCCTTCTCTTTTTCTTGAACAGTGTTGGCTGCCAAGATAGTTGCTTGGAGGAGGATTTGATTCTCTTCTTTGATTGCCCACTGTCCTCTGCTTGTTTCAGCATCATTGTCCAGTGCGATGTCCCCAGTACCTGCAAGAAGAAGATGGAAACAGTTGAAGTATATCAAATGCAGTTTTGTGTCTAAAGTTCTACACAGTACTTTAATTGGCAATGTCCTGAAAAATATGTATTAAAGTTGGTACCATGTGAACATAAAGGTTGATTCATGCTTGGAAACATTATATCTCGATAATACCAACTTACCAGCTTGAGCCTCAAACGTTTCATTTCTGGATGACCCCAGTGATGTCAGCTGCTGAACCAGTGTTCTTGTAGTCAGTGTTGCCAAGGTTTATCCTAATCCAGCAGCTATAGAGAAAAGAATTATGTTAAATGATTATTCACAAACCATAAAAGTGACCTTGACCACAAATGCTGACACGTTAGAGATAAATACTTAAAAGGTAAACAATAAACACCAATAAAACACTTTAAACTTTTAGATAAAATAAACATTATTAAAAAAAGTTAGTGAAAGGACTAATAATGAAATGTAAAGTTAAAGAACAGAAGTTCCCACTCTTACCTGTCCGATGGATGGCAAAGGGCAATTGCTGCTGCCGAGATGCCCATGAGATCAGTCTTAACATTTGCAAGGTAGACACCCAAGGCTGTTTGTAATGACCTGCGTGTCATCATGTTCTGTGTACCACACTCAGAATGGGTTTGTACATTCTAGAGCCTTCATTGTGTTTGAGTATAATTAGAACTCCCACTGGTCAGTTCCTGCTGGGGCTGTGTGGGTAGGACGTTACCACTGTAGATACTGATCTTCCTTCAATAAATCATCTCCTGTGTACCAGCTTTATTACACTGGCGACGAGGATGGGATGGACCCACTGCAATCATCTATGCTGACCTGCTTCACCAAGCCTCTACAGACGTCCTAACACACTATGGTAACTCAGTCTACTACAAGACCACCCTTCAAAATCAACAAGGTACTGTTAGCGCTTTCTGCCTGCTATGCCCATTTTGCACGCTAAAATATTCATATTTGTGGTCACCTTTCAGGTTAGCGTTTTAAACTGTCGCACTCCAAGACTATGATTTTATTGTACACCACATACCTGGGGCACAGAATAAGGTTTCGGATTGCCTCTCCCGCCTTGTCTTGAACAGCCCCAATCAAACCTACGATTTTTGAAGTGTGCAAGTTGGTGACTGAAGGTTGGGGGGGGGATAAAGATCCTGAATGAGAACACGCAAAAGTATTGGAATGTGCGTCACAGGTTATCTGTCTCCTCTGGCTTGCTTTGGAGGGGTACCAGGCTTGTTCCACCCCTTCCAGTTAGGCAAAAAATTGTGCAACAAGCTCACCAAGGGCACCAGGGCATTTCCAAGAACAAAGAAAGGATCCGCTTGCACTTCTGGTGGCCCGGAATTGATCTCATGGTCGAGCGCATAGTGAGAGATTGCCCAGAGTGTGTTGCCTCTGACAAGGTCTATAATACTAGAATCCAACCCATGGTTGTGCGTGAGACCCCGGTTCGTTGCTGGCAGGAAGTAGCTTTGGATCTTCTTGGTCCCATTACTAGCAGCTCCGGCCAGTCCTATGTCCTGGTGTTAATAGACATGTTCTCCAGGTGGCCGGAGATCAAGATTACTCCCAGCATTGAGACTAAAGACGTCACCAAGTTCCTTGATGAAGTCTTCTCCCGAGAGGGACTCCCGGACTGCCTTCTAACCGACAACGGGGTCCAATTAGTTTCGAGGGAGATGGAAGACTATTTAGCAGAAAGGGGAATCAGGCACAAGCGGTGCGCTCTCTATCATCCCAAAACTAACAGGATGGTGGAGAGGTTTAACCCTGTTTTAAAAGAATCCATACAACTGTCCAAAACCCAAAACAAGGACTGGAAGTCTGAGGTCGCGGAGCGGGTAACGATTTACCGCCTCACACCTCACTCAACCACAAGTAAAGTCCCTATTGAGCTTTTTCGCGGACGGAGTCCCAATACCCAGATGTTCCAAGCGTGGATGAGGGATAAAGGTGCGAATGTGAGTTTGGATGCTGGTTCTGGTGGGCTGACTCCTGCTCCTAGTGCAGATCCTGGTGCTGTGTCCTGGCAGGCAAGTCAAGACTTAAAGATTGCCAAAAGGAAAGAGTACTTTGATGCTAGACATGCTGTCACTCACACTCGCGTGCGAGTGGGAGACAAGGTGCGTGTACGCCTTCCCCAGATGTCCGCTGGAGTTTATAAATTCTCCCCACCCTATGTGGTGAAGAAACTCTTTCAGAATGCGGTAAAGTTGAATGATGGTCGTATCTGGATTCTGAACAGGATTGCACCCATGCGCACTAAAGTGAGCTCTAAGTTGGTTGTTCCTCCTAAAAATCCTCCCAAGGTCCTGCCTGCATTGCGAAGGAGTTCTCGCATTGGAAGGGTTCCTGCAAAACTGCTTGATTTCGTTCCTTAATGTTACTTTCTTTACTCCTTATTTGTTCTCATTTTCTCCTCTTCTCCTTGCCTCTTTCCTTCTTTCCTTCTAGTCTCTTTTTCTGCTCTCCTTGTGAAAAGGGGGAAGGTGTGTAATAATCTGCGTGTCATCATGTTCTGTGTACCACACTCAGAATGGGTTTGTACATTCTAGAGCCTTCATCGTGTTTGAGTTTAATTAGAACTCCCACTGGTCAGTTCCTGCTGGCTCAGTGTGGGTAGGACGTTACCACTGTAGATACTGATCTTCCTTCAATAAATCATCTCCTGTTAACCTCATCCAGTGTACCAGCTTTATTACATTGTTGTATGACAGAAGCTGATAGGACAGAGAGACATATTTAAGGGAATAAGTCACCCTCAGGCATATATGGAGATGATATGGTTAAAATATAAAGTTTGAGAACCACAAACAGTCCTCTCCTGCAAGTTAAGAAATGGCCAAACCAATATCTTATAGTGCTTTGCTTACAATGCCAAGTCTAAGGGCAATTTTAACAGACAAAATATAACTTAATCAATAATTGCATTATATATTGGCCTGGATCCAAACAGGGATGAGTGACAATATACATACAGCTATCGTGACAGTTACAAATAAAGAGGATAAACTTACAGCCAAAAGAGTAGACATTTAACATACCAGTCTCTACCATCTGTGTGCTGTGTGTTGCCAGTCTGGGTTATGGTGCAGTGCAAGGAGCAACAGTAGATGTTCTGACAGGTGATAGATCGGACAACATAACAAGGCCTTAAAACTGAAAAAAGAAAGTGTATGAGTATGGAATGATTTAACAAAATAAATGTCAACGTGAAATATGACTACAATTCTAAATCATAAAAAGCATATTAGAAAATATAATTGTAGCAAATGGGTTTCACCCATTTAGCCCCCCTGCACTTTTCATAATTGACTATCTGGTTTTTGAACTTTGCTGAGAGAGTCTCACCACCTGAGTCTCACTAACCGTAAATTCATGGTAAGTGAACTGAGAGTGCTAAACACCAGTGTCTGGCATTCAAGATATGGGCGCTGCTGTGGAGCTAGGGGAAGAGTCTCTGGTTATACGTGAACATGTGCACCCACATGTGTGCACACATGTGCAGGCTGTGTGTATGAGACTACCGTCTTCTGCAGCTACATCACCATCCGAAAGAGGACAGACTTCTTGAGGGGAATCAGACAGAAAAGGGATCTAGGTCCCACTCCAGGAAGAACTTGCTTGTGCTAGCTAAATCCTGGAGAACTTCTCCTTCATCTGCCTCCTGTTATCTTGCCACTTCTTTTTATTATGCCTCAAGGTGCACACCTCCTCCTCCAATACACTGATAGTCTGTTACCTACGGCCATAAAGCTGCCTTTAGCATTCCACTACAGGCAAATGGAGCCAGCCCATCTAGTTGTTTGTAGTATTTTGCCACAAATGTAACTACAAGGGTTATCTCCTCCTCAGCGAAGTTTCTGTTTTCCTTGTCAAAATTGTGGTCTGCATTATTGCAGAAGAATGTGCTGAAGGATCTGAAAGGTGATGAGGAAAAAATAGAGCCTATGATGTGGACAGTATTTATTTTGTTGGAATGGAATGGGTGTCAAATGTGCGATTTGTTTCATGCGTATTTAAATATCCCATTCCTTTTCATGCATGCAAAGGTCTCTAGTCCAGTTCCAGATGTCTATGCCCTGTTTATGAAGATCTCCCCCAAGAGTACAGAATGTAAAATACAGTTGTAAAAGTACTAGGAGTAACTCTATGACCATAAATTCTGTATATATATATATATATATCCACCCACTAAACTGAGGTGATGCAGGCATGTAAGAATAAATTACACGTGAGCAAATCTACACATGTATATTTACCTTTACGATTAGGGCCATATTGATTCGGGAACATGCAGGGGTCTGGTGATTGTGCTGTGCCAAGTGTATTCTTTATAATAATCACATATAAATTCACAACAGGCACTATTGAGGTGATATACTGTGCAAAAGAAAATATCAGATTAGACAGTATAGTTTGATTCAAAGACCGTGACACTGATGGACGAGCGAGAGAGCTGAATAGATGCCTTTGAACGCTTCCCATGTTGGATGATTTTTTTGTTGTGATGGTTCTGATATTCATGCCTACCAACTAGACTTGGCCTTCATTCTTCTACTAAGACTTACCTACTTGTATTCATGGCATTTTCACTACATCTAGAAATATGAACCAGTATTGCAGGCATGCTACTAACCTTATGGGTATTCGGACAAAATATTGAGAAAAAAATATCAAGATGCAGAAATATCAAATCTTTATTGTCGTGATCTGCTAATATTGTGAATCAGGAATATTGTTGACAAGAATATCAATTTTCTAAGGTGAGTAATATCGATTTCAAATATATCTATGTTATTAATATTGTGTACAAAAAAATATCTATGTTGTTAATATTGATTTTAAAAATATCTATGTTGTTAATATTGATTTTAAAAATATCTATGTTGTTAATATCGTTTACAAAATTACTGTTGTTAATAATATCGTTTTTTAGTTATTTTTATGTACTTTAGCATATGTTTTGATTATATATGTTATAAATTGTCTGTATAATTATTGTTAATGTTTTTTATATAGTTTGTAAAGTCTTAGGGGCCCATTACGATACCCGGCGTAAAAGAATCCGCCAGGCATGGAAGCGGCAAAAATCCGCCCGCACACACCGCTTGAACACCGACCACGCCATTATGAGTACACAAACCGAAAACCGCCATCGGCGGAAAAATCACACAAAATACCGCCCGCCATCGTCCGAGTCGGAGTCAAACCGCCCGCCACGGACGGAAACACGCATGACAACACAAAACCGCCCGCCCTCACGCCCGACACACCGCACGTGAGATTACGATCGCACCGCCATGAGCGCGGAAAAACAACAAATATACCGCCCACCAGCGCAAACAACGCCGATGAGAATCGACACGGCAGAAGCCATGGCGCCAACGTACCTGCACAGAAACCATCCGCACACAAAACCAATAGCACACAACATGGCCAACAAGTCCACACAGCAAGGCACGCACAAATACACAAGCACAGTACACATCCCGAAAACACCCCCGGACAAACAAAAAATACAAAGGCCAGAACACCAGACACAACACACCTGAAAACAACAGACCATCAGGACACACCCACATAGGTGAGTACAAAAGGAGCACTCCCACAGACCACAACCCCTTGCTACATTGCAAACCAGAGAGGAGAGGAGAGGACACAGTGACACAGCAAGGACAGCAGCACACCACAGAAACGCACACATCACAACCACCACCACCACCACCACCACCAAACACCTGCACCACAAACCCCCTGCACATTACACAACACACACCGCACCAGCACCACAAACACCATGGCACCACAAAGGATGCCCAAGTTCACGCCCATGGAGCTGACGGTCATGGTCGACGAGATCATCAAGGTGTACCCACAAATCTATGGGAACATGGTCCAGCACACACCACTAGCCACCAGAAACAGAATGTGGAACCGGATCGTAGACCAGGTCAATGCAGTCGGGACCCTGCCCAGGAACAGAGGTGAAATAAACAAACGTTGGAATGACGTAAAGAGCCTGGTCAAGAAGAAGGAGGGCAAAAACAGAGAGCTGGCTGCCGTCACTGGCGGAGGGAATCCCGCGCTCTTTAAGACCTTCAAAGCGTGGGAGGAGAAGGTGCGAGTCGTAATCCATCCGGAGATCCTCGCCGGATTAGCAGGGGAGTGGAGGCTGGTAAGTACAAACTAATGTATACCTGCACACCGCTATGTACTCACATGCGCAACTACCATGCCACAGCTCCCAGGGACAAACACCCCCATGTCCAGCACACAATACACAACAGATCACACACACATGCAACAGACACTACCACACACAGCCCAAACCGAACAACTGTAAGATGCGTGGGGACATGCGTACACTAAGCCAGCCACGTAACCACCAACAGGTCCCCAAATATGCCAGAAGCGCCACAACGAGCACCCACCACACCCATGTGTCCGCCACAGCTGCACTAACCGACAAGTAACAGGTAAGTGGCAGGAACACAAAGTGCAGTGGGTGGGACGGTGGACAGCCCAAGTACAACACACACCAGGCCCCAGTCCCACAGCACAGCAAGGAGGAGCATCCCCCACACCCCACAGCCACGTGTCAGCCACCGCAGTGCACAACGACAGCCGAAAGGCAGACATCACGGTCCACAGCAATCGGTGTCAGTGGGTGTACAGCCACCCCACGACCCACTACACCCCCCACCCCCACAGACCTGCAACATGGAGCACCCCCGCTTAGAGCCATGTGGCATCCAGTACAGTGCACGCACGAACAACTTGCAGGTGGGAAACTGGACAGGGCTGGATTACTGGAGGCATGAGGACCATAACACCACCAACACATGGGACATGTCACATAGCAGACGAACACGCAGCACCGCCCACCGTCATGAACAAGTGAACAATGTGCACACGGACATGAACAACAGACTCACACCCCACATGACCCATCACAGACATAGCAACACCCAAGGAGCCACGTCTGCATGCACAAGCCACACTGAATATAGTCCCACACGGCAGCCACTGTGCAACTCATCACACACAACCGAAACACCATTGAAGTCCTGTCCATGTAGCCCCCACTGCCTGTCAACCCCACACCCCACAACTACGCCTATGTAAGACAAACAACACTAGACGCAACAGAGCGGAACAACAGAAATGCACACGAACACCACTGAACCCATCAAACTCACAGACACACCATGCACATACAACATACCATCCATCCCATCCGTCAGCCCCAGTCTCATGAAAGGCATGTCATCCGCACAGCTGCCACACATACAGCAGTCACGCTAAGACACATGCCCATGACCAACCATGTGCCAGAAGTCAATTAATTGTTGTTTTTGCATTTGTCACCCCGAGTGGGACGGGTATGCTCAGACGTGAGTCCCGTGCTCTCCATGCCACTGGAATCAAGCTATCCTGGCTGATGAGGGCTGAAAGCCCGAAACCGGTCCTAGGATGCTTGTTTCCAGTCCAGGGAGGACCTGGCTTGGCAGTTCGGGCTGGACTGTTCCCATGGGGCACAGGGTCAAGACTGATTTGCATATGGCTGGGTTCAAACTGGAATGGCATGGTGAGCAAAAAAACGATGGATTTAGGCCCAGATCTCTGTACTGGGGTGAATGTATGACATTGTTCTGCATTCTGTCCATCAATTGTTGTTTTTGCATTTGTCACCCCGAGTGGGACGGGTATGCTCAGACGTGAGTCCCGTGCTCTCCATGCCACTGGAATCAAGCTATCCTGGCTGATGAGGGCTGAAAGCCCGAAACCGGTCCTAGGATGCTTGTTTCCAGTCCAGGGAGGACCTGGCTTGGCAGTTCGGGCTGGACTGTTCCCATGGGGCACAGGGTCAAGACTGATTTGCATATGGCTGGGTTCAAACTGGAATGGCATGGTGAGCAAAAAAACGATGGATTTAGGCCCAGATCTATGTACTGGGGTGAATGTATGACATTGTTCTGCATTCTGTCCATCAATTGTTGTTTTTGCATTTGTCACCCCGAGTGGGACGGGTATGCTCAGACGTGAGTCCCGTGCTCTCCATGCCACTGGAATCAAGCTATCCTGGCTGATGAGGGCTGAAAGCCCGAAACCGGTCCTAGGATGCTTGTTTCCAGTCCAGGGAGGACCTGGCTTGGCAGTTCGGGCTGGACTGTTCCCATGGGGCACAGGGTCAAGACTGATTTGCATATGGCTGGGTTCAAACTGGAATGGCATGGTGAGCAAAAAACGATGGATTTAGGCCCAGATCTCTGTACTGGGGTGAATGTATGACATTGTTCTGCATTCTGTCCATCAATTGTTGTTTTTGCATTTGTCACCCCGAGTGGGACGGGTATGCTCAGACGTGAGTCCCGTGCTCTCCATGCCACTGGAATCAAGCTATCCTGGCTGATGAGGGCTGAAAGCCCGAAACCGGTCCTAGGATGCTTGTTTCCAGTCCAGGGAGGACCTGGCTTGGCAGTTCGGGCTGGACTGTTCCCATGGGGCACAGGGTCAAGACTGATTTGCATATGGCTGGGTTCAAACTGGAATGGCATGGTGAGCAAAAAACGATGGATTTAGGCCCAGATCTCTGTACTGGGGTGAATGTATGACATTGTTCTGCATTCTGTCCATCAATTGTTGTTTTTGCATTTGTCACCCCGAGTGGGACGGGTATGCTCAGACGTGAGTCCCGTGCTCTCCATGCCACTGGAATCAAGCTATCCTGGCTGATGAGGGCTGAAAGCCCGAAACCGGTCCTAGGATGCTTGTTTCCAGTCCAGGGAGGACCTGGCTTGGCAGTTCGGGCTGGACTGTTCCCATGGGGCACAGGGTCAAGACTGATTTGCATATGGCTGGGTTCAAACTGGAATGGCATGGTGAGCAAAAAACGATGGAGTTAGGCCCAGATCTCTGTACTGGGGTGAATGTATGACATTGTTCTGCATTCTGTCCATCAATTGTTGTTTTTGCATTTGTCACCCCGAGTGGGACGGGTATGCTCAGACGTGAGTCCCGTGCTCTCCATGCCACTGGAATCAAGCTATCCTGGCTGATGAGGGCTGAAAGCCCGAAACCGGTCCTAGGATGCTTGTTTCCAGTCCAGGGAGGACCTGGCTTGGCAGTTCGGGCTGGACTGTTCCCATGGGGCACAGGGTCAAGACTGATTTGCATATGGCTGGGTTCAAACTGGAATGGCATGGTGAGCAAAAAAACGATGGATTTAGGCCCAGATCTCTGTACTGGGGTGAATGTATGACATTGTTCTGCATTCTGTCCATCAATTGTTGTTTTTGCATTTGTCACCCCGAGTGGGACGGGTATGCTCAGACGTGAGTCCCGTGCTCTCCATGCCACTGGAATCAAGCTATCCTGGCTGATGAGGGCTGAAAGCCCGAAACCGGTCCTAGGATGCTTGTTTCCAGTCCAGGGAGGACCTGGCTTGGCAGTTCGGGCTGGACTGTTCCCATGGGGCACAGGGTCAAGACTGATTTGCATATGGCTGGGTTCAAACTGGAATGGCATGGTGAGCAAAAAACGATGGATTTAGGCCCAGATCTCTGTACTGGGGTGAATGTATGACATTGTTCTGCATTCTGTCCATCAATTGTTGTTTTTGCATTTGTCACCCCGAGTGGGACGGGTATGCTCAGACGTGAGTCCCGTGCTCTCCATGCCACTGGAATCAAGCTATCCTGGCTGATGAGGGCTGAAAGCCCGAAACCGGTCCTAGGATGCTTGTTTCCAGTCCAGGGAGGACCTGGCTTGGCAGTTCGGGCTGGACTGTTCCCATGGGGCACAGGGTCAAGACTGATTTGCATATGGCTGGGTTCAAACTGGAATGGCATGGTGAGCAAAAACGATGGATTTAGGCCCAGATCTCTGTACTGGGGTGAATGTATGACATTGTTCTGCATTCTGTCCATCAATTGTTGTTTTTGCATTTGTCACCCCGAGTGGGACGGGTATGCTCAGACGTGAGTCCCGTGCTCTCCATGCCACTGGAATCAAGCTATCCTGGCTGATGAGGGCTGAAAGCCCGAAACCGGTCCTAGGATGCTTGTTTCCAGTCCAGGGAGGACCTGGCTTGGCAGTTCGGGCTGGACTGTTCCCATGGGGCACAGGGTCAAGACTGATTTGCATATGGCTGGGTTCAAACTGGAATGGCATGGTGAGCAAAAAACGATGGATTTAGGCCCAGATCTCTGTACTGGGGTGAATGTATGACATTGTTCTGCATTCTGTCCATCAATTGTTGTTTTTGCAGAAGTCAATTAAGCGCACGACACACTGTGAGCAACAACACACAACATGGGCCACACCCCCCCGAGCACTGCAGTGATGCACATGGCACAGGGCAGCACGCACACCAAGGAGATGGGACAACTGCAATACGTTGGCTGGCACACAACTATCACTCACTCATAACGATGCGTCCAATGCCATGTCCAGTAACCACAACAGACAGCAAATATGCAGGGCATGTCAGGCATGCACACACCTCAGACCATGCACTGTCATGCTGCCACAACACATGTCACGTTCGGCACCCATGGCTCACAGCATGTACCCCAAAAGCATATCCCCTCCCAAACGCGAATCTGGGGCATGGCCCCCATGTTGCCATATGCGTTCCTAAGCGTTCCATTTGAACCCCAAAAGCATATCCCCTCCCAAATGCGAATCTGGGGCATGGCCCCCATGTTGCCATATGCGTTCCTAAGCGTTCCATATGAACTCCAAAGGCAAAGTACAAACCAGACCCAGGATGGGCCAGGAGCCCGCATACACCAGAGTCACAATGAGTAGGGGCACAGCAACACACCCATCGGCATGGCCAATCCGTCCCATGCCACATGTGCACAGCACACAGTCCCATTGCCTAGCACACACAACTACAGATGCCACAGCCACACACTCGCCTCCGGGAAACCCATGTACGAGATTGCACGAACTGCCAATGTCAGACGACTAATACATACTTCGCCAGGTGCAACACAATAACAAATCTCATTCTCTCCACAGGTGACGAACTGCTGGATGCTGGGGATGGAGACAGCAGCCAGCACAGCCAGCCTACAAGCCCCCAACGAGGACACACGGATCTGGAGGATCTGTCCTCCTCTTCGGACACGGACCACCAAGCTGGCCCATCTGGCGTGGCAGGGCCCAGCCGCTCCCCAGGACCCCTCCTACCCACCAACCCATCATCCAGGGATGCTGAACAGTCCCAGTCCCCTGCTGCCACTGTCGTTGCGGCCACACCCACGGTCATTGCGGCCACTACCACTGCCGCAACCGCCACCATCGCCGCACCGACCACCACCGCCTCCACCACCACCACGTCTTCGCTGGCACCAGCCCCAGCGCAGGTGGTGGCCCGGCCGACTGGATCCACCCTGGGAGCCACAGCGAGGACCGTGGTGTGCAATGTGGCTAGTGGGCAGGCCGGTGGCAGCAGGACTGGTAGGAGGAGCAGGGTCAGGGAAACGCCAGCCTCCCCTGGGAGCCATGCCCTGCCTCAAATGGCCAGAGTCCTTGGGGCCTATGAAGAGGCCGAAGGACAATGGGCCAGGTCTGCTACTGACACGCGGGAGGTGCTGGGGGTGCTGAGGTCCATGGACGCCCATATGGGCCAATTCGTGTCCCGTATGGACCAACTCGTGGACCTCATGGGCCAGCTGGTGGTGGCGGTGGGGTCACAGGCAAGGCCAGCAACACCACCTCCGCCACCACCTGCTAGGGCGCAGGCTCGGGCAGCAGTGTCCACTTCCCCTGCGTCCACAGCCAGTGAGCACACCTCACCCACCACCAGCAGGTCGCCACCACACACCCCCTCCCAAACGTGGAAGGGGCCGTCCGAAGAGGAAACAGATCTCCCGGGAGGACTTCGCACGCTCCAGTCGCAAGTGAGGCAGCCAGCCAGCCTTCCGCCAGCCTTCCTTGACCAGCCACTGCATTGACTTGCTCTACGATCCCACTCCACACAGCCAGCTGGATGGCATGTGTGTGTTGGACTATGGACATAGAACCAGTGGGTACACCCTGATCATCACGCAGCCATGACCGACAGCTCATTGTCACTGCACGCACCACTTTTGTCATCACCTTACACACAATCACATGTCACAGTTTGTAATAAATGCACCTTTTTCACTAACTGCTGTTTGTGCCCTGTGTTTTATTTGTACGGAATACAACGGCCACCTTGGGCGGAAAGGCACCTGATGCGTGGCATGGCAATGGAATCCGGAGGGCCTGTAGGGACCTAGGGGTGGGAGACAGAACAGGAGCACATTCAATGAGTGTGTCACACACCCATCACACAGTACATGTCAACAACTACAAGCAATGTACACACATCGCACAGAGCAATAGGGCACAATGCCACAGTCACCAACAGTGGCATACTACCCTGGCCATGGAGCGTTGACACACTGCACGCAGTGAACATACGGCCACCCTGACACAGCACACACACACCTGCACAGATACAGACACATCATCCGTCGTACATGGACACTCACCGTCAAGTGAAGTAGCGGGCGATGAGCTGCTGGCGCACATTCCCAGCTTCCTCCTCTCCGCTGTCCACCTCACTCGAGCTGTCCTGGTCTGCGGGCTGGGGCCCTGGTTGATCTCCGTCATCCACAATGAGGGGGATCTGCTTCCGAATGGCCAGATTGTGCAGCATGCAGCACGCCACCACTATCTGGCACACCTTCTGTGGGGAGTACGCCAGTGCACCCCCGGTGCGGTCCAGGCACCTGAACCTGGACTTGAGGAGGCCAAAGGTACGCTCGACCACACGTCTGGTCCTCCCATGTGCCTCATTGTAGCGATCGTCTGCTGGGGTGCGAGGATTCCTCAATGGACTGAGCAGCCATGCCCCATTCGGGTACGCAGAGTCACCTGGGTGTGAGGGACACAGAGTACCGTTGCAATTCCAACTGGACAGGGGACAGCATCGCACAACCAGCACGCTACACCACTCCACATACTCACCGACAATACAGGCACGATCCTGTTGCAGATTGGCCATCAGTCGTGGCAAGATGCTGTTGCGCATTATGTGTGCGTCATGGGCCGAGCCTGGAAACTTGGCACACACGTGGGTGATCACCATGTCCGCAAGGCACACCACTTGCACATTCAGGGAGTGCGTGTGCTTCCTGTTGCGGTACAGGTGCTCAGTGGCCTGTGGTGGAACAAGGCCAACATGAGTGCAGTCAATGGCTCCCACGACGTGTGGGATTCTGCCAAGGGCATAGAATGCACCCTTCACTGCCTCCAATTCACGAGCCCTGGGGAATCTGATGTACCTGTTCCGGTACAGCATCATGGCTGCCAGTACATCCCTCAGCACCTTGCTGAACATGGGCTGGGACATCCCTCCTCCACTGCCCACTGTGTGCTGGAATGACCCAGTGGCGAAGAAATGCATGGCGGCCATCACCTTAGCCGTGGGGGTGACAGCAGTCGGATACACCCTGCGGGGACGGAGATGGGGCTCTAACATGGCACACAGTCGATGCAGAGTTGGCCTGTCCAGCCGAAACTTCCTGATTACCTCTGTATCGTCCATGTCCGCCAGCAATTGGTATGGGCGGTCAATGTTTGGTCTCCGCCTGGGTTAAATGGCAGAGGACACATGTCAAAGCAACACGGCACATAGCAATTTCGCATACACATCACTGACATGACTGAGCAAGCACATGAGCCACAGCCCAGCTGTCAAGCTGGGACGGCACGGCCACAATACACTTACACAGGTCTCCCAACAATGGCAATGGTAAGTGAGACATACCACTGCCATGTGCATGCACATGGGGATCTAGGCCCCAATGACTTGCGGGGCGTGCTGATGGGGACTGACTGCATATCCGTCAAGCGGCAACGCCACGGCAACATGAGTGTCTGCTGAGCATGGAACTGCTTCCGAGGCTGGATGAGTATGGCACACGACGACGACGATGTGGGCACGGGCTGAGCGGCCAATACAAGTGGGACCTGTGGCACGAGGGGATATGAGACAGTAGTAGGTGTCAGCACTGCACCCTATGTACAGCACTGTACGGATCACAGCTCCCGAAACATTGACTGGTGTCCACATTGACAGCCCCATGCCAAGACGGCTGTGTGCTTGCAGTCACACGTCACAGGTGAGAGGTTGCATTGCACGTGCAAGGTGGCAGACGTACATAGTGGGAGCTAGCATGTGTGTGCATGTGTCTCCTGTTCAGGATCCACCAGATGGGCGCTGACTCTGTACTGACCATTGGACACAGCATGTTCCATGGAAGGCTTGTGTGTGTGGGATGGTGGCACTGGATGTGCCTCCGTTGGGTGGGGGGCCATGCACAGGGCGGGTACGTCGATGATTGCGCATTGTTGGTCACGGTGGGTGCACCAACTAAGATGTGTTGCCCTGTGTTCAATTCCTATGTCCGCATGATGATGGACTGTGGATGTGGGCAGACTACACATTGGTCGATGTGCTGTCTATATGCATGTGCCTTCACACCAGGCACAGCTGCCCCTGCACATGTGACCCCTGCTGGACTCGCTGCTGGGTCTGTGGAGCTGATGCACCTTCTGCGCGTGGGGCGGGCCGCTCTCCTCACTTCCCTCATTGCGCATGTCATGTCTTTGCCGCAGGTGACATGGATCATGGAGGGCCCACATGTACGCGTGGGTAGGCTACACATGATTGTTCACTGGTCGCCACCCCCAGTCAGTGTTTCGAATGGGAAGGTTGTCGTGCTGGTGGTATGTTCGATGTGGCGGATGGGCGGGCCTAGGTGCGGGCTTACATTCCGGACATGGGGGGGTAGTTGGATTGGCGACTAGTTGCAGTACACACGGGACACGTCTCTTCCTTTCCACATCTGGGTCATCCCTTGTACTAACTGACAGTGATACAGTCATCATCGCCCCAGCCCTCATGTCCTCCCCTCGCCCCCCAATATGCATGCTCACCTGCGAGGCTAGCGCTTGCACAGGCAGCCCCAAGCTCGCACCAGAGAGGGCAAGGAGTGTATGTGTGGGTCCAGTTGCACGAGTGGGCTGTCTCAGGGTATGATGTGTGGCGGGACGCCGTCCACCTGCGTGGTGCCCCAAATGGAGACCCGGCCTGCATGGACTATGCATCACAGTCTTCGCCTTCCGGATCCGCCACCTGCGACACCCAGTGGCTGTGGCTGCCCTTGCGGCCAGGCCGCGTCCGTCTGTGGCTGTTGGCCCACACATTCACTCTTTGGCCTCTCTGGGGAGGGCTCGGGGGTGGTGGCGCACGCGCTTGCACTTAGTCGCAATGGCATGTGGCGTGGTTGGTATGATGGACAATGGATGGGATGGTGCGAGCCACCTCCCGTGACGTCAGTGCTGCTCGTGCTGTGGTGCGTCCCCCTACACTTCCATTTGACTTGTGCCATGCTAGACGTTGAGGTTCTATTGCCTGCGTGATATGACCAGGAGGAGCGCGAGGAGACCTCTCACACACCATGCTCCACTGCCATCCCGTGCCCTGTATCGCCTGTGCGGATTGACTATGTTGGGGTTACACCTGGTCGACTGGGGCTGTGTGTGCCTTGTCAAGGGGCATGGCGGGCGCACAACAGGATCCAGCTTGTCCACAGAGGGTGGGCTGAGGTGCGCCTGGTACCGCTTTGTACGTGTGCCCGGCTGCTGTGCACACACGTGTTCACTCCCCCCGACAGGTGTCCTCTCACAATGCCCAGGGAAGCGGTGGTGTACTGTTCATGACCCCTCCCAACACGGCGTGCTCCAACTTGGCATGTGCGCATCTACCCGTCGCACCCACCCACCTGAGCACTGCGTCCATACGACTTCACACGACACATGTGTGTCTTCCACAGTAGTGCTACTCATTTGCGTTGACATCCAATACCAGTGGACTACATGGTCATGTCACGACTGCCGTGTACTTCACATACTCTCATCCTCTCTCATTCGTACTTGTGAAATGAGTCAGCGGAGACAGTTCTGGTTTCAAACATTATATTGAGTCTTCTGTCCTCTGTGATGCAGTATAGTGGACACTACTGGCAGCGGAATACATGTTGAGGATATACTGAGCATGATAACAAATGGGATAGGGTGTGGGGTTACATCTGCTTGGCCAAGGCTGTGCTAATGTACATTTACGTATAGCTGCGGAGCTGCGGACTTTGACACAGACGGTATACATGTAGCCTACCAGACCGCTCGGCATCATGGGCACAGTCCATCTCAGTTCCATGTGACAGGTTTGCTGCGGTTGTTCCTCATGCACGCGTGCATGTGAGTTGACATCAGGGCATGTGCTTGCGTGCATGCAGCGGCGTGCCACTTGTTGTTGCACTGTGGTGGTTACTGGACATGTCACAGTCACTGGGGTCGTGTTGTTGTTGTATGCACTTGTCGTCCATGCAAAGGTCCTGGTATGGGATTCCCGGGGCGGGGGTGGGAGGGGTGCAGCACCCACAGACTCCAGGCGACCTATTCATGTCCACTGAGCGGTGTGTGTGTCCATGTGCGCTGGATCCATGTCGTGTCCTGGTTGTTCGTGCAGTTCCGTCCATGTGGGTGCGATGCACAGAGCCCATGCCACTGCCTCCCATGATGCATGCGGTGTTCCGGGATGTGATGGGGAACAGTGTGCATGTCCCGGTCATATCCGATGTCATGGCGATGTCGTTGATGGTGTGGTTACAGTTGCCGGTCGTTTGGTATGGCTGTTGTGGTGGTGACTGGCCAGTCTGTGCGGAAGCTGAGCATGGGTGCGGGGTTGGACTTCATAGGTCACTCGGGGAACCTGCGTTGTGGTCCGACGTATTTACAGGTTGACAGGTATGCGATGCCGTCCAGCAGGGCTTCCATGTCATTGGTGGTGTACATGTTTGCCAGCCAATGAAGCGGATGGTGGCTGTCAAGGTGTTGTTCGTAGGTTGTCCCTTGGAGGACCATGATGGGGCATGCTGGGTGACATTCGATGTAGCTGTTCTCGATGATCCGTCGTGTGGAGGCACAGTGGTTCCATTTCAGTGCGCGTGCGATGTTGGCCACATACGCCATGCCCCCATAGGCAGAGCAGGCCCTGTCGTGTGCGTCCAGAGGGAGGAGTAGTGGTAGCAGGTCCGCCTTCAGACATGCCGGGTTGGAGAGGCATATCTCGACGGGATGCTGGTAGGGACACCTCCGACAGTAGAAGACGGGCATGACGCAGCTGAACAATGTGATGCGGTAAGTCAGTCAGTAACTTACGTTCAGCAGGGACAGGAGATCGCAGCCCAATGTATGTATCGTGTTGGTTTGGTACAGCTTGAGCTGTTCGGCGTAGTTGGGTAGGTGTGTTGCGGTTGCCATTTCGCAGCGGTTCGTAGAGGTGGCGTGCTCCGGCTGTGTGTGCAGTCTGCAATGTGCACGCTCCGGGGTTGCTGTGAGCTCTGTGTAGTCGTGGGGAGACAGGACTTGTGTTCTGTTGGCTTGTTTGGAGGACACGGGCCCTCTTCCCACATGCTTCTCAGACAGTTCAAGGTCAGTGCTGTGTGACTCCTTCCAATTAACTTGCATGTGGCCAACATGGGGGAGTGTTTTCTTCTTTCTTCCCCGTCCGTTGTGTGCTTCTGTGATATGCGCTATCTGCCGTGTGGTCGGTCTCCTCGGCATGCCTGTGTTGGTCTATTCTTGGACAATGGCTGTATTCACCGGCTTCTGTCGTAGGGCTGTGGTTTCGGAGTTGGAATGGAAGGTCATTCAGTGCTGTCTGCTCTCCCTTGTGTGGGCCGCAGGCTGCCTTTCCGCTCTGCGTTGGGCCTTGTGTGTGGATGTAATTCTTGGGCCACCTGTTGTCGGTCCCCGGGCTCTTTGGTGTTCCGTTTCATGTGTCTTGTTCATATGTGCAGGGTGGTATGGGTTTTTCAGTGTGGTACTGGCGTTCCTCTTCCCGAAGGGAGCCCTGCTTCTCCTAGTTGGTGTTGCCGCCGCTGTGTGCTACGCCATGTTTGTTACACTGGGGTGTGTCCTGCTGTTGCGTGTCTTCACTGACATGTGTGCGTCGGTTGTGTGGCGTTGGGTGTTGTCCGTGAATTGGGCGTTGGGGACATGTCTGTGGCCGGCCTGTCACGTGTCATGTGCGTTCGGGGTGGGGCTGATGTGTGTGCTGCTTGGTTGTGTCCCTGTGTCTGTGTGCGACGCATGCATGGCGCTGCGGTTGGCCTCTGCGTTGTGCGCATGTGTGGCGGCGTCATCGGCGCTTTGGGGCCGTGACGGGGTGGTTGGTTCCTAGTCCCAGGTGGTGTGTACACATGTGTTCCGCGATGTTAGGATTTGGCCTGTGTGTCATATGTGGATGCAATGGTGGATGTGTAGTGTGCACGCGCTGGTGGGGGGTTGTCCGCTTTATCCGCCCTTGCACTGTGTGCGCTGTTTGCGTGCACTTGTTGTGTGTGTGCCTACCTGCGTCTCCGCGGTACGTTGCGTCCTTGGTGGTGCATCAGCAGAAGCATGGGAAGGGCCTGCAGTGCTGGATTCATGCCCGGGGTGCCGCTTCTTCGTTGTCCGTGCTCTGCGTCCGTGTTTCCGCCTCTCTTTCACGTGCGGTGTCTCTTTGCCGTGGGAGCCGTTTGTTTGCGGCATCGTAATTTATGCGCCGGGCGGGACGTGTTTGGTCGGACGGTGTGTGTCAGTTGTGCTGCGCCGCTACGTGTGCGGGCGCACTTTGATGGCGGACGGTGTTGCTGGCTTGCCGGCGGTGTTTGGCCTGCTTTTCGCATCGTAATTGGGCGGGCGTGTGGACTGCTGCGTGCCGGCGGTAACTGGTGGTTTTGCATCCGCCAGCACGGCGGTTGTGCTTCCGCCCGCCATCG